>RSEF01000009.1:9585282-9679239 GCA_003993805.1 Himantopus leucocephalus
CCTCTGCCAGCTGCTTATAGAATATGTCATCTCTTTCTACATCTCTTTCTCCTCTCTGACCCCCATTCTTGACACCCAAATGTCTCAAACTGCACTGCGTTTTCTTTTGTTCAAGGCACCTAAATCAATCCTGCTGCTGCTTCCACTATTTTTAATTTCTAAGCCACAGTGTATGTCAGTATGCAGGAACACAGTTTCATATTTAGCACCGCACAGTTGAAAAACTTGTCCTGAATACAGTACATCTAAACACAGGTCCCTCTTACTCCTAGAGGCACCTACTTCTGCTATACATTGTGGTTGGTGCTGTGAGGCAGCAGTGAACAATTCAGGGTCTGACTGCCCATCTCTAATACTGTCTTTGTGGACCAAAGAAAAGGCCAAGCACTGATTTCACATAGGAAATTAATTAAGCTTTGAGCTAGCATGGTATTCAATGTCTTACACATCTATCCATACCAAAGCACAGAACCACTCCAACTAAGTATAAAGTTCTTCATCCAAATCTGGATCCCACTGAAACCGAACGGTAAGACTCCCACCAGTCTTCAGTGGGCCTGGGGCTTGCTCTATACAAATTGTTAGGAATGCATTTTTTTAGTTTGGTTTCCTAGGGGAATGGGATTTATGCAATCATGCTGTGTGTATAAGCATGTCAGTCTACCCCAGTAACTTTGTACCCACTGGACAATTTCAAAAGAGAGCCAAAAGACATTGAGTTTCTACAAATTCAGTAAAAATAAGGAGATGGGTGGCAGAGAGAGACCCTATCAGCGCCCAGTGAAGGCTATGTGGCAAACTGAGCTCTCTGCTTGTTACACATCAGATAACCCACGAGGGAGACAGATGTAGGAGACCAGATCTCTTTAGTCCTGCAACCCATGAAGCAGCTCGATTTTGTTGATTTTTGCCATTCTACACTTAAGAATCAAGATTAAAATTATTCAGGGTTTGTTGGGGTTCTTTTGTTTGTTTGCTGGTTTGTTTTGGTTTTGTTTTTTTAATAGAAGAAAGAGCATGCCAATGGCTGCACAAGTGAGCAGAGGAGTTGCCTCAACAAACGCAAGCAGTGGTCAAACACCAGGCCTCCTGTGACACTATCAGGGTCTCAAATATTCTACTTGAAGAAATAACTGGAAAGTGATTTGAAATATCACCTTGACTAGTAAGGTATTGGAAAAGCTGAATGATCCTCCCTTTTTCTTGCCCCCGATTCTTGGATAGTGACTGATGCACTATATTCAATTATTCTCAGTGACTTTCCCTGGTAAATCAAGAATTTAGTTCCTAAATATTATTTCTTGGATGTCTTTTACATAAACGCAGTAGCCAGTTTCAGCTGTGATCCAGTAATAGAGAAAGACATACCCCTAGGGGAAAATTTGCAATTTATAGCTGTGATGATACATTTTCTGTAGCTTTTGTATTGGGCTAACACTGAGATAAGTATGGGGCTTGTCTTGATCTCCTTGAGCCAAACTCACTATGGCTAAAAATCACATGTAATTTATGAATTCAGTGCCCATGAAAATACCAGCCTATTAGTTTTTAGATAGACTAGAACTGTAGAAGACCCACACGAATTATGACTACCCTACAGCAGAAAAGTCTGTCCCTTTTATTTTCTGGTATGTATCCCTCACACTTGAAGAGCCAATAACCTGTGTTCAGGCAAATGGCCTCTTTTGGGCTCTACTTATAATTTTATTAGAAGAACACAATTATAAAGTGTCCATTTAAAATTTATAGATATTAACAGGTCACTAAAAAGCCTATTTTACACTGGAAAATTACACTACGCGCATTTTTCTGAATAAAGCAGGTTATATTTTACAGATAAATGAATAATTTATTCTGAATTGTGCCCCAATAATAGTGCTTTCATAGTCATTTCTTCATCTGTCAAAAGTGTTGGCTATTTTTTTTTTTTTTTAGAATATACTATAATTTTAGGACACCTGCATTGTCAGAACCATCCATTCTTACTGTGCACAATTCAATAAATATGAGAAATATTCCTGAATGGGAGATAGTTCAGTGACAATTAAGGAATTAAAATCTTTAGTAATACTAAATAATTTTACAAGGTTTGTTTTTTTTTTGATTTGCTATGACACAGTTTCTTGAGGACATTACCTAGTGTTGAAAACTTCCACTGAGTTTAGATGAATTCATGCATAAATTAATGTATCTGCACATGCATGTTTGTGTGTGCACACGTGCATGTACGCAGCCTTGAAGTCTTTACTGCATTGCAGTCTTGTGGACATTTTTGCATAATTTCCAGTTGCACAAAAGATGTCACTTTTTCACTTTTTTTTTTTTTAAAGATTCAGTTTTAAGTTTAAAGGCATTTTATCCATATTTATTTCTTCTAGGATCCAGTGCTCTGCTTCTGACAAACATAAAGCAGTTGCCAGTCTCAACAAGAGTTATATCCTTAATAACTATAAAGATGTCTTCCCTATATTATAAAAGGCTAGCTGTTATTGTGAAACAATCGGGTTTTAGTGGGTTATGTACGGTAATCTGGTACTTTGAAGTAATATTGCCCTATAAAGTGGAGCAGCTATTTCCTGACAGATGCCAGTAAAAGCAAGAGAAAAAGTATTAAAAAAACATTTATAAACAGAGTTTGTCATTAAAAGGCTTAAAATTAGATTTTGTCTTACTCTGGGAAGAACAATTGTGATTATAGCACCTATACAGTAACTGCAAACCATGTTATTTTAGTAACCTTATTGCCTGCCTTCAAGTGAGATGTTGCTGATACCATAACACGATTAAGCAGGCTTGTTAGGGAAAACTCTGTTTAACAAGTCGGAATTTTACTAACAGAACATCACTGTTTCTCAGTCTTCCAGAGACAATCTATACCAGTTGAAACTACCAATCATTAAACACCTTCCATATTTGCTTTAAGGAATGATAACCTTGAAACATAAAAGATCTGGGTGATTTGACAGCTGTAGCAAGACACAATGTGATCAAGGCTCCCCAGCAGTGAAGTTAAAATATTTTAATGGAACTACAATAGTTGATCAAGGAGATACGCAGTACTCATGGGTACAGAGAGAGGATATTCAAGGTCCTTGTATCTGTCATAAAACACTAATGGGGACACATGAGTAGGCTGTAGCAAATTTACTTCAGTTTAAGTGAATTCCAAAACATTAAATTATTAGAGACAACCAAGTTTGAGTGACTTAACTTCTTTTTTGCCTATACCCTGATGGTTCTTCATTCACACTTGTTTTATAAAGTACGCGATTACTACTGCAGATTTAGCATTTGATTGGTTGGGCTGTATCTAGGGCTTTGTATCATATAGAACAGAAATGATAGAGATTTTCTTAGGAAAGCATGAGGACAGCTGCAACTTTTCTCAGTGATACCTTGTCACCATGATTACTCAGAGGATGACCCAAGCATAGGAAGGCAACTTGGTCAGTGCTTCCAAGCCCTTATACTCAGTGAAAGCATCTGACAGTTGAGGGCTCCAACACGAGCTTACAAAAATACAAAATGCAGCTTGATTTTTTTTCTGTTGGAAAATAAGGTAATTTTTCCTACAGATAAATTATTATAGGAACCATTACATAAATGATGTGATCATGTATATCCCACGTGTGAGACTGGAAGATTAAAATTTCCAAGAGCCAGAAGCCTTCAATGTCTAACTTTTAATGAGTTCCCTAAGCCTCTCTGAAAAAGCTCTGCCTTTATGAAGGCCGAGGCTGTAACATTATTTCTAAAGACTTCAGCAGGGCCAGGGTTCCACACTGGCTATTAGTCCAAAATAAATATGCAGTCTCAACCACAGGCAAGAGGAGTTGCAGCGATTTCTGTGAGGTTGTGTCACGCCATAAAGAGGTTGGCCTAGATAGTGAGAGTGGACCCTTGTGGCCTTGTGAAACAATCAAACTTTACATGCCAAAAGTATTATCATTTGAAGAAAAAAACCACACTTTTGCAAAATCAAATCTTTTGAATATATACACATACTAACTGCTCCGCCAAATTCAGCTTTTTTGTGTTATTATTTTAAAATCAGATTTTTGTTGGCTGAAGTGCTTAGTAATTGTGGTTGTTTGCTTTACTACAGAAGTATATGACAGCTAGAAATCAGGCATGTCACTTGAAGAACTCACCGTGCGGATTATAAAAAGCATCCCCAAGTATTATTAAACTCTTTGCACAAGAGGACTGTGGGGCATCCCAGGGCTGCAGATTAGGAAGAGGGTCTGTCTTATCAATAGCTCACCGTCATTTTTTTTTATTCTTTTGCCTCATTTGATCTCACCACAGGCCAAGGCCTGTCCCAGCAGAGCATGACAAGCTGACAGGAGCTGTGGCGCAAAAGGGAGTTGGATTCTGCTCCCTCACTCAAGGCAAGGGGCCTCTGGGCAGCACAGCCCTGGGCTAGTTTTGTGGAGCTGTGATGTTGGAGATGCTTCTGTAGGAAAAAAGACTTGTAATAGAAAGTGACTCAATATAAGCTTTTAACTGTTTATGTTCATTGGCTAACAACAGTTTTTCTCACCCCTTTATCAGCCAACCATGAAGCAAGATATTTTGCAGGAAGGAGGTGACAGTACATTTCTGAAACTGCTCCAGCTGCCTCCCCATTTCCCACCCTCAGATGCCAGGTATCTAATGGGTCTTCGGCTCTGCCCTGCTTCTTGCATTAGCCATAGGTTTTGTCTGCTGTAAACACAGCTCCTTGCTTAGAACAACTGGAGCTCTCTATCCTTGGTAGTATAGAGAGCTATGGTTTCACACATATGAATGCTAATATGTTAAAAATTCAAAGGCAAAGTTTGCCACAGAACTGGCACATAGTTAACTAGGTATGAACACAGAAGTCTAAGCTCCCCCCAACAGATTCACATATCATTTTTGCATCGTGTCCAGGGACAATTTGGCAACATACAAATCGTGGTTGTGAGATGCCTTTTTTACTTTATTCTCTTAAGCGAATTTTTTATTAGCTTTCAGACATTTTCCATTATTGCATGGTGAAAGCATTTTGCACGGTGAAAGCATTTTACATAGAAACACATGGTGATACTTCTGGGGCTTTGAATTTGCATTACTCCAATTTTAAAAAAAAACAAAACAAAAATGAACTCTTGCTTTGGTCTTCAATGAAGAACACAAAACCAAGTTCTGCTTTTGCTGTTGAAACACATGGGGCTTTTACTTGCACAGCTAAAACACTGTTTAACTGGGGGCTTGCCGATTGACTTGTGCAAGTGGGGACAAGATCTTTTGCATCACTTCAGACTTTCTTGTTTACATTAAAGTTTTCTTGGCGTGCTATGCTATAGGTAAAATGAATCTGTGAATTCTAGATAGAGTATCAGTTAATTTACTTATGAAATTATACTTCCAGCTATAATGTTGGGGGGGGCTCCAAGAAAAGTTGAGATGTTTTAATATAAAATTACCCTTCAATCCAGATAGCACAGGATATTGTATACAGGAATGTGATTCAGACTGAAGGTGAATCTTTCACTTGTCATCAGAAGTGCAGAAAACTAAACAACGCTAAATACAGCCACCATAAAGAAGGTTAATATTTTACCACAGTAGAGTTTCTGCCCAGATACCCTAGGGTAGCTTGTCCACTCTCTCAGCCTCATACTATTTCCTGTGGGTGCTGCCCTGAGAGCTTGTAGCACACAAGAGCAGGCCTAACATACAGTTTTCATATGCCAAGTGCTACTTTCAAAACAATAGCTGCTGCTTTGAACTTGTAGGTGATGTCTACAAAGAGCTGGGGACTTTGTTCAGAAGAGCAGGGGGATAACGTTATGTATATATGAACAGTATGCAAGTATCTTCCATCTGTGTGTACAAAAGAAACTTACATTTGAATAACATTGTACATCCTTGACACCACTGTTTATCTCTCAATACATTTCCTAATTAATTGGTTCTATTAAATATTAGAAATTAGAGTTTTAGCTTAAGAAACATAATAAAATGGATCTTTAAAAATCTATATTGTAGGTAGTTCATGCATGTCCTGATTACTTAGTTCAAAAGTTGCAAGTTAAATCTTTGGAGCTCAGCAAAAATCCCACTGCATCAAGTTGTACCTTCAGCTGCACCCAACTAATTAAAAAGAAGAGTGTGTTTATAGATTCTAGGTGGTCCAAAGCAGCATCTTACGTTGACACTGATAAGACAAACAGTATTTAGCCCAAATAATTATTACATAAAATATACATTAGGCAGGACAACTAAGCACTGATTTATGACTGAAGACAATGCTCCAAAATATTTTTTTTTTTTCAAAATCAAACAAATTTATGAAGTAGTGACCTGGGTGACATGTTAATTCTTCTATTTATGGGCCTTATTTTCCTCTGAGCATCTAAACTCACTTTGAAATTCCATAAGTTACAACCCACTGCTGACTGAGAATTGTACGTATGTAAACATGGACTGAGCTTTAACAAATTTTTATTCATAGATTGTTTGATAGCCAAATGGCAGTAATATGGCCAAAACCAAAACGGATTATGCGACTGAAAATATTGCTGCTGATTAGCTATAGTTTTTTTCTGAAATACTGTTCTCAACAAGTAAATTTTTAAAACATGACTGATTTAGAAAAAAAAAAGAGAAAGAAGGTACTTTGTTTATAATGTAGTTATTTAACAATCTGCACACGAAAGAGCACTTTGGTTTTCCCAGCATCCCAGGCAGGAATTTTCATTTAACATCTGCTTGAACTATTACAGCTTACGTAAAACAAAATTAAAAAAAAAAATAAAGTACTCAATTCTCACAGTTGCAAAAGTATAAAGCAGGAGTAGGGATGCTGAATACACTACATGAAGGTAGGTGTTTCCAAGTACATTAAAGGAAACATTATGCCTGACGAGCTTTGATTTTACCTTTGAATTCATTATGGGACCAAGTATGGCTCATAGGAGCTTAAGTGTTCAGGAGAGAGGCAGGAGGGGAACTGCCAGAACTGAAGTGCCTTATTTCTGTAAAGAGCATGCTTTGCCCTGGGACCTTGAGAAGGGGGAGTAAGGAAAATACCAATGGCTTCATGTTCTCTACACTCACTACCATAGGAGAGATTACTTTAATCCTTTAGAGTTTGAGGATGGAAGGGAAAGAGAAGGGCTCTGCGTACCTTCTCTCCAGTTGAATGCTCAACTATAGACCTCAATGGAAATAAAGCCGTCTTAAACTTTTTTAATTGAAAATAATTTATTTCCCGAGTATCAACATATCAAGGTTTCTGCAGGCACCTTATATATGAGTTATCATGCTACCTTATATTATTAACTATCAAAGCTGATCATATTGTCTTTCAATGAATTCTTCCATTATTTTAATTCCTTCTAAAGAGAAAGGTTCGTTGTTTGTATGCTTCATATCTACAGCTTCTCCACTAGTTTGTAAACAAAACCCATCTGTTAGCTATACCTGTGTTTATTTGGCTAAGTGTGCTGTATACAAACCATGACATTGTCTCTGCTCCTGCTTTGGATTACTCAAAACTTCTGAAGTGAGCAGCTTCACTAGTACCAGTCAACCTGAGCTGCTGCAAACACTCTTTTCTAACACTGTTTCCGTTTCTTTGTTTTGCATAGCTGTACAGATAAAACAGTAAATCTATTATTACGGTTATAAGGTTAGGTATCTTGCTGAAGGACCTGGTGCAATACTATCAACATCCACAGAGGCTGCAGCAAAACAGACTTTACAGGTAACAAAGATGACCATGCATATCAAGATTCACTGTCTGCAACCAGTCCTGCAGCACTCCCATGCCAGCCTGACAGCAAAGAGCCATCGCCTAATCTGAATTTGCAAATGCAACTATTTTCCTCCTGAGTTTAATTAGATTGAGTTTTATCTGTATTAGGGAGGCAACCTCCCCTGCCAAAAGCCATAGCTTGAAGCAAGTTTTTCCCACTGCAAACTCTTGGATTAAAACCAGATGCTGCAAAGTTTCCACCTTCACAAGTCATATTAAGATGATTAGTCATTAACTCTTTTGGGTTTGGTTGTTTGTGGGGCTTTTTTTTTTTTTGCACTGCCAAATGAGATAAGACGGTTACAAGAAAACACTAACACAAGTAAGACTTTTATTACTTGCCAATTATCTTAACTGGTTCAGCTGTGTGTAGAAACCATGGAAAATTGACATTGGTTAATACAAAGCAGGTATATATGCTGACAGAAAAATTAAAGAAATTATACCTTTATAAAGATGATGACTTTCACATTTCAATTTTCATAAAGGTAACAAATATAAATGGAGCTCTATCTGCTGAAAATTTGCTTAGTCCCTAAGAGCAACAACTGAAATTCCAGGTGCTCACAGGGGAAGTATTATTCTGCTACTGGACATTTAAGAGTGGCGAAATGCAGCGAACATTTAGGTGATCCTTTTTACAGTGCTTTGAAGTGACATCTGAGTTTGTCTGCAAGACTTCAACATTTGAAAGCTTGTGTCAAGAAAGAAATAAAGCAGAGATATTTCTTAGTGAACCAGGGGAAGGGTTACTTAAAGGGTGAACATGAGCAACTTTGAATGTGAAAATGCTAGGAAAAGCCCAAGGACAGGATAAATTATGTTCCTGAATTATACAGGAAAGAACGCATGTGACTGATGCTTTAAGTTCTATAAGCAAGAAGCTATAAGATACACGTGCTGTCCAAAAGCATGAAAATCCATATTCAAGTGACTTATAGAAATAACCATTCCTATACAAATAAAGTCATCACTAGACTCCATGTCTCTATCCTTCTGTTTTGTTCCTACTCTAAATATCAAGGCCTGCTGATGCACTGCTTGTCTCTGTTATCAGCACAGTACACTGCTTTTCAGACAGCCAATGGCTTCCCATGTTCTTTAAAGTGCTGCATTTCAGCTTAAACAAATACTAGTATGCAAACGCTGCAGCAAAGCCCACCAGTGAATGGAGAGGTGCAACAGAAGTAAGGTAAGAAGGCTGAAAATCCCAGAGACTCTTAGTTTTCCCCCATCACATTCTGTCTTGCAAAAGAAGCTTAAGTGTTGATTCCTTTATGCTGAATTACTGAGGCAAGATCTAATGCTTAACTCATGTCAATGGTACAGCATCAACACCCTGTTGTTCCTCACCTGTCACCTAAATCCACACTACAACTGGAAACAGTTTTCAGGAAGGTTCCAGGCAGGACCCAGAAATATCCAGAACAGGATATCTAATCTTTGGCAATTGGCTGAGACAATAATAAAGAATAAAATCAGTTAACACACTAATGTAATGGGCAAGAGCTGAGAATGCTTTTTACAAAGGGATATCATACTGCCCAAATCTAAGAGTTACCTGAAGATGGTATTGAGCAAGTGACATATCAAGGCATCATCTCACAGTACTCTTGAAACTGGAAGAAGCATTAAGGGCTGTAAAGGAAACTGAACTGCCAGAGGACCTACACAAAATCCTCTCAGGAAAAAAAATTGTTCAAGAGTGAGAAAAGTTACTGTACAAAATAACTGAGCAGGTATCAAAGTGACTGAAAAATTGCAGAAGGATTTCATGATATCAAACAAGCAATAAAGTGATATTCAAAGTAAAATTGCACATGCGAGGAAAATAACCCTAAACACATTAGAATGTATTTAGACTACAGATTGCAAAAAACTAGTAGTCTATACCAAGGATTATTTACCCTATTTTTATATTCCTTGCCGCAGCATGTGTTGCTGTCTGTCTGTTGTCAAACGCAAGATATTAGTTCAGAGGGACCATTAACCTAATCCAGTAGGCCTGTTCTGGATGCAGCCAGGCCAAAAGGACATACGAAGTAGGTGCTCTAAGTTTTGAATATTCATATTTTGTTTAAAATTATTCAAATGGCAATAAAGCAGATTCGTAGAATATTTCTCTTGTTCTTAACTTTTAGTAATTTTAATTTCCTTCTCACTCAGACAAATCCCTTAACCACTTCAATTACACCTTCATGTTATGGGAAAAGTTTCAAGAGTCTGTGTCCCATAACAAAGATATTATCATACAGTATTTTAAAAAAGCCAAACAAAACACCACCACAAATACATCCCTACTGCATATTAATTTCTCGCTTTCTCTTTGTTCCAGCCATTTTAATGGTTATGCACCTTTCCTCCATGAAATTGTCCAACTAAACTGTTGCATATTAAAAAGCAAAACTAGCACCATCTCAGCTTCAAATAATAATTTTAGAAAATATGTAACTTAATAGCTTTGAGAAGATCATAAAAAAAAAAGTTTGCAACAGAGAGGCTTTATGAATACTATTGAGTTTCTCCCAAGAGGCTGCAGGAGCCAGGCTCTTGTGGGGAAGCACAGAAAGCTCAGAAGTTCTGTTATGTGCCTCCATGTGGCAAGAGGAATCCAAGTTCAGGCTTTCAATTTGGAGTGTTCCTAAGCACAGGTGTGTTATTTTTCCCCTAGACCAACCAAAGGATACATGCAACATCTATCCCCTTTCCTTACCAACAGCAAGGAGTTGAATGAATGCCACACATCCTTCATGAAGCACAAACACATCTCCTGGTTAAGCAGCAAAATAGTGGAACGCCAAGGAATTGACTTTGAAGACAGAGAAGGGTTAAACGCCACTGGGACAAGGAATGGCTTTAACAAGTATCAGGCACTAGTCTCCTAGCTGACAAATTACAAATGCAGGACCTGTTCTATATACAAACACAATAGCACATTTTGTTCCTGAGTAGTCAATGACCGTCACTAGAAGGCAGGAGTCTGATACATGGTCAGATGTTGTCTAGGCTTTCTTGGGACACGCTCCATCCCTTCAGTAAGCCATGTGGACACCAGCAGAAGTTACCTGTGAGGATGTATCTCTAGCACTTGGTGTGCCAAAGCAGGAAAATGCAGTAGGAAAATGTAACAAGTCAGACAAGCAGAATTTCATTTCACTTACAAAGTTGTTGCTAGACTTTAGGACATATTCATTGTGGTACAACCAAGTCCACTGGATGCAAGTGCAGCAGACCAACAGAATAACCTCACTGTGTAAATTACTCAAAAGAGGACATCCCTGTATACTGAATACGTTGGTCTAATGAAAGAGATGCTACTGCTCTGCAGAAACCTTGCTTTGTACTGAATCAATAACAGTCAATCTCTTCATATTTCCTTGGGGTTATTTTGCCTTCTTGGTTAAAAGCACAGAAAGAACAATCAAAACATAGATCTACTTTGATTTTCAGAAGGTTTTTGAACACAAGGAAGCCAATCAAGAGTAACAATCTTTCATTTCATCCGAAACCACCGACTGCGAAATTCTCCATGAAAGTGACCAAAAATAAGTGTTTTATGTAGCCTCATTGGCTGACAAAAATAGGACATCTTTGCACTAACCCTTTTCACTCCTGGGCTCATCTTCCCTTTTGAGTATTGTCAGGATAATTGACCTCTTCCTACAATCATTGTTCAAACCATTTTATATACCACTGTCAGCTGACTGATCTTCCTTTTCATCCTACCCTCAAGATCTATAACAATTTGTAACAATACTGCTGTATTTTATTGCTGTTAAGCAATGAATGCCTGCTATTATAATAAGTAGTCTGTGCAAGCCGTTTACATGTGAGACTTGTTTTCCATTTTCAATTTCTTCTCAACTTCTTCCTCTCCTGTAGGCATGTTGTCACAGTTCACTTTACATCCTGGAAGCTTGATATTTGTATCAGATATGCTAATATAGCTGAATCACAATAATGATGTCACCCTCCTCCTGAAAGTGTGTAAGGGTATATTATTTTTCCCCTGTGCTCAAGTTTCCTTTAAAACAACAGACTCAAGAAATGAATGCTAGAATTCAGGTTTTTATGTTCAAGTGGACTGTCTTCAACTTCATTCTCAATTTGTTTTACAGAATGTTTGCCAGCTGTTCTTTTGTTATTTTCATACCTCTCTATATCCAATTTTCTAGTTAGATACTTACTATTCGGCCCAAATTCTGCTCCCTAATGTGCATGATCAGAAATCACAAACATATCCAAGAACGGGAATTAGCTCTAGCTATTCACCCACAGCCTGTCATATCTATGGTTTATTTTGGACTACATCCATTTCATTTTTCTTAAATGATCCAAGCCATTTTACTAAGGCACCTTTTAACAGACACGTATATAATAACTAGCAGCACCTTTACTGAATTTAACATTACTTAGATTTGATGTTTTTAAACTTAGTGTGAAGCAGGTTATGTGATACTATATTCTCATTAGCTGAACTGAATCCAGTTCTTCTCACACATCAGTGCAATTTTGAGAATCACTTCAATTAGAAAGCCAAATTACATGAGTTACATAAGCTTTCTAGCAAATTTAATCTATAATACAAAATCTATTTGCCAAGTGTAGGATCATTTAGATAGTGTTATTAGATTCCCCTCCTCTTATAGCTGTTATGCATTTCTAGGCACTTCTATCACCTCACTCTATATAAACACATGGAAATCTTTTAGAGAAGCATATACAGCCAGCCTGTCTGTATATAACGTAAGCTGCAGCTGTTAGTTTGTGCAATACAATATTTTGAATCTAATAAAGTATTTTTACTTTAACATGAGAGACAATATTTATACTCTGCCTTCAGTTCTTGCCATTATTTTGCCCTTTATTTTAGAAACTGACAGCAATTCATTCAGAAAATGGATAGCCTTTTAATTTGTGGACTAAGACAGCTCTAAAGAAACAGTCTTAGATCAGATGATTTATTTGTGTAATTAAAAATTTGCAGTAGGCATTAGCAAAACCTACCACGCTGTAAATGGCTTTTACTGACTCACATTAAACTATTGCTTAGGCTTTTCTTCACACCTCCTAGCTGTAGCTAGGACCTGCTGCTTCAGAGGAAGGTTGAACTCTCCTCTTTGTGCCAGTGAGGTCAGGCTCCCGCATAAAGTTATACATGGGAAGCGGCTGTAAGGATGAAGGGGAAGAAGGCTGTAAGGCTTTGTCCTTACAGTAAGGACTTGGAGTAAGTGAATGCTGCTGTCAAAAACATCTGTCACTGTGTCTAAAGATTCATATCATTCACTGTAAAACTTCTTAGGTACTCTCTAATATGAATGCAGTTGCAACTGTACTCAGTTATGTCAACAGATGTTTTAACAGAGACAGGATGCTGAAAGAAAATGTACCAGCTTAACTTCAATATCCAGCAAAATACTTGGACCCTTTGAAATACTTAGGGGTTAACATGGCAATTGATACATCCACATTGGACATTACCCTGTAACGGAAGGGAACTGGATTGATTTGACATCATTTTAGATAACAGATGCTGTGGACAGAGGAGCAGCAGTAGATGTCATACCCTGAATTTAGTAAGGATTTTGAAGGTGGTTGGAAAATCGTATCCAGAGAGAAGCTATCAGTTGCTCACTGTCAGGGAAGGGTATATTGAAGCAGAGTTCTGCAGGAGTCCATGCTGGCTCGGGTACTACTCACTGCATTGGAAGTTGGATGGTCAAATTTAATTTGAACTCTAAACCAACAAACAAAAAAGTAAAACCACAGATACAGGTCAATAGGTGAACAGACTGAGTATTCTTCTTCAGCAAAAAAGAATTAACAATATAGGATTGTACAAGTAGCTGATCTATAGAAAAGAACGGGGGAGTTATAGCAGATTGCAAGCATGAATTACATAAAATAGTCCCTTTGCTCTATTGATCATGCAGGTACCACAGGGGAAAGAGTAGCTCCACTGTGGCCACCACACTATAAGTATTACCTGGGCCAATTAGAAAGAACAGGGGAAAGCAGAGAAATAATCAAAGCCTAGAAAATGCAGCATATGAGGAAAGAATGAGTGAGCTGGAATTGTTTAATCTTAAAAAGAGGTGCTGAAGGACAGACACGATGAACTGTGACAAGAAACAAAATCTTTCCATTCCTATAGTAGATAGGTTTAAGGGCTAAAAGGCTTCAGTTGATGGAAATGGCACCAAAGAACACGAGGAAAAGCTGTCCAACAGCAGAGTTCAGAAGTGCAGCAGCGGGCAGCCAGCAGGGACTGCAGGGTCCTTCACTGCAAGGCTTTATAGCAAAGAAACACGGGCACAAACAGCGGAGGCACAGTTGATCCCACCTTTGGAAAGGGGGTTAGGTCTTACAGATCAGTAAACACGTGTCCTATAGATAAGGTGAGGTTTTTAATACTAGCCCTTTTGTGTTTCTGCTGCTCTTCTGAAAATTAGACCTCAGGTAAATATTTATTGATATTTCCTCTCCAACTCTTTTGAAGACTTTAATTTCTCTGCTGCTTGAACCCCAATTCCTTATGTTTTCTACTTCACCTTACAGAATACACGGTGCAATTGCTCATTACTGGCCTGAAAACAACAGAACATTTAGCTACAAGGTATTGATCTGCAGGATTACAAACAGTGACAAGCTATAAGAAAGATTCCTCCCTCCCCATGCTGATTTCTGTTTGGTCTAATTATACAAAACATTTCAGCTGTTGCCTTGGGAGCTATTTCAGAAGGAAAAGCTCTGCACTTCAGACCAAGGAAGTGGTTATAAAGTGACGAGAAACTCCGGCATGCATCGTTTTAATGGTTCTACCAGAACAGGTAATTTCATCGTGAATATTATCATATTAGACCTTTCCAATGAATTAGACTCAAAAGCAATAAAATTAATCTTCAATAGATAAATTTAAAAAATAAAAAAGACATTTTTGATGGAAAACTGGGCTTTGCTTGCCTTTTTTTTTGCAAAACAAATCTGCATTCCACAAAGTATTTTGCATAGATCAACAGCATCCAGATTTCAGCCAAAGATTTTAAAATTATTTTAAAATGGCTGCAGTGTCATCTGGTTAATGGGATGGATGACACTTGCCTCCATTTTACAGGGAAATTGCATCCCACATCACGGTAAGCCCGGAAATGGGAACTTGAGAAACTCATATGACACCTCCCAGATGATCAATTCCTGGTTTTCAGGAAAGATTTACATCCCACCCCAAACAGTCAAAAGTTTTCCCTTGGAAATTACCTCCATTACACCCTTTACCTCTTTTCCTCAGAACTTCCCATGGCAATTGTTTTTCTATTCATAGTGTATATTCATGCAACCCTTAAATTCATCTGAAGAATAATTAGGAGACTAAGAGACTGATGGGAGATATTCTGGTAGAAGTTACCTTTATATGAAAATTACTGACTATTAAGTAGAGGGATATCAGACCTGGAAGATACGTTTTATGGGACATATACACACACACAGCCTTGTCTGGACAAAGAAAGCAACCAACACTTCCCAGCTGTCACAAAACCTAATTTTAAAAACAATGATCATGCAAAGAATAATGAAAAACCCATTGTCTTCTAAGTGTCATAAGTAGAATTTGCAGCTAATTCCCACATCTTATCTATATCCTGTTCTCAAACAGGACTTTAGCCTTTAGGAGACAAAAAACAAGGACCCTAAATCATCCAAGGAAGACTTCAGTATTTTGAAGTGTAAAGATGCACATGCCTAGATGAAACAGCTTTTGAAAGTGCCTAATCAGATTACATAGCTAATTGAGTTTAGAAAAGAAACAAAACTCTCACTTGTGTATTTCTTTAAAATTGTATTTTTCATTTATATTTAAAGAAAAAGACCATGTTCCTCACTCTTGTCATCCCTTTCTGAAAGTGCTAACCTGCGGTCTGGTGGACTCCTTTAAAGGCAGACTTTCTTTGTCCTTACCACCTCTCTAAAAGCTGTATAAGCAATTACCTTCTGCCCCAGGTACAGCCCTACAGTGTTCTGAGTGCATAGTGCAGCACGATTACTCAAGGCTGTATAGGAATGCCACAAGTTTCACTCTTGATGGAAGAAAGTTTGAGGTTTAATAAAAGTAGATGTGGGTAATACTTTTTTTCCTTCCTGCTGCCCAGCTACGCAACACTGTGATTCAACATCAAAAAATTTGCTAAATAGGAAACTTTTTTTTTAAATCGTGACTTTTAGCTTAATTTACACTGAAGTTTTCAAATGAGAAGATCTATTCCTCCAAACACTAATCTAGAGATAAATTGTACACATTGATATGGATGCTAAGTGGGAACGTTCCTGCTCAGTCATCAAGCAAACAACGTGGAACTATTCTTAAAAAAAGTAGTAAATAACAAAGTAACAATGGCATGTTTTGGATATTTGCTCTGTTTAAATTGTCTACTGAAACCTTTATCTTCTCACCAAATTTCTACATAACCACAGTAATGCAAAATTAACCTTCTGCATCTAAAGACCAGCTGCCTGATCTTCCTTCTGCAGAGATAAACCCAATAGGCTGCCCTTGGCTTCAGTGGTTGTAAGACTGTGTTTCTACAGATTTCTTAAACTAGACTGCATTACATTTCATTTCAGTCCTTATTTTGTCCAGGACTTTATCTTCCATGATTCTAAAATAACACATGCATTTGGTTTGTTTCTTTAAAGTGGGCACAGAACCCCGTTACAGAAGTTTGACAGTGACAAGAGGTAATATAATTACCTGCTTGACAACCATTTTGGAAGAGGAAATGTAACTGTTCCTTCCCCCCATCTCTCCATAAAACAGGTAAGGAAGTGATCGTGAACATAATAAGTGTGGTACCAGGGATCATATGCTCACAGATCAAGTAATTTTTACTTTAATAATGTCTTTCACCTTCATTCACTTTAACATTGCAAACCTGCCCTATCTTGCTGCACTAGATGTTGTGGAAACTTGTTACAAAGGACCATTTTTCCTCCAGATGCATGATGCAGCAATAAGCATTATTAAATACACTTGAGATATAATCTCTTCTGAGAATGATTATATACTATGCAAAGATTTTTTCCATCTATAAGAATGAGTTTAATAAAAAGTTATTAGAAAAAGAGAGGCTGAATAATTGCTTTTTCTAGAAATAGCTCATTTATGCCAAATGTCATTCTATTTCCCTCAAATTCCACAATGATGCTTTGTTTGCCCCAATCTTGTTTGCATTTCTGAACACTTGTCACTATTTTAGTTACATGAAAAGATAGCAAATCCATATTATCCAGCTTTTCAAATACAATTTTAATCCTTTAAGTTGTTACAATTCTTGAAACTCTTCAATTCAAAACAGAATTTTAAAAGAAAATAAGGAGACTGCATTATTAAAAAAGTTTTCATTGAAAAATTCAAGAGCGCCATAAGCATACTTTAAGAACGTACCGCTACCTATATGTTCTTCTCACTGACTTGAGACTTACTGATCATTTCCTTCCCACAGCAAAAGGACTCATCCACAGTCAAACTACTTTTCCAGCTGTTCCCATAGACAACTTTAGCATGCCAAAACTACACATTAGACTGCTGCTACAAGCCACGACTAGGATCCTACTGTAGGGTTTAGAGACAAAAGTTAATTGGGAAACCTGTCTTTTGCAGCACTGGTCTCCATTCTCAAATGCCACAGTCCATCATGAAATAAATAAGCGTGCCACAGTCCAACCCAAGAATACATTGTGTCTTTCAATAAAAATCCCTGGCCAATGTTCTAACATTGCTGCAGGAATTGGTCTCTGTTCCTAAGCTTTTCAAGAACATCGGAACACCATTTAGCAATGCAGTTATTGCTTTTAAATTAGTTACAGAAAATCTCACAATGGTTCTTGAAGGAAGTGAAAGAAAAGTGTGCGAGGAACACAGTCAGAATTGGCCTTAAATAGATATAAATTGGTCTCAGCTTTGATTGAGGTGAGCTCCAGATTACAGATCAGCCTGAAGAACCAGGATTTATTTAGGACTAAATAATTTTACTCTTGTTTATAAAACCAAGCCAGGTAACAATGGGAACCATATTAGAGACTACTCACACCTGCAACAGTCAAGACAAGAATGGCTCAAGAGCACCCACAGGCATGATGCAATGGTCAGGCACTGACATACCTCATCTCACCAGTGGCGTGTTACTGGTGCTGCCCATCTGGGTTTCTCCAGGTTTCTCTCTCCCATGGAAAATACTATCTGAGCACAATTCAAGCATTGGCAGAGTCTCATCCAGGCTGTGCAGATGTCCAGCAGCCAAGGCAGACCTTGGGCCACAAAGCAAGCCCTGCCCACCTCTGCACCTTGTTCTTCCCCAGCCGTGCTCTGAGGTACCAAGGAGTGTACCTGCTATATGCACAATGCAGCAGAAAGGCTCACAGCACACCCTTGATTGTGGCAACTGCTGCTGTCTCTGCTTTCACAGGTGAGTGTAGTAACCCCATTCTTGCCTCCTCCACTGCCCAGCACTGGGTTCCATCTTGCAGGCACCACAGAGAAAAGGGAGCAAACCCTGCCAGGGTCCGCAGCACTCACTAATGTCACCCTGCTGAGGAGGGACAGCTGGGGCCACACTAGCTTTCTTGGGAAATTTGTTTAAATCCACCCTTAGAGGGATATACTAAACTGAGACTGTACTGTAGCCTGTATGACCATCCTACGCATAGCAGATACAGAGTTAACTTAGTCACAAATTAAACCAGCGCCTACTACTCCTGCTGGACAGACTATAATAATTTTAGAGAAATAAATGCCTATTTTAAGTGGAATTTGACAATCAGGATGTGTTGGATTACAAGGATTTAAAGGGTTTTCAGTGGGATTTAATAAATTTTGAAATATGGTCTCATATTTTGCTATAGAGACGGTTCAACCTTGACAGATCCCAAGATAATGATCTTAAGGGCATTATGTACTTAGCTGACACAAATAACATATTTTAATTACAGTTAATAAGAGTCAGATTTTGTTTTGAATTCCATGATGTCAAACCTGGCATGCTCCTTAAAGGAGTCTGTACAGAGAGCACAATAATTTTTTCCTGTAACTCATCTAGACTTTTTGCTCATGTCAGTTTGACCTTGAAGAGAACACGATGTCCTTTGAGATCCTTTTAAAAAAAAAAAAAAGTCACACTCAAGGCCAACAATTCTTTCACTAAAGAGACCTCCGTATCTTTAGCTGGTGAAATCTGTTGCTTTATCATGTGTTAAGAGTCAGTATTCTTTGTACTCCTTGTTTACAACAGAATACAGATGCAATTGAGATCTGATTTCAAAAGCATCACCACTAACTACTACTGGAATTTTTTGTACCAGTGTTGGGAGTCTGGTGAGATAGGCTCTTAAACATACGGCAAGGGGATGCAAATCTGTACAAGCTCATATAAGGTCTGGTCTTTAAGTCATTTAGATAGGATAAGAAACAAGGCTCCTGGAAGTTACTAGACAATGTAAATAGCCCAACTGATTTCAGTAAGGATATTTATGCATTAGCCATTATTAAAGTGTCTGCAAATTGGGGCTATTACACTAACAATCCATTGTAGCTGATGTCAGTTAATTCATTACTTTTGCCTGCGTATAACATCTGGTATTTTTACTGGTATCATAAGCTGTCCTTCAGATTCCATCACCCTGCAATAGTTTAGCAGATAACTGTAAATATGCCAGCAGCCTTACTAGGATTTCACTAGATAGTATAGTGAAATTAAACAAACAAGGCTGATAATAACAGAGATTTTTTCCTACCATTACACTGTTCTATAGTCAATCCCAATTCCTTAGGAGGGGTTTAGAAAATCCACAAGACTTTTTCCTACATGCAGTGCCAGTCAAGTGCTCATGGACATTATTTTATTTGCCCAATCCATGAAATATCTATATAAAATTCATCAAGCTTGCTAGGGATATTCATCTAAAACAGATTTATACATCCACATAATCCCGCTGGCAGCTACTTAGATAGGTAGTAAGGCCAAAAGGGACTGTTATGATAGTATATCTGACCTCCTGCATAACACAGGCCAACGAACCTCACTCAGTAATTTACGCTTCAAGACCACAATTTGTGTTTGAGTTACAGCATCTTTTTTAGAAAGATCTTCAGTCATACCTTAAATACCCTAAGTGGAGGTGAAACCATTACATGTCTAGGTAAGCTGTACCAGTGATGAATAATCCTTACTGATAAGAGACTGCCTTGTCTCTAGTCTGAATTTACATAGCTTTATTTTTTGCCATTGGATTTCTCTATGCCTTTTCCAGCTGAATGTAAGAGCTATTATTTTTCCCTACAAAGACACTTGACTACTGTAAGTCACATCTTAACCTTCACTTGGAGAAGTTAATAGACCAAGTAGACATCTTTCAACATACATGTCCTTGTACTCTAATTAATTTTGTAGTTCTCTGCACTTGTTCTAATTTTTAATGCGTCATTTCTGACATTTCATACCAAAAGGGTCTACATCAATTCTACACCTCTAAGACGACTGTTTCTTTCTTACTACATGCATGCTCATACCTAGTGAACAAACCATCACAACCCTGTGTCCTCGTGAAACGAGGACAAATTACTTGAATAGATTTATAACATTAGAGTAATTAAAAACATAGAAGCAATTAAAAATGTGTAGAGATATCCAAGTATGTAATTCCCACTGACAGGATGAAAAATGCCTGATACTGGATTTAAAAACATTCATCATTAATAGTTACTGCTTAACCTACTGCCTTCATCTATGGTGAAGCCTGATTTTTTTCAGTATCAATATAATTTTCTTTCTTCCTGTCACAACCCAGTACAGAAGTTTGTTGCATTTTTACTTTATCAGAATTAAGTGATATTGCCCCCAAGTCTGATATCAGACACGACTGAAGTCAGGATTCAGTTTGTTACCAAACAGAAAAATTTCTTGTAACTACCCTTTACTTAACAGAAGCGAGACCAACTTGAAGTATTTTTAGAATGTCCGATTTTATCTAAACTTCATATTTGGGCGTGTCATTTTTAGCTTTAGGCTGCATTTCAGTTCCCAGAACCCTAAAAAAATCCCCCTAACAACAAAACCACAAACTTTTGACATTTTTCACCCGCACTTACAAAGTCACTTTTGACAGAAAAGAAGTTGTTTGCCAGTGAGGTTTGTATTGTTGGAAAATAAATAAGTATAAACAAGTAATTAGTTCTACTTAATGCTGTTTAGAAGTGACAGTTAAATAAGCCCCAAAACTTCTGAAAGTTTATGCGTGGGAACAAGCGCTCCAAACAGCACCCACTAACCCATTCCTTAGCCTGAGCCAGGATCTCTTCTGTTTCTATGTCAAGATGTCTCCCAGGAAACTGAAGAAAGCAGTCACTTCTCAACTCCCCACAGGTTTGTATACCCTACTTTCCACTTTTTCTTCTCTCTGGTTCTATTAAGGAGCTCACTAATCTGTCTTGAACTGATTATGCATTGTGTGTGCATATACATGCATTTATTTATGCACACAAATACATGTGTGTGTATATATTCCAGCTGAATCTGCCTTTTATTTTTTTTGCTCCCCCGCTTTTTTTATTTTTGATGAGGATTGAATATGCTGAAAGCCTTCCTTTGGCCTGTGCACCAGTTCTCTGCCTAGGCCAAGCCAATTACTATACCTGGCTACAGTGTGTGAGGCTTAGCAGCTACTTCTGAAAATACAGTTGTATGTGTACCTCATGGACACAGGAGGTGTTAGTCTCATACAAGCAGACAGAAAAATTCAACTCAAAATTTATAAAACATTCATGCTGTCTGATTAACAGCTACTGTTTGATACTGAACTCTTCCTTACATTTTGTAACTTAGACTTCAGGATCCAAGGTGACTGTATTGCATTGGGGGGGGGGGGGGGGGGNAGAGTCACTGAGGACAAACCAAAGTTATTTGACAGAGATGTGACATACTTTTTCTGCAGGCTTTGGCTATCCAAACTCCTAATACTCATCGAGGCATGTTGTCTTATTACCTACTTTACAGCTTTAACATAGTACCACATTCCAGATTCATGGCCACCCAAGATGGTTGTGTCTTTTATTGATAAGGCAAATACTAAAGCAAATAGGGTTAGGGGATTTCTGTTCTAAGACTGAAACAATACTAGATCAAGATCCAGGGCAACTAAGTTCAAGGCTTTCATTAAAAATCTGTGTGACTTGATTACTAGCATTAACAAATAGAAGCTAGGCACACTGTGAAGATGATACATTTAATGAAACCCATGCCTCAGGCATCAGAGTTGGCAAGGCATTTCCTCATATTTAGTGCACTGAACAACTATCACAGATTTTGGCTTTCTGCTAAAGAGTATTGCTGTGTACAGGAGACTGGGAAATATATAGGGCAAAGATTTGCTCTAGCACGTGCTTCTGCCTTTCCAAAATACAGTTTCAGCAGTGCTACTGGAGCCTATTAAACATCTAGGTGGAACTGCAAGGAATCAGTACAAAAGAGACCAAGTCTTCCTCTCCTGTTCTGGCCCCCTCTGATCCAGGTGAATAATGTAAGTGTAAAGTTACTGTGGAGCATAGCACTAGGAACTGTGTTTACCAGCCAATTATTTAGTTGTTAGAGATCTCACCTGTATTATCTTTCTGTTATACGGTTCATTTCTCTGCTGTAGTTTTGAGCTTAGTTGAACACTCACATTTCCTATTCTATTATTCATTCACGCACCAAAAAAAGAAATGTGGTCACGTCAAGCCCAACGTTTGGCAATCGCAATACATGTTTTAAAATAAAAGGGCCAAACACATCACTACAATCTTGTTCTTGTGACTGAGAGTGGCCTGCACTCATTAGCAAGAGCAAATTTGTTATCCGAGTACTTCCTTCAAAACGACCTAATATTAGAGTTCTCAATCCTATCTATTTGTTCTATTAATCTCTTTCAAGTCAGGTAATTTGTGCTGATAATGTCGAGACGTTTGTCACTTCTGCCATGAAGTGGCTTCTTTCTTTTACTGTGAGGTTCAATGAACTTAGGTCTTTTCCAGAATTACTGAGGAGTTTTGAAATAAAAGATAATTCAGTCATCATTTCTCCAGACTTGTGCGGAAGTTTTACCAGGTGACAGTAAAACATAAGAGCATGACTCTTCAGTTTCCATGTGTTACATCCTACGAATTCAGCTATTTTTACCAATAGCGGCTTGTTCTTATGCATATACATATGAAGCATTAGAAAGTAATTTCAGCTCTTACAGAAGACTTGCAGTCAGACATCCAACGATATTTTACAAAGCAGGGCAAAGAGTCATTCTTATTGTTTTATTACACATGGCAAATTGAGGAGCAGAGTGAGAGACACTGGTGGACACAGGGGGTGGGTTCATTTTTCCTGCCTGTTAGACTGATATGCAGCCCAGCAACATAAGCAAACAGATTGAACTATGTCTTTATCTAGAGGTATTTCAGTGCAAGTTGAACTGATACTTATAGCATGAAAACTGCTAGATGCTCTGCTTTTGCAATGAGGACTTTTGTAAAGTTTAATTACTTTAACCCAAAGCTTAAAAACAAGACCCAGCATATTACACCAAGTGGTGATATTGAAGAAAATACTTACATTTCATAACATTTAATTTTTTTTAGACAAATTGTAAGAATCTATAGAAACTTACAAAAGATTATGTCCTTCTATAAAGCTAGAACCAACAAAAAAAAGCTTGATATGACAAAAAATTCTTCAAAGTTTCTGTAAAATTTCTTTTTAACAAGAGAGTTTGCCTCTTATATGTACTGTGAGAAGCTACATGGAAGCAACTAGGTAGGCCCAGTCCTATGCTAAACTGGGTAAAATTGTTAAGTCACTTTCAGGATTTACTAATGCTGTAAATAACTAAGGTTTTAGCTCACAAAGTAACATTTCCTCCAGATGCAATGTAGAAACCACCAAAAGTCTGACTCATTACTATGAGCTATAAATCACAGATTAAATCTTGATGAAAGGAGCCATGGAAGAACCCACACAGTTGAGAGATCACTGATGGTATAAACAGCTGTAACATTAGTAATTCACTTCAACTGCATCAAATGAATAAGAACACCAGTTTTTGGAATTACCATGTTATACTCACATGGTTACATAATGAAGGTTCAATTACAGACCTGACTTTTCAGATCTTATTTCTGTTAATAACACATAAGCTTAAGGTTTTAGAGATGTTCTTATTTTTGAAGGACTATCAGAACGTTCCACAGAATAAGCTTGGTTTTCACCACTACTATTTTTTTTTCCTACTTTCAAGCATTGGAATTCCCTGAATTTTCTGTTAAATTTGTGATATATATTGTTAAATGGACACATCTTAACTAAAAACATTTGGCTTCAGAGTCCTTTGCATTCTGAACTGAGTACAGAAGGGCCTAAACCAAAATAAACCAGAACAGTGCAAGAAAAATAAAAATAGGCTGGGTCCTTCTGAGAAGTGTAGGCAATAGCGATAAAAACTGTTCCCCTAGGAGACTTCATATATCACTGATACGCTGAGAAAAAGAAATCAACAGGATGATCGCATATGACCCCCAATGAACAGTAAATCCAACATAAATTTATATATAATAGCGACTTTTTAGATAGAAATCTTGAGTGTCTAAAACCAGCCACTTTAAACAATCTTTGACTTACCTTCACTCTCAGTTTCACAGGTACTCAGTGGCAAGTCTCCGTCCCTTGCTCTGGAAAAAATGACTTGGTTCTCAGTCAACATCTGCTGCCCTCCCTAAAACGGGAAGGAAGACTGTCTTAGCAATACAGCAGGAGATTTTTAACTTACCACATTAGAGAGAAGCACCTCTGTAACATCACTTTTCTAAATTATACTGCAACCCTTTCCCAGGCTCCTTTCGCGGATTTCCTCACCTCCAAGGCACCCACATTAGCTGCACTCTCACATCAAACCAAGTACAACCTCCTACACTCCCACAGCTTCTTCTGTGCAGATGACTAGGCAAAGGCAACACCCAAACAGCTGAGCCTCGTTGCCCTTAACAAGACTACCTCCAAGTTTCCAAGGGAGACCCAGGTGCTGAGATTGGCACTTTTATCACACCTGGGTGTGATTAATTTAGTGACAAGTTGTGGATGCTGTTAAATAAATTTTGCACATGATGTAAAGCTTTTCACCCCATCATAGACAAAGCTAACTTTGACATTGATACATTCAGCTATGCTTGAGAGAATCTGTTTTATCTGGCAGAACATTTTACAGGTGCATATACTGTAATTCAACAGGATTGCATGACTCATTTGATAATTAGCAAGATGCCTTTTAACAGGCACAAACAAGAATCCAGGAAACTAATACCTTCCAAGAATCTTCCTTCTCACCTCCTAAGGGTTATATACCAGAGTGAGGAGTGGCTGACCAGGCTGCCACAAGCAGAAACACCTGGTAACTGCCACAATAGGATTGCTGCAGAGTCAAATTAGAGACATTAGCAATATAAGTTAATTTCATTATATTTTATTGTTCAGAAAAAAAAAATCTTGTGGGGAAAAAATTTAGAGTAAGAACAGGCAATAAAAATTGTACCATCTGCACTTGTTAAGTATACTTTGGTTTTGATATTCACATATTCATATGCAGAAGTTTAGAAGCCATGGCAACATGCATATTATTGTTTCTAGAGGTGTTGATTAAACTATCAGGAGCTAGAAAAGAAGGATGCTCAAGTCATTACTCCTGTAATACTCTTTGTCACTGTTCAGCTACAGTATGATTGAGCAAGGAATTGACTAAGGGGTCTGCTGTAAAACAATGTCCAGTGTTAAGCGGGGGTGGGGGGGGAAGGGAGCAGTGGGAAAAGTATGCAGGCAGCTAAGGATTGTGTTAGCAAACCTCTCTAGGTTCATATTGTCTAATGACCTCATTCTTTGAATTTCAATTTATGTCACCCTGCAGGGTCATTGTCATATGCAGAACACACAGTCAGAAATAAATTCTGGACTCAGTATGGGCCACCTCTGACTTGTTCCACCTGAGATTTGTGAAGAAGTAATTCAGACTAGTTTAGCTTCTGCCACCTGCTGAAAGGTCAACATTATCTAATACTCGAGTAAGCATTTGTAGGAAGATGTAATAGCCTTGATTAGAAGAACAGAAAAAAAAACCTGGGAAAAAAGCAGAGTAGCTTGCAGGCACTCAGCCCATCAGCCCATGGCAGGTTGTGCAGAGCACCATTTCAGACATGAAGACAGACTGCCTGAAAGCCTGTCTTTTTCCAAGAATATCAGTCTAATAAAAACTATTAACTCTTCCTGCAGATCTTGCTTCTCTTATGCTCTTAGACTATCATAGCTTCAGAGATGATCTCGCAAACATCTGGGAGACACCACTAGCAGGGATGGGTGAGTTCCAGCAATGCTGCTTCCTGCCAGGCCATCCCTCTCATTTCCCAGCCAGAAATAAAAAAAAATGTGTTCTCTGTAATAGTACATTGAAGGGAGGGTGGCCATCAGGCTCACCACAATTAGAGAGAAGACTTGTAAAAAGTATGCTCTGGGATTATAAAAGAACAACCTTGCTACTTTTAATGTCTCTAGTTCAAAGATGTCAATCCTGCCTCTGTATGTTGGAATAAGGCTGATTTAGACCACAAGATACAGATTGTTACAGATAAATTGCCTACTTCAGGCCAAAGTAGCAACAAAATATAGCTTTTAAAGAGGCAGGTAGATCTCTGAGAGAAATGAATCAACCTTTCCCATTCATCCCTGACCTTTTACAGTATGTGAAAACTCAGTCAAATTAAAGAAAACAAAAACTAAAAAAGCCAAACTGAAAACCGCAAACCAACCCCAAACCTCTTTTTTTTTTTTTTTTTTTTTTNTTACTAAACACCACAGCTGGATTTACTAAAATTATAGTTGAGACCACTGGAAAATTGCTAGGGTGATAAAACAGCTTGTATCATAACCACCACTTTCATTCTGCTATGTGGTTTAAGAACTCATCTGATTTACTCTCTAAAATTTTTCTTGTCTGAAAAAATGTTGCTACATGATCCTTAGTGGTTAAAACTATGGCTGAGTCATTCTACTTTGCCACAGTTGACTTACCCTTCAGAAAGCCTGTTCCCACCACACTGTTTGGAGAGTGACTGGACATGCTTGGGCTTCTTCAGAGCCATCCCCTGGAAGGAGACTGTGTATATCCCCACAGCTTGAAACCATACAGGAGGTTCTTTGGAAGGTAGGGACTAGCCAAGAAAATGCGTGCAAGAAGGAGGAGTGTCTAAACATAGTAACAGCAAATGCAGCAAAGTATGTTTCAGGAGTTGTTAGCCTCTTTCACATCTTGACCAGAGGGTATTCTGTACAATAGGTTGCTTCCTACACATCTCAGTTTCCCACTTCTAGACTCTCATTGAGAGATTAGAATCTGTCTACAGCAGATTATCCATTTGACTCACTGATTATTCATATGTGAAGAAAGAACAGATTCAAGACTCCCAAGACTCGGAGAAACGAGAGATTAAGACAAGGTCGAGGGAGAGTGTGAGATGAGCTGGCGAAAGGTGGAGTGGGAGAAAGTCTGCCAAATAAACTCACTATAGCCAGTTTTTCATTGTCTTCCACTTCTGCTCACCAATACTGCATGGATGTCCCGTGCTGGCTTGCAAATCCAGTAGAACCTGTTACTCCCCCTGCTTCTGTCATTACATGCTATAAATATGCCAGCTCTGAACATCAGGGACGTGGAAAGCATGGCCGTATAGACTGGCCAGGTTTTCATTGCATGTGCCACCCATGAATTAAGACCCTGATTTTCTCTCATGAATAGCAATTTTTCCCTCCCCAGCAATAAAATCTCTAGCAGTCACTGAATGTGTTCTGTCCGAAAACTCAGCATCCACCTTATTTACTGTTTGGCACCAATTGGTGGCCTAAAGATTGTATTGTCCTAAATCTAAAGATTGTATTGTCATGACAATACAAAGGCAGTACATTTAAAGTTAGACACCAAACCTTAATGCTATCATTTCCTGATTTTTGAGTGCGTAACAATGAGGGGAAGTTCTCTTCATGCAGCATTTTCAGTTAGTTTCTTTTTAATCCTGGGTATTCTGTGAGTATAGAATCACTCAAAACCTAAAATTGCCAATACTTTAGATTCTATCAATTTAGAAATACTTAAGCTTACGTAAGGAAAAAAAATTAATACTAGTCCCCTGCCTTTTTGTCTTCCCTCCAGTACCCCTCAAAACAACTTATTAACAGCACATATAAGAATAGTAGTTTATAATAGAAAAAAACCAAGCTTGATAAAAGATAAGTATAGCAGAAGAAACACTCACTTAGTCCCTAAGGAACTGAATAGTTTTATCTATCATAAAGGTTTGTCAGGGAAAAACCTAACTATATTTTCTTTGTTGTGGTTCATATCAAGTTTCATTCCTGTGAGCCAGGTGGGACATAAAGATGCAAAAATCAGATTTTTCAGAAAAACCAAGAAGCAATAGAAATTAAGGCTATAGCTGACGGATTATCTCAAACCCAGGAAAAAGACTACTAGGAAAAAATATAAAGAACTAAAGCGTTGATTGTTTTCCTGATACGATGCCAGGATAATATTGGTATGCAACTAACCTCTAGAACTCAGGAATCCATCTGTACTCTGGGATCAATCAGTTCTAATACAGTGAAAAGCAAACTGTGGAAAGCATCCAGGCAGACCTCAGTAGCTATAGAGTTTGCTTTGACTATATTTCAGTAGTGTATCCATTGTCTTTACCCAGCTTCTATGAAAATTTGACTGTGAGATCAAATCTATCCTAATATTGAATCTATGTAAAATGAGTTCATGCAAAAGCTGAAGCAAACAGGTACAATGCCATCATTTCCCAGAAACTAAGATATTGGCTTTGTAGCTCTACTTTTGTAGAGTATGTTTAGCAAAACTGCTAGGAGGAAGGGCAAGCAAAGGGAGTTCTTCACAATCTTTGCACAAACACATACCTATCACAATCTTATATGTATATATATACACACAACTTTACATCTGAATCTGGGATCAGTTAAGAGTACTTCAGTCTCAGAGCAAAGTCATTTTGCTGGTGGTGGCAATAGTCGTACCCTAGCCATCCATAAATAGCAATGCCAAGTGTAGCATGGAAGTGACCACACTGGTTTTAGCCTGCCTGGAAAAGCTTCCAGAAAAGGGTACCTTTCCCTGCCCTTGTAAGGCAGTTTTTCAGTCATTCTTGGATTGCTGGGGTCAAGGCACTGGTTCTGCTTCACCAACTAAGTAAAATTCTTTTGATCAGGCTACCTATTGCTGAAGACTGTGAAGTTGAAATAAGAAAGTGTCCCCTAGTTTCTGTTAACCAAAACAAAATTTCATTATCGTAGTTATCAGAGAGAAATTAACTTGACACCTGTCTCACTTTCATCACTTCCATTTGTATTTTTGATATTCTTTGATAAAATGGTTATATCCCATTTTAATGGGCGTTAGACTTACAGTGGTCTGGAAGACTTTGAGGAATCAAATTCTCCTATGACCCACCAAGCACCTTGCACGATCAGGCCAGAGCAAAACTAAAACAGAATTTAAAACTTTGTTTTATACTCTATAAACATAGTTCCAGAGGCAACATGACTTGCATTTCCCTTCACTGGTCAGTATCAAACTTCAGTAATAAACGATGGCATGGTGCCAAATTTCCACACGTGAACACTTAAAATATAATCTTGTTATTGGTATGGAATAGAGAAAAGCAAAGCTTTAAGGCAAATTAAGCTAAGCCTTTTTCGTTTAGGCCCAGATCCAGAACTTCTCAATAGGCACTTAACTCCCATTTGTTTCAATTTCCCTCAGAGAATTGGGCAAGTATGAGTTCTGTCTTTAAATACCCTTGTGAACCTGGGACTTAATTTACCAAATGCTTAATGGAGGTTAAGAGTAATTTCTTTATGAATATTCTCCTGTGTTTCCATTCCAGAGTCTGGGGCTAGCATTAAGTTAACTACTGGAAATTGCATTGACAAAACATGATCTCATGAACTAGCAACAATTCGATGCTTCCAAAAAGAATTTTTGAGCACATTTGAACTAACAAAGGAGAAATACTTTTTATGTATAGCTGTGGTTTGATTTTAATATTGAGGCTTCTGGAAATGTTTTAGAAAAAAACATTTTTCTCAAAACCATTATTTTGTCACCTTTTTTTTTTTAAATCAAGAAGTAAATATACTCCAAAATTGACTGGTTGATTATAAGGTCAATAACCTACAGAAGACTGGAATAAGTAGCAATTGGACAGAAAACAAGAAATCCAATCAATTACTAATAATGGCTCCTTTACTCTAAGTCACCCAAATTCCCACGTTTGCCTCTGACAAGCAAGATGAGATCTCCTGAAACAGGGTGATTAAATCTTTGCAGTGAGGCTCATTCCCTCTGGCCATTCCCTTTGAGCTTCTGCTCCCTGAGATGAGAAGCTCCTTAGTCAGACCTAACTCTGTTTTTTCAATAGTCAGCCTAAGACTGGAGATTCTGCTTCTTACTCCCAAAGGCAGGGGAAGGCATTTCCACACTCTACCTGGTCCCACACATGCCTGTGGCACCTAGCAGCTATGCACACAGCAAGCATACTTCCTACTTCCTCATTAAAAAAGAAAATCAAAACACAACAGCAGTCACCAAAACAAGGTATGTGCACGAATTACAGCAAATTTGCCAAAACTTGTTGTAATCCATGCTTATTTACAAATGTTCTTAACACATCAACAGCCTTCACCCATGAAACCTGGGACAGTATGGAATGACAGAACCACAAAAACAAGCTAGTGAGCTGGTATGTATTTCCCAATTAAGGTTGGAGGAAAATAGAAAAGGTGCAACCACACATTTTCAGTCATAGATTAGAAGCTGCAGAGCAGTGTCACCTTGATGGGACTGTATGCACGAGCAAGAACATCCTTTTTGGAAACAAAGCTGATATAGGCTGTCTTCTGATGCTGTCACAGCCTGATCAATGCAGATTATTTCTTGCTAATGTGTCCCTCTAAAGTGTTTTGCTGCCTGTGCTCAAGGCCAGCTCTGCTATGGTGTAGCTGTAACCCATCTCAGACAGGTAGGAAAAGATCTGTGTGACACAGCTGAGAGATGCTTCACTGGGGGCCTTTCCCCCTGTGCTCAAGCAGCTGCTTTCAATCTCAAGCCCTCTGTCTTGTCCATGCCTGAGCTGTTTTGCATCCATGCCTGGCCATGTGCCTCTCTGATCTGGACCTCAACACGCTGACTTGACTTACTGGTGCTGGTAGTAGTGAAAAAGGTGTTAAAATGCTTTGAATCCCCGCTTTTTTTTTAAAAAAAAAAAAAAGTTAAATTGCTCAACCAGTACCAGTAGGTGCAACAAGTCACACTGCAGGGACAGTTGAGATTCATGCTTGCTCTGCTTTCCTCTGAAAGAAGTTTTATGACACCCACACTCACAGTAAATTTCACTGTATACAATTTTTTCTCTTTTTTAAGCACTATGTTCCTCTCTAACAGACAAATAACGAACCTCATCAAAGACTATCCATCCACTTTCAGAAGGCAGAAAAAACTGATTACTAGTTTTAAAATCATTGTGAGGTTATGCATTTTTCTTAAAATGCTTCTTCCTTGAGCAGTAATGTCTATCTTGTAACCTTAATTTTTTGGGGTGTCGATTTATAACACGTTTGGTATAAAAACATTGTTGCAACTACAACCTTATGTGGTTTCTGTAAAACTCAATTACCTTAAGGGATTAATAGATTAATATTAGCTTTTTTTTTTTCAATTCAGCTGTTAAGGTTTTTCTTAGGATAAACATAGTTCATCCAGCTTACCTTAGTTTATGGCTACCCATGTCCTGGCATTTACTCTGTTGCAGAGAAAAAAGAATATATATGTTTGTGTTGCTTAAAGTCCACAAAGAGAATATTTTCATTTTGACTGATTCTTCAACTTGGTCACAGTAAAGTAATACTTTATTGCCTGTTTGTATATTAGGTGCCAAAAATCCATTATAAAATGCAGAAAGGGTTGTTATGCAATACTGAATGAAGTTTCCTCGCCTTTTTCCTAAATAAATAGCAACTTTTAAAAAGAAGCAGAAAATTTCACATGAGCCATGCCTTAGTTCGCAATTAATTTTAATTATACTTTTTTATTATTTTAGAATTCAGCATCTTGAGACTCAGTTCCTAGTCATTCAGAGGAGAATTTCCATTAGATCCAGTGCTGTATGAAAATTTTAAACCACAGTAGCATAGGTAAAATTAAATTATTTGGTGACTGAACTTGTGTTTAAAACAGATTCATTCATTATTCCTTTTAATTGGAGATGAAAGTACTCTGCATTATAGGAATCAAATACACTCCTGAAATGTCTGCTCTCAGGAAATCAGCTCCTACCCCTCCTATTTTAATCCTTTAGTATGTGGTAAAGAAAGAGGGGGGGGAGGTGAAATAACAAGTCTGAAATTAAGATAAAAAGGAAAAAAACCTCCCATATGCTGAAGGAAGCTTAAAAAAAAAGAGGGGGAACACTGTGGATAGTTGTGGATAGTTCTCACTGCAGGGACTTAAAATCCCCTAACTGAATGTGAGAAGAACATGAAGGGTAATATGGAGGAGGAAAAGGTAGTGGTGTTGTACCACATATTTTCTCCTTCCAGAAATACTACCTCAATAGACATTTTCAGAGAAGACATTGATTGGTCATAGACTTAATTCAAGGTGAAGTTTTCCAGTTTCTGCAAGAACACTTGGAAATCTTTCCCAATAAATACATAACCATGATTTATAGAAATTTGCTTCAGGAAGATTTTACTGTTTTCAGACAAAATTGATAGAAAAATGCACTGTAAAATAACTGCTTGGCAGGAACCCCCAATCCAACTTCCACTCAACAAAAAATCAAAACAAAAACGAGAGGGTTATTTTCTCATAAGCCCCTATAAAGTAAATAAATAAGAGCTAGCTTTTGAGATGATTAATCGTGACAGCTAATCCTTGTCTCTACAAAGAGTCTCACCAGCTTCAGCATGGCTTCTTATGTGCTTGTAGTGCTCCCCAGGGTGAAGAGCTTAGTGGTTTTGTCCACAACCTAGAGATAAGAGATAGAGACGAGAACAATACCTAGTCACATCTTAGTCTCCATTAAATCAGGGAGGCCTGTGTTCCTGTTGTAATTTCTGTTTTGAATCATGAGCCCAAATGTTGCTAGTGAGAGAGGTTCAGAAGTGTTTTATCAGCACATACTTCCCATTACTCAAGGGCAGGCTGTCCAGTAACAGGGCACGGGCAAAGTGGTAACCAACAGGATAGCAGAACTGTGTTGTTGTTGCATGTTTGTCTGTATGTGAAACATTTCAGAAAGAATGGCAAATTATATATTTTGGCAGGTTTAAATGAAAGTTTTCCAGGTGCTGAATGAAGAAGTACAATGTCATCTTGTTATATCTTTGTGACTAATGGAATTGAACAAAACAGTCCTCTAAATGTTTTATTGTGATTTGACAGCAAGTATAAAGGAAGTAGAAGAGTTTGGATTTCAAACAGAGAGAATTTAAGCAAGCCCAAGCTTAAATGCTTTGCTGTTAATATTTCAAATTACTCAACCCAAAGTAATTTTAAATTTAGCAGATGGAAATCTTTCTCTAATGGCAAAACCCAACATGATTAATCTTGGATTTAAGTAGTATTTAACTCCAAAGTGTTCAAAAAGCTAAAGCCAAATACTGTAACTATAGCCAATCTCCAAACAAATGAGAACATTGCAACATGATTCAAACCAAAAAATGGAAGCTGAACGTTAAGCAACATCTAGGAGAAGAACAGTCATATAAATGCCATTATTTTAAAAAATAATTTTAAATGGACACAAAAAACCATTTTGCTTAAGAAGACTAGTTAGAAGAGATAAACAAATGCATTCTCCTGTAATAGAATAACTGAGTTCTATGCAGCACCTTTAGTGTCAAATAGTATAACTGAGGGGCAAGATACAAAAGCTCTTTCAGAACTATGATCTACGCTCAAACAAGAGTGTTGAAATGAGAATTAATATTTCTTTGAAGCCCTTGAAATCATTTTAGTGCATCATGGGCTACAGAAACCTGCACTCTCTCTCACTAGAAGTATCTAAAAGAAGAAGAAAGGGTTGCCAACTACTCTTTTTTTTTTTTTTCTCTCTCTCACACAGCCTGCTTGGAAAGAGATGTGGTAACTTTTTTCTGATGGAAAAGTTACTGTTAGAAAATACTAAGAAATTCTGCTGAAACAGAAATACTGCTCAGGAAAATCGTTACTTTACAGGTAATCACCAAAAATTTTCATTTAAAATTGCAGGCAGACTTAGACCAATGTCTACGTGCCTGAATTTCTCAAGCAAAGTCTGGTCTACTCTCATTTGAGGTGCAAGAACTTGTTAGTCATTTGGAAAGTATTGGGTAAATATCAATTCAAAGGGGTAAATATCAATTCAAAGGAATCAACACCATTAATTCCAGATTAGGGAGCAAGTAAACAAGAGCAAAAAGCACCAAGGCCCTTAAATCCCAATATTTTAGATAAAGAAAGAATACACATTTCATAGAGTTGTGTTCATCCTACTGCCTTGCCGTTCAGGGAGAGGAGAATATTATTAAGACGCTGCATGCTGTTGTTGTAATTATCTTTGGCATAAACATTCAGGCTGTGCTATTTCACTTCAGGTTTTTTTTTTTTTCACTGTGCCAGAAGGAATACTGGTGCCACTGTCTAGTTCTTTTCTTCTGTCATGTCTTGAAAGTATCTTTAGATATCATGAAGGTTAAAAATACTGTTATCAGGAGGAAATGGGACTGAATACAACAGATTCCTTGTCCCTCACCCCCAAGGAAGAAATTCCTATGGAAAGAAAAGTAGGGGGTGATACATAATGGGAAAGGTGACAGAAAGAAAGGGAAGATAAACTGGAGGAAAGGATAAGCAGGGGAGAACAGATGGAAAAAAAAAAAAAAACAGGGATGGCTAACAAAAGGAATTTTCCTAGACAGCTCCACAGGCAGCCTCCTTCATCCTGAAACTTCTTTGATCCTGTGGCCAGGGCCACAGAAATGTCAGTGTGTCACCTGCAGTAGGCACAATCCTCCTTCTCACCACATAGCACTCCCCACACGTTACTTACGTTGGACAAACATCCAGTGAATGTCTCAGGTAGAACAGCTGGGAAAGTGACATCCATTCCTTCAAAACATGATAGAGTTTTGAAAGATTTCTTCCCTTCTAGGAGGGGGCAAAAAATTAGAAACATGGTCTTTTCTCTATGGAAAGGGAATTTTAGGAAAAAAAGAACCGTTTTGGAAGAACCATAATGAAGTTTCTCTTCCTGCTGCCTGCTGGAAAGGACCTTGGTAATTTCACAGGAATAAAATTGACATGAACAGCCTAGGCTGACAGAGAGAAGCCAAGGTCCCAGGTAGATATTACTTCCCTTGGCTGGGCACTGAAGGGGCAGCGAGGCTGCAGGGTACTCAGCATCTTCAGCTCCCACTAAGATATTCAGAGGAAAAATGCTTCTCAGTTTCCTTTTCTTACTTCAGGCAAAGTTTTCCTGAGGGGAAAATATTTTCTTGCCCGTAAAATCATCATTTTCCCATGGGAAAAAAAGAGTTATTTCACCAAAAAGGGTACTTCATTTCAGATAATTTGCATGATGGAAGAGACCCATGTGATTTGATCATCCAATAAAACTGATTTCACAGTAAATTTTTTTAATATTTGTTAGGAACAGATTATTAGCTCTTGAGAAATCACTCCACTGCCTTTCTATTTAGATCTTCATACTTTAAATTTTTAATAAAAGTGAACCACTTCCAAAGGAATAACTTGTAAAATAAGCTTCCTTTCCAAGTGTTGGAGTTACTATAATTTCTCATCTTTGCTGCTCTTTCCAATACTCCAGTATTCCAGTTGCTCATCTGGAGCCATTGAGATCTTCAAGAAGTCCTCAACCTCATATAGTGAAATGCCCTCAGTGTCTTAAAATACAGAGACGCTTAGACTGTCCATTGTGTTTCCTGGGCAAGGTTCAAGTCATCAGCTGGGATATTTGGTTACTGAGCATACACAGTCAGTAAAATTTCACAACTCAGGCATGACACAAGAACTGGGAAGGACAAAGTAACTAAAGATTAGATGGGACCTCCACTCTTCAGAGGTTCACATGGTACAACAAGCAGCATTAACCACATAACCCCCTTTGTGCCCCCTCCGCATCACATGGTGAATCAAGTTCAAGATCCTTTTAACTTTACTAACTCTGTATTCTTGCTCTATCTTACCAAATCGATCCTTTAATCTCCATGTGCCAAACTGAACGCTTTGTTCTCACACAGCTCATCTCTTCCCAAAGTCCGGCTGGAATCTCAGGGGCCCATACTCTTTGTTGAGACTCCCTGGTGCTTACTGCAGTGATTTGCCCAGCAGATTCAAGAACTATAAGGTCATAACCATTAACACCTAAAACAAACTTTGTATCAGTTAGGGCCATTATTATTCCTTCATTCTCTCTTAGATCTGTCTTTCATTTCAACATATTTTTTAAGAACTGTATTGAAAACATTCCATACAAACAAATCAGCTTCACTTCTCTAGACAAATGTGCTTTTAAAGATTCAGAGACATATGATGAGTGAAAGTCCCAATGAAGTACTGACAGCCAGAAACTCTCAGACCTATAATCACCCTCAGGGTACTTAATAGGCTTAACTAATAATGCCTTTAAATATCAGCTTCCTACAAACCATTAGTTGAATCATAGATCTTTGTATAAATGAGTACCTGGGAAATTTGAACAACTCTTGCATGACACTTTTTGAAAGCTGAAATGTGCTTTATGGAGGAAACTTCATTCCCTAATGTAAGAGACATTGCAGACTCATATTGGACACTGCAGACAGTACCAATTTAGCTTCTTGAAGAAAAAAAGAATTGCTCACACAGTATGTTCAGGAATGATCTGAAATAGTTACACAATAAACAGGGTGACCATGAACGTAGATCATCAAAATGTGATGCCAAGTGACTGTTGCTAGCTCTGGGACAATTTATGACCCACATAACCTGTCTGAAAACAAGAGGCCTGCAAACTTTCTATGGTGCTGGTTTCTGCACAGCTCAGAGCTGCGTGTCTTTTTGCAATAGTGCAGTAGATGACATGCATTTGCTTATGCTTAGAGAGGGAGTGCTGCACTTCTATTCTTGCTCACATAGCACTTGGGGTAAACATACAGCATTCAACCTTGTATTCAAATACAGAGTTTTACAGACTTAGGAACCAACTGATGAGCAAAGTGTAAATAAAACCAGGCAAGTATGTTTTGCTTCATTATAGATGTTACCACCTTTCAAACTTCAGTTGCACTTCTGTTATTTCAATTTTCTTTCTTGCCTTGAAACACCATTTTTTATGGCATTAATTTTTGTAGATACTGTGCATATCTGTAATTTTAATTATAGTTTCAAGGTACTTGTTAACCTACAATTAGCATAGCGTGAAGCTGAAGGAGAGCATCGGTTGGGCCCAGAATAACCTTGTAATTTTCTCCTTATTCTCAGCTTTCTAAGCTGTAAGGCTCCAGATTGTTTGATTCCCATTTGGATTTTTAGCCCATCATGAACTTGACACAGTTGCTAAGATACGTATCAGTCGGCACCATGTTGAGACAATATTATTTAAACACTTTAAAGGGCAGCCTAACAGTTCTCTGTAAACACACAACTCTGCCGTAAACTGTTCTCGGCAGAAACAAGCAGCCTGACACCAAAATTAAATCCAGGGTATTTCAAAGATTACTATGGAAGGCTTCATGAGCGTCAACCCACCACCAGCAAAGCACCTCACAATTGTGTTGCCACCCTGATGTAGTCTCGCTGTACACATACGTCCTCTGGCTCAATGCCTGCAGCAGAACCCCTGCCTGCAGCTTTGTATCGAGTAAGACTCCTCTCCTGCTATCACTGTCACAAGTAAGTAGGGAATTTGATTTGATGTTAGTAGCCCAGGGACAATGGTTGTTTCCAGGCCTTCAGTAACCTGCCCAAAGTCGATCTGACCAGGAGCCCTGCTCATGACCGAAGGTCTTGCTGCACTGCATGCTGCTGAAATAAAAAAATTAAAAGTTCACCCTTTTACAAAGAAGGGCCAGAGAGTCACACAGTCAGCACAAAATACAAGGAGATAATACAGGCCAAGCTCAGGAGGCTTTTCGGGTAATTGACATTTGTCTTCCATGATACTTTGTTAGTTTGGACAACAGCTGTATGGAAAAAGGTTTAAAGACTTGCTCAGATGATGCTAAGCAGTCTTCACTGAAATACAAAGAAACCTTTTCACAGAGATAAGACTTCATGACAATATTTTCTCAGGGGTCTTTTGCTGTTCAGCCTTAGTGCCTGGACTGGTGAGCCATATGTCACCAGTTGCGATGACCACTACTTCTAATGCAGTTTCTCTCTGATGTGTACACATGAGGGAAGTGTCTGACAGTGCCTTGCAAACAATTGATGCAACCAGAGCAGCTCATTTACCACAGGACAACCTTACAACAATGTTTTGCTTTTAATAGCTGATATAATACCTAACAACTCTCATGACCATTTCCAGCTTTCTGAAGCTAGTGAGGAACATCTCAAGGGCAAAAGATCCATACCTGGGGCCTAAGATGCAGGGATCATGTCTCATGCTGGGTGCTGACAGCATTGCCTTGGTGCAATCATCTCCTGCACCAAACGAAACACCGGCAATAATAGACCAAGGTTTTAAAACCATAAAAAAAAGTTATCCCAAAACAGTATATTGTTTTCAGAGTAAAAATATTTGTATCCACAACATACCTGATGAGTCCATGATATCGTATTCACAAGGGGCAGGCATCAATACAGGTGATACAGGTGCTCAAAACACCTGAAAATCTTTCCCCATTTACTCAGTTAAAGCCCGCAGGGTTTGCTTTTTTACTAATTATGCCAAGTTTTTTTGTGTCAGGCTTAAATTATGACAGTATCTTTGGCTGTTTTCCTGGTGTTATTTAACTGCATTAATTATGACACTGGTAAATGTTTGTTTTCTCCCTTCTAGTTTTACTTCCTCCTGTAAAGCACATTCAGTCTGTTCTCCAATATTTCACATTTTTTACAAAATTTTACAAAATTTTCAGTGCTTTATCATCTCTCTTCTATGGTTGCTCAAATTGCTGCGTTAAGTTTTCTTCTACCTGATTTTGCCTTTTTCTATATATTCCTGTTCATCCCTTGAAATATTAAGTTCCCAGTGATGAGAGGAGTGAAAGCAGAGCAGGCTGTGGTGCAATCTACAACTCAGATCACCAAGCAAGCCCATAGTAGCAAGACAGGTGCAAGGATTATTTCATACCATGAATGTCACATTCAATATAAATTAGAAAGTTTGCTGAGGAGTTCTCTCTCTCCTATGATGGCTGCGTTCCTGAGAACTACTTGCCCTGGTGCTGGACCCCTGAGGCATTCCCTTCCTCCTGAAGCCATAGCACTTGCAATGTCCAGCACTTGCTGTCCACTGCTCGGAGTGCACAGCTTCCTACTGGTATAATTGGCTGAGTATAATCCTTGTATATTTTATATTGGTATTGGGATCAATATTGATTCTTTAGTGTTATTAATGTTAATTATCTAGTCTTATTCTATTAAATCTGTTTATATTTGAACCCTCGGGTTTCCTTGATTTTCCTGATTCCCCTTCCTAGGTGGGGAGGGGTCATTGGATGAAAGAATAATTGTCTAAATGACAATAAATTGTTGTGGGTTCCTCAAACTGTAACAAGGTTGACCAGCAGGTCTTAACTCAGCTGTGCTGGTCTCTTGCCTTCCTTATTTCTTTTGGGTGCACCACCTAATCTGCAGAGATCTCAGTTACTATGTGAGCAAAGACTTTAATCAAATTCTTCTCATAATCACAGCATGATCTCTGGATTAGTCATGTATCTTTATTAATCATCTGCCTTCCAGAGACCATTAGAGTTGAAACACATCCTGAGTTGAAAGGGGGAAATAATACAGCAAAAGGAGCTAACTGAAATCAGCTCTCTGACAAAGATGGCCTCTATCTCTCTTGCGTAAAAAGACTTTCTATCTTACAGAACTGGCCATGACACATAGAGTTTGTTTCTGTGTTGGTTTTTAGAGCCACATCATTTTGTGTGCTTGCAGAGACAACCACTATTCATGATTCTGAGGGCTTGTTTTAGGGTTTTCTTAATATTCATGTTGTCCATTAACACTATGCCCAGAGCCAGCTCTTCTGAAAGACCACACTGTGGCCGCTGACCTAGTGTTTATGTGTCAGTATGTCATGCTCTGCTGCTCTGAATTCCTATCAGATCTTTTGCTTTGCAGAACATGCAATCATTTTGAAACTTGTTTCCAACAAGGTTTCTAGTCTTTCCTGCTCCCAAATCTTAAAATTCAGGAACAGCACCAAAATGCTGATTTTTACTTAAGTTTGTTATTAATATATAAAACCTACTTAATATTAAAAATGCATTTCAAAATGGAAAAAACATTCCACTTGCAAAATTAATCATAGGACATCAGCATTCAGGAATTGCTTCATATTTCTAAACAAACCCAGAATTTATCATGTTTTTATATCAACAAACAAAACATATCTAGACAAAAGACTTCTGGCAAGAATTTTCTGATCAACAGTACTTCCTATTCTTTGCATTTATCTTCCTGGTATGTCCTAAAATTTATAATACACAAATAAGTTTTTCTTGGCCATGTAGTATTTCATTCTGTAGTTAAAATTGTCCCTCTTCCCCCAATGAAAATGGAAAGCAATCCAATGACTATTTTTCCTTAAAGCCAGGGCTGAGTGATACAGTAATATCAGACCAAAAAAGGCACAAGCCATGAGCCTGACAATTTGTCATTCTACTGCTTTCCCCCCCAGCCTGGAGCAGATGTGAACCTCCTTTCCTGCACAGCCACCAGTGATTACTCTACAAGCCTGACAGTCACCTCCAAGCACATGGCGAGTGCTCTGGGCCATCAGAGGTGCAAGAGATGGTATCGATTCCCTATCCACTGTACACACTTAGCTGTCTGTTTCTTTAAAACTGTTGTGATCACCTCTCTGCTTGTAAACTGACTGTATTTTCAAAAGATAATTTACTTCAGTAAGTATGGCAGGAATAATCATCTGACACTGACTAGCGATGCAGGTGTTCTCTATCTTCTTTTCACTATGTAAGCTACAGGGTTAGGAAGACATGGAATACTTTGGTTTTTATGAAGTGCTAAAATGACAGAGATATAATCATTTTTTGATGGTCACAAGGCATCTTTTATAATAGCAGGCTGTGGTGATGGCGAGGCCTCTTGTTTCAGACATAGATGACCATGGAAAAGCAGAAGAGATGATGGAGAGCATGATGGAGGTACACGGTCCCAATAGAGACAAGACCTGCAAGTATGAGGGCTTTTTTGCAGGAGAAGGGAGAACAGAAATTATTCTCTAGTCCTACTCTGATCCCATGAAACTGTGGAAACTTAGTAAATGAGAGGTTTGTGGAGACCCAAGATATTCCAGTTAGCACATTTAGGATCTGTGTCACACTATTTCATATTTGTGAGTAAATATTTTCACCATTTTTAAAAGAAAATAAACCAAAGCACTGTTTTAATATAGAATCATAGAATTAACTGGTTTAAGATTCTGATACTTGGATGAATATTGCACTAAACATATGTTTTCCATTGTGAATTCAGCACTGGTAAGTGTCCCCTCATGTTCTTAGGCCACAATGACACTTTCTAGTTAGGAGTTATGAGGAGGGTTATAATGTAAGAAAAATCAATAGTGTTATTTTAAAATGTTCGGCCGTGAAAGAACAATCAACGGTTGAAAAGACCAGAAACAATCCATTTCAATGAGCAGTTAATATTATGTAACAAGGCAGCACAGAGACAGATAAAGATTAAACTGATAGGAAAGAATATTTAAAGCATTAATTAGATGTGGTAGAGCTTAATGCCCCTCAGAAGAGGTTTTAAAAAAAGGGTCTATCTTAAAGTTTCACATTCCATTGCAGAATTACATCAATCAAATAGCACATGACAAATACAACACTGAAAACTGTTTTCTTTTAAAACAATTATAATTTGTTAAACTAAAGTATATACTGCTGGCTGGATTCGACAAGAGCATGTGATAGACATTTCTTTCCCCTTCTGAAGGTAACGTTGCACTCTCCAGAGGAAAGTTACTCATGTGCCTAAGTAAATAAGTGCCTAAATCTATGGCAAAGTAACTGACATCTTCAAATTAGGATTCCGAGCTGGAGCTGTCATAACATAGTATGAGACCTTCTTAATCTGAACGAACTGAATGCCAAAAAGGCGAATGACCCCATTTTCTTGTTCTTCTTCAGAAGCATGTGGAATCATGTATCCATTGTGTTTTTAAGAGATACATACATACATGAATATATATGTGATATGACCATTCCTTGTCATGGCAAACTAATTTACTCCTTATTTCAAAGATTTACAGGAGACTGTCAGGAGAATAGAAACGTATCACAAGACTTAAACCCACAAAACCCAAAGCAAGAAAAAACAGAGCAAAGTAGCTAGCAGTGGGAATCTGAAAGCACCTATAAGGTGCACATTGCAGAAAACGGGACTAGATTTAAAAAGGGGGAGGAGAGTTAAGGGAGTACTCGAGGCCCAGCTCTCCAAAGTTTTAAAATGTTCTCTGAAATACAGTGGGACAGGTTGACACTGGGCCCTCATTAAGGGTTTGATTTACCTTTGACAGTATCAGACAGCCAATAACAGTCTACCCAAAGATAAATCAAAGATGTATAAAATATTCTCAGTCGAGGATAAAACTAAAAGGGTATTTCTCTATGCTAGCACAGCAGCAAATGTACCATTCATTATTCTTCTCAGTTCTATTATCTAGTGCTCTTCAGTGGAGATACAGTTTGAAGGACACAGGACACTTTGTCACAACCAAAAATACCAAGTCAGCGTTTTGTCTGATTTCCTATTAGTTTGTCAGGGAAACAGTATAAAACTTTCCTTAGACACTAGCAGAATATGTACATTAAGTGCTATATTTCATCGTACCAAGACACCAAACAATCCTTCCCTCCCCTAAACCCACTAACCTCACTTGACAGTGCATTCATTTATCTTCTGGACATACAGAGAAAGAAAAACCTGAGCAAAAAGCCCTACATATTCATTCTTTCTCAGAGACAGAGGACAGAAAGTTGATTTATGTGTGGTAAAAGTCTGTTAACATAAGCAATAGTGTCTCTGTGGAAATTAAATAGGCAGTAAGAAAGCTTTCTTATGGAAGTACAGAAAGCCTGAGCTCAAATTTGCTTTTCTATGTTCCTGAAGGGGAGATTATGCTTAGATTATGCCCACTTGGATTAAAACTTGTCAAAATTTGAAATTTCTTTTTGGTACCAAGTCTCAAAATAGCGTGTGTGTTTGAATTCCCAAAACAGATGGAAAGTAAGGGAATCTGAAACTTTTTGCAAAAAAAAAAAAAAAAAAAAAAAATCCTAAAGTGTTACTTAGTTCATTTCAAAAAATATTATTATTAAGTGTTTTCAGCATTTCTCAGACATACATTCAGAGTATTCATTCAGACAGCGTACTGGAGATTTGTACTTCTCTCTATGTCTACAAAAAGAGGCATAAGTGATGAAACAGAGGGGACCTTCCTAGGATAAATGAAATGCCAGCAAAAATACAAGGAAAAACACGTGATAATTGCCAAATTTGCAGTCTGTGTCAGTCCATAGCACTCAATCCCTGGCACAACTGTTGGCAAGATCATTCCAGCATTGACTGTGGCAACTACGTGCTGTACCTGTTTCTGAAGGGCTTACAGCGATATCCTGGTCACACGTGAAGACACACACACGCTCACAGGACTGCATACAGTGGCAGGGCAGCTCCTGACCTGGTGTTCGGTTGAGATGCCTGGCTGGGCTTTCCCTCAAAAGACGTCACCTTTCTGCTCCTCACAGTAATGCTGCAAACCCAAAAGAGTGCTGCAAGATGCTCTACATGGGGTATTCAGGGGCTTAGGTAAGCTAAAATTACCCTTCCAGATGTTGATTTTCAATCCTTTGACCCTGTGTACAGTACTGCAGGTTTTCCCCTGCTGACTGCTTCTGCCCAAGGAGTAGAAGTCTAGTTTTTGTTGAGGCTAAGGGCTGTGCTGGAAATTTTCTCTCTTATTCTGTGGTACCACCAGATTACATCTCTCTCGGGAAGTTAGGCCAGGTGTTCTGTCACCATGGTCAGGGAGAAATATGGCCAAAGCACAGTAGGGAAGTCTTACTGATGGTGAGTGTGGAAATTGTAACTGAAACAGTTCAGAGGATGAAGCAACACTCCCACATTTTATGTGGTTATAACAGCACAGCAACAAAGTATACTGGGAGGACCAAGTGTTTTCCTCTGGTGCACTCATTCTTCTGAGTCAGTCTATAGTTTTTATTCCTGCTTGACTTGCTTAAACTGCTTGGAAAACACACAAGAGAGGACTCGTGTCTATACAGTTCTGAAACCTCTTGACGTTCATGTCAGTCTAGAACAGCATCTGCTCCTGCCTACCCCAGAAACCAGCATCCAGGGGGTGATGGCACACACCTGGGCAGACATAGCCTTGCAGCCTGCCGTGAATTAATCACAACAAAGTTTTGCTTGGAGAGGTGACCATGGCTCTGCTCCCCAGTCACGCTGTTCCCAACGACACAGCATGTACCAGCACACTCCAGATTGCCACAGCCACCTGCAGTGGACACTGGGGTGCCATCATCCCTCCTGGAGCTCACTTCCATACTACTCAACAAGCCAGGCAGTGCCTGGCCAGTCAAACACAGACCACAGGGAATAACTCATCCTGTCAGCTTCTTCCATATATGACTTGTGTCACCACATCTCACACACAGGGTGAGAGCCAGGAAAAGAAAGTTGCTGGTTTCAGACTTCTTGGATGGGCCACAGACTTCGGCAGAAATTGTGACAAAATTCTCAAGTGCCAATGGACCTAAAAGCCAGGCAGAAAGTGAATGCCTCTGCCTGCTCGGCCAAGGACATCTCAGCCTCTTTAAACTGGAAAAATAAACATACTAGAGATTCAGTTGTTGTGTTTACAAGAACAGTAAAAAAAGCCGAAGAACTTGGGAAAGAAAAGAGCTCTTTGGTGGGAGTTGGATTCCACTGGAGTTATTTTGAATTTCCCCAGCCAGCTGGAGCCGGGGAAAGGCTGATTTTCCACTGCCCTGCACCTTGTAGAATCATTTACACTCCTCAAGTGGATGTAAAAACGTTACAGACACTAACAGCACCATTTAACACCCACTTTGCAGAGGTGTTAATGTCTAAACAAAGTATAAGGTCATAGAGAGTAGGCCCAGAGACATTCAATTAGGAGCGATTGCTGAGGAAGTGCAGGCTCCTCTCCTCCGGGGCACAGACAGCCAGGGCAATGCACACTCCTTCCCAAACAGGAGCCTTTATGTGAGGGCACGCTGCGGTGGTTACCAAAAACTGTTCAGAGGAGATTACCTTTTGGTGGGTGTCGTGTATGCCGGAGAGCTGCGTCCCCATGACCTCCCCCTGTCCAAAGTGGCGCCTCTGAGACGACCTGCAGTGCTCTGCCCGCTGCCACCCCGGCCAGCCGAGGGCTCCGTCCCCATGTGGTGCCACCGCCATGTTGCCGTGCTCCTCTGAAATGAGAGCACAGGAGGGAGGTTACAGCAGGCAGGGCTGGCACAACATGAAGCCAGTCAGCCCAAAGCCCACCAGCTGTACCTGAGCAAGAGGTGGCCCAAGGAGCTCAGCCCATGCCAAGAACTGGACTGGCCAAGCCATGATCAGCAAAGTGCTGTTCTCACCAGCTGGAAACTGGACATCTGGCTGCTGCCTCACCTCAGCGAGCTCTGTCAGTTTCTGCCCACCCCTGCCATGCCAGGGCACTCTGTGAAGGAATGGGGCAGCCTCTCAGGTGCCGAAGCCTGAGGGAGGGCCCCCCGTGGTGGCTGGGCAGCGCAGCCCTGCTGGGCACAGCTCCCTCAGGGGAGAGCTGGCTGCTGAGGGGCGGAGGGCTGGCTGGGGAAGAGGCGGGAAAGCCGGCAGCCAGCGGGGGGGGGGGTGTTGCCGAGGCTCCTCTGGGCAATGGACCCCACCAGGAAAACACAGGAACGGCCCAGCTCAGTGCAGGGGCACGGCAGCCTGGCATGGCTGAGACTAAAGTTTAGTGTTTTCCACCAAATTCCCAGTCATTTCTCTTCTCCTCAACCCAACTGCCATTCCCAGCCCTTGGCATGCAAGGTGGCATGGGGACCTGGCTCCCCTGGTGGGGCCGTCAGCCTGGGGACTGCAAGCTGCTCCTCCCCTCCATGCTGTTCTCCTCCAAAGGAGATCCCGCTGTGGCCGCATGGGGACAGGCAGGGAGGTGGCATTCAGGCTGCCACTGCCTCCCACCACCTGCCTGGCCCCTCGGCACAGCCATGAAGGTGGGGCGGCCAGGGGCCCGCCGGCCTCTGCCCTCACACCAGTGCTCTGCAGGCTTGAACCCCTCTGGGTTCAGCTGTAGCTACCAGGAGGCTGTTGGAGACCAAGGATTTATCTCGTTTTTTTTTCTTTTCTCTTTTATATTCATATTTTATCTCCTGGTAAAAAGCTCTAGTCAGGTATTATTGCTGGATTTTGATCAAGTGAGGCTGCTGAACTAGAGGTCCGGTTGTGCCAAATGCAGATGCGGTGCTGCTGGCCTCCAGAGATCAAAAGCAATCCAGCCCCCTCAGCCATCAGACCCCAGGAGCCTGTCCTCTCCCCAAAACTTGACTGATGATACCGCGGTTTCGGCCTTTCCCTGGAGTCCCTCTCCCCCTGTCCTTCTGCTCCCCACTGGGACAGGGACATGGTTGCTTTTCCAGGCGTGCTCAGGGGGGCAGCCTTGGCCCTTGGGTGTGACAGGAGTTTTCTGCTCCTCACGTCAGCCTGTTCCCTTCTCACAAGCTGCTTTCTCCCTCAGCGGCACAGTGAGACATTTTTCCAGATGAATTGCCCTCCACACCCTCCTCCCAGTGCCCCAGCTCCTCGGCGGCTGTGCTGAGCTCCCAGCAGTTTTGCCACCCCCATCCCCTCTCTGTTTCACTGCCCCCAGCCCAGGGGCCCAGGCAGGTTGACGGAAGGGGGCAGGTCTGCACCAGTACCTTGCCAGAGTAGGGCGAAGCTCCTGGTCTCCTCCGCCAGCTTCCTTAAGGGTTAAGGAGGTAGGCAGAGCTCCTCCTGAGCCATTGCTGTGGGCTGCTCATGGTGCAGGAGGAATGCAAGACAGAGGTGAGAGCTGAGGGAGAAGGTTCATGAGAAAATTTGACTATAGTTTCAACACACATAGTTTAATTTCCTCTTGGCCCATGCTGACGTCCTGCCAGCTGCAGTCAGAGAACATTTCCCCTAGCGCCACTCGACCCAAAGTTGGTTTGGGGATGAGGATGTCTGGGCCCAGGAGAAACGTGGGCATCAGCCCTGGCTTTGCTGCCCACCAACCGCAGCCGTGGTCCAGCCTACAGCCTCTCGGTACCTCTGTGTTTTATCAGCTCTCTTTAGCCACTTCTGAATCCCTCCATGAAACTTGCTGTGTATACACTGGGAACAGCATTGATAAATGCTACCCTCTAAAATAAAATCGATGGTGGTTCCTGCTCGTACTCTCTTTGTATGTTTTTGTGAGGGTTAGAGAGCATAGAGCCAGCTGAGAACAGGGGATAGAGGGCACAACATTAACAGGAACAAAAGATGACAATGAACTCTTACTGTATTTACAAATGTATTTCCCAAAGCACATCACGAAAGAAAGGACTGAGACAGAAAGAGAGAAGAGGACAAAGGATGATGAAAATATGCCACAGGTGGGGAGAACACTGAAACCACCACCCACCCCAGTGCCAAAAATCTCAATTAAAAGGTGGCAGGTGTGTAATTTTGTTTTAAAGGCAAAACTGCACCATAAAAGAGATGTTGGCAGGTTTAGAAAATAAATGCCAAATGTGTTTGGTCTTGCCTTTGAGCAGTGTTTCTTTTCAGTTGTCTTTCGTTTTTGTAAGTTTCATTCAATTTCCTGCGGTTCCCTTGCCAGCTCTGTCAGCACTGACCGTAGATCTGAGACATCTTGGCCCATCTCTCCTCTAACGGCTGCTCGACTTCTCTGCTTTGGTCAGGGCAGGTTGCTCGTTCCCAAGCACGACAGGCCCCTGTGTGCTTTAATTGCTTCGCAGCCACTCTGGCACCAGCTAAGGTCACTCTGAGTGACTGCGGTGGAGAAACAGCAGTAACTCCAGCCAGTGTTATTGTGAGGGCTTTTAAAATGCAAAAGGAGCAGAGACCCAAGATAGAGCACTGCAGGCACCTTTCCACTTTTAAATAAACTTAGAGCAAATAGAAGTGTAAAACTCAACCATCGCTTTTTATGGTCCTGTCTCCTTTTAATTTAAACCTCTTCTGTTTAAGAAACAATGGCACGTAGAAAGCGGTTCTGCAGTGGCAAAGAAAGTGAATACACAGATTTCAAATGGGGAAAAATCTGAATTTGCCCCAGATTTGAAAAAATGAACAGCCAAATATTTTAAACTATTGCTTTTTATTATAATTACACTGGAGCACAAATAAATAAGCACTAAATTATTGTAAAATATTGTCAATGCACTAAAGAAAGCAGAATTGATCTTCAAACAACATCTTATTACTTCAGAAGTATCAAAGTACATTTAATTACATCTTACCTAAAAAAATCAAGTACAAAAATGAAAAGAAAATTAATATGTATTTATACTGTGTATATAGAAACGGCTAATAATATATGATTACAGTTAGCCTCTAGCTACTCCTTACTCCTACACAATCTCAGGCACATACCTGACAATTTCTAATGAAATATGAAAAAAAGCAACATGACATTCAATTTCAAGATATCGGTAAATGTATTACATTGGAATGAACACAGAATGATTTCATTTTATTTAAAAACCCTGTCATTTAAAAACATAGTGCCATTGTCCACTTAAAAATAAACAACCCAAACCAAAAGAAACCCATACCATTTTATACCATTTGCTTTAATTTGTCAAAAGGAGCAATAAAGTAGACATACATTGGCTAATATACGTAAACACATTTTTAGTGCAAGAATAACAAGACCTGTGACTTTACTGTGCTTTCTTGAAATCACAGTGCACTTTACACAAATTGCTACACTATAATGTTTAACTTCAGGAGTTTAAAGCAAAATAAGTGCATACCAAACGATTTCATATATACAGTCTTGGTAAGTGTGTGTATATATGTGATCTGTATGTATATACAGATTGCATATTTAGACAGACTACAGCTTTAATGACCGTGTGTAACTAAGCACTGTCATTCACCCTGTGACACAGAAACTGCTGAGACAATAGGTGACGTAGAAAATGTTTAACAGCGTTTTGATGGCACGCTCTCGGCAGTACCATGCACCTTTTACTCGAGCGATGGGGTGGGCCAGTGGTCACGGGACAGGACGGTGGCGTATGTCTGGCTCTGGCTCTGTCCGTGACCTTTGGAAATGACTCCACCTGAGCCTCACTTCCCTCCTCTGTAAAATCATTCTCGCAAAGTGTGAGGTTTAGTTCACATTTCTAAAGTGCTTTGAAGGTAAGTGCTAAGTCATATTTTACTTTTTCATGTAGCGTTGCACTTTAAAACAAAAAGCCATTGTTTCCATGGGATCCAATGGAGGTCTGGAAGCACATGGGCAGTTATTTAGGAAGGACAACGTAAACAGTGTTCAGCAATAAAAGCAAAACAAGGAGGGGTTTTATGGTGGGCTAAGTGTACAAGCAAGTCTGCTTAGGACAAGAATGCTTCAATTCCCTGATCATTATTCCTATTACGTACTCATATGAAAAGGACACAATATGAACAAACACTATTAAACACGTAACTGTTTACATTAACGTCTGCCTCCCCCCAAAGGGCCTGGCACTGCAGCACCCGTGCGTACCCACAGGTCCGGACTGCAAAATCGATGCTTCAGTAGCAGGGTTTTTAATGGAATTGCTCCAGGAAGAGCCCATTGCAGAGAAGGAGTACCAAGACTGACTGAATGCCGGCTTTCATTTTGTCACCAGAGACTTAGTGCAGTTGGGAAAGGGTCGAGCTAAGTATTTCACATATGGTTATGAAAAATTCTTCTCTTGCCACCTAACAAGGAAGACAAAGCATAAACACTTTCTGAATAATGAACCTGTTATCTCAACAGATCTCTCACGACCAACAAGTCGTCTTCTTTCCAGCAGATTCTGGAACTTTGCAAGATCTCTGGAGTTTTTCTTCTGCCATTTTCTTTCTTTAAAAAAAAAGAGAATAAGCAGAATATACAGTTGGTGTCTTTTGGATGTAACATGTATTCAAAGATTCCTTCACAGCCTCGGGGTTTTTTCATGTCTTCTGTCATTTCGGCTGTGAGGGGCTCTTTAAATCTGCATTTCAATTGTGTACCCATTCCAGCCACTGTATATTCATAGCACACACCAATATTTAATGTATGTGGGTATATACGTATGCACACATCTATGAGTATATAGAGATAGATACATGCATATATACATATATATGTGTGTACACATATGCATATATACATATACAATAATGCTAATATACATACACACATATAAACACACACTTTATCTTTTACAGAAATCTCAGTTTGGACATCAAAATATACATTAGTTAATCAGTTATAAAATATTTAAAAACTTTATTTCAGAGGCTGAAAAGAAACTACTACTGATAAAGCATTACTCAAACTCAAACTTTAGCAATATAGATTACAAAAACCTTCTAAAATTTGTTATTTTTGGTTTTTTTGATCAGCGATTACAGCTGTGGCAATGCTGTCAATATAATTTCAAAGAAAAGCCAATATAACAAGAAGTTTCAAACAAGACACCTTTTCTTCTTGGCGAATATAATATTAAAATGATTGTTTTAAAGAGGGACTTTTGTGCTACCAAACTTCAGAAGCATAGATAGAAATTTAAATATACAAAATATATGCCATAGATCTTTTCTCCCCTACTCCACGGCAGTACAAGTTTCCCTTGTTCTCAACAGATCCTTTTGGAAGATATTTCACCGCATGGATTTCACCCTCATAATCAGTATAAGCCATCTCTTTCTCCCGTTAAAACCAGGAGGTCATAATTCTTTGGTCATGACATAATATTCTGTTAAAATGGGTGTAATATAATACAGGATTGCAAGCCAATTACAGAAGCAGCCAGGAAGAAGGAACGGCATACCCGGGAGAACGTGTTACATGGGCCTCTGCTTCAAAACCGCATGAAATCAAGAGGGATTTCCCTACTGGCTTTCAAGGGGTCTGAATTCCAGCCTTTAAAAATAACACAAGGAAATCTGACACAGCGTAAAGTAAGGATGGGTTCCTGGATTTAAAAATAATGAACATGTAAACAGGTTTTGTCGCCTTTATTTTCTGGACCAAAGACAAGCGGTGACAGGAACCGTGGCTGCAGTGCCACTGCCTCGACCTGCTGAGCGACCGGGTCTCTCCGCCACGGGCTGTACGATGCTTAGTCACAGTGAACCATGGTCTCTGCTAGTCAGCTGAATGTAATGAAGGAAGAGTTTCTGTTGCAGACTTTTCTGCAGAAAATTTAGTTTCTTGGCCAAATAATTTTAGCAACTGATTCATATAAAACCAAGGGCAATTTATCTGATTGACTTTATGGGAAAACGGATGCAGAACAATTCATATTTGAAATGCAACTTGGGCATCCACATTAAGCACTTTTATTTGCATTGCTTGCAGTTTTGCTGTCGCCCACCAAAACTCTCTCCTTTGTCCAGCCCCCCCGCCCCCAAAACTAAGGACATCTAACGAGTACGTCTCTAGGTAACTTCTACAGCCCTAGCACCCAGTTGTTTTGTACATTGTCCTGTTCAACAAAACGTACAACCACATGCTTTTGTACAGAGGCCAAATCTAGGCAGGTAAGAGAACTAAAATGGTGGGGGGGAGGGGAGGAACATTAGAATACCACATAGAAAATAGGTAATAAAACAGTATAACAGTAACATTATATAGTAAAATTCTTCATAAATTTTTGAATTTTTATATATATATATTTAAACAGTGTATTAGTTTGGGTGTTTTCAATATATTGGTGAAATATTTACATTTTGATATCTTCTGGATCCAAAAAAATCCTGGATAAATATGTATGCCTTAATCCAGTCGGAAACTTAAATCTCTCTCTTGATTGACAGGTGAGCACTGTATCCATGTGTTTTTTTTCCTAGGAAGTTCATCACCTGCAGGTAAGTCTTAGGTTAGAGCCTTTGCCTTATTAAGAAAGCAGGCTACCTGTGCACGGTGCAACACAGTGGAGAGGGCATCCTCCACACGCCTGTCAAATTGCAGTGTCCCAGAAAACAGTTTGTTGTTTGGAATAAGGAGGAGGGCTGTATTTCTTGGTCCCGGTATTCTTTTTCCAACTCGGCAAAATAGGCATGCTGTCCTGTTTGCAGAGTCCTTTTTCTGACTTCTGTCGAGCTTTTATTTCTTTGCAGAGGCAACGTTTTTTCTCAATCATATCCAGCATTGTATGGTCCCCTTGCAACCACTGCATACACGTCACCTATTGGGAGGGAGGGAGAAAGAAAAGAAGGAGAAAGAAAAGAAGAAAAAAAGCATACAAATAACTATTGGGTCGTACATTGAATATGTTGTTTCTTTGCAAGGTTAACATTACTCTTATTTGAAACACTTTAATTTGTTTGATGAACAAAAAATCTTTATGTCGACAACAGAAACAAAGTCAGTCTGTACTTCTAACTATTACTTTAAGAAAAAAAAAGGTAATAAAATGTCCCCTTTTTAACTTTTCCAGAGCACTGAAAGCTCATAAAGAGAAATGTTTTCGGCTAACTACCACTGGTTGGATTTTAAATGATGGAATAGATCTTAAAAAGTCACGTGGATCTTAACAACCTCCTTAAGTTGTGGAAATAAAAAATCCTATATGCTGAAACCCATGTTTTATATTGCTTTCCAAATGCAATCTGTCACATTAAAAGCATGGTGTTAACACTTCTGAGTAGCAAGCTAAAGATAAGTCTGTGTTTAATTTTTTTAAAATGCTTTAATGAACTCCATGCAAATTAGATGGATTAACCTAGCCTATTCTGTGGTGATATTTCATTAACTGGAAGGCACCAAGAGTTTATAAACTCCATGTCTTCGTGCATGTAGAATATTTGAAAACATGATCCTGACCCAAAAAAGGAAGTTAGCATATGTTTAGTTGTAAGTACGTGTCACAGCCCCTCTGAAGCCCGAGAATGTGGCTTTATTTGAGTTCAGTGGGGTGCCCACTTGATTGAAAATGCGTGTGTCTTCAAAGGCTTTTGATTGGAACCGAAATCGCTAACACTAAACTATCCTGAAAGGGCTCACTGTATTTGGATGACACACTGTATACCTGCAAATCAGAAAACTTCCTCTCAACACTTACTTCACAAATTTGAAGTGATGTCTTGAGCCTCCCAACATTTATTTTCCACGTTAGTCATAAATTAAGGATTTGTGTGTAAGTAAACACAGGCCATACATTCGCTGGGGCTGTCCAAGTACATCTCTGATCTTGTCATGAAAATGCACATGTACAGTAATACTTTGGCAGCGTTTTATGATTCATGAAGGAAATGTATGTTTATTATTAAGTGTACTTGAGTACATTTAATAATGCATATGCCTTTCATTCACAAATCTTAGAAGGCCAAGTGTGGGCATATTCCAGGTTCCTAGAACTGGGTACTGGTCTTAGAAGCCAGTATAGAAACTTCCATTGAAGTAGAAGGTAGTTTTTGTGGTCAGCTTGAAGCATATTTAGCATTTATTGATAAACAGATAGAGAAAATGTTCAGATTCATAGCAGGAAACAAAGCAAAAGGAATAAACTTGAGCAAGCCTACCAGAAAAAGTAATAATAAATTATGTACTCGAACAGAAAAATAAACAGATTACAGAAATGTTGGGGTTTTTTTCAAATACCTTTGTAAAAAAAAGGTTTTAAGGGGTAATGCAGGATAAAAGAATTTCAGATAGAATTACCTTTCTTTATACTGAAACAAAACCATGCTTACCTTATACATTAGATAGTACTTTGAGTAGAACAAGCTTAAACCACAGTATGAATTTTGTTCTTGAATATTCTTATTAATTTAGAATTACCCAGGTAATGTACCTGCAGCGTGTCCTCCTGCGTGGCTGAGCTAGAAGTCTTCTGGAAGCCTACTGGGCCTGCTCTTCCTAATTGAATACCTATTTTTCATTTACTGTGGTGCAAGCAGGTATGAGGCACGTCATTCACCACGGCCATGAGACTTTCCCTCTTTGGGTGTTCAGGCCTGGTCCAAAACTCACCGACTGAAACGGAGATACTCCTCCCCGCCCCCTGGCTCGACTTCACAGGTCTTTGGTCGAGGATCTACCTGAGGCAGGTTTCCTGCCACTCTACTCGTCGGTGACGGGTCAGTACTTACGCAGCAGTGTCTTCATTTTGGCTGGGTCCTCCTACGTGGGGCAGGACAGGCACACAGTCTGCGCACAATTCATTAAACAAAATATTCACAACACACAGCTTCTGTGCACCAGCTTCTGGGCTGGATTTGACAACAATGGTGCATGAGTGCAGGTTTCCTCTTCTGGGCATCGGGAAATGCCTTCTCTTTTATAGGCCACCATATAAGTAAACAGAAGCACGTGCCAATACCAAATCCTTACGGTATGCTGTGCGCTCCAGCCACCACGCATCACAAGCGCTATCCACAGCACCTACAACAGTCACTGTGAGGGTGTTACATCCATGTCACCCTGACTCTCACCACTGCACTACAGGCAGGGCCATTGCCAACACACTGTCTTCTGGTAGCTAACCTCCTTCACAGGATTCAAGGGGATTGAAGCAGGATTTTGACATGCTAAGCTCTAAAATACCAGTTGCAACTTCCCAAAGATAGAAATGGTGTTGCAGAATGTATCAGTTACACAGACACTCTGCCACCCCCTGCAAAACAGCCCCTAAAATAAATCCGAGTGTAGGCAGCTCCAAAATCCTCTTTTATGCTGGCCACCATATTGTGTTGCAGTTAGTGAATTATTTGTTATGAAGAATTCAAGTTTTTCCACTTTCCCAGACACAGATTTTCAAGACCACTTGTGATTTTTTAATTTTTTTTTTTTTTTATGGCTAAAAGTGCTTCACACCAGCATCTTCTTAGATGTACCATCCACATGGTACGTTCCTCTCCTGTAACTGCATTCAGATAATGGTATGCGCAGCATGAATGTGCAGAACTGGTATGTGCAAAGTCATTTGCTAAAATAGACTAAGTGAACACATACGATGTTGAAAGACTTGAGGAAAAAAAGCTTAAAAGTGAGACCAAATGTTAAAGGGTTTTATTTGATATTTTTGTCCAGTTCTAGCGCTAATGTGCAACAAAATAAAAATGTACTGAACAAGGGTGCATGCCTCTTGAAGTTGCAAGACAGACCTAAGAGGAAATCACGTTTGTAAATCAATGAACTACAGATATGACAATAACCATGTTGCTAATACAAGATCCCAAAGAGTGTTAACTAAATTTTCAGTGTGTCCTGGACAAATTACACGTGCTAAGTCTCACAAGCTAGCACTCAACCCAGCTGTTTAATCGCAGCAGTATCCCTCGATGACTTCAGTAGAGCTACTGAGGTGTTTAAAGCTAATGTGTTTAACTCTGTGGACTTAGGCCTAATCCTTCCTGTGACTGAACTGGCGGCACTCACGCTAAGTTCCAGTACTAATTTTTTTCATATCCTCCCTCCTTTCTGGCTTCATCCTGCTCCTCTGGTCACACACCAGGTTGTTAATATCCCTGATATATCATAACAAGGGATTTGTTCAGTGTGAGAGGCACAAAAATTAATGATGTTACAATTTAATTTATGGAAAGAAGTAGAGCATTCGTAATATTATACAGCTATACGGCTCTCCTGTTCCTGAAAGAACATGAGGAATGGTACACATACTGCAGCATGTCAGAGCTTGGCTGCAGATATGGATGTAGGTAGACAGGCACAAAGCCCATCAGCACTGGAGGTAACGGCCAACGAGACACAGCACAGGAGACACAAAGTTGGTTTTGAGCAAAGAGTCTTGGCCCAAAGCCTGTTCTTACTGAAAAGGGAAGAAAGAGCCAGCAGCTAATGTTAGGATTATAAGGAGGGATCTCCTGGAGACTCCAGGATGTGTATCAGGTACTATGTCACATAATCTCCTTTGAATTATGAAATTTGCTGATTGTACATCAATTTTTGTTTTGATGGAATTTTCACTCATTAAATTATCCAGGGTCTAAGACACAATTTTTGTTTAAAATCAGACAGAGCAAGAGAGTGAAGGAAAACACCAGCCAAAGACCCAGAATTTTGGACATTCACCTAGGAGGTGTTGGAGGTAGGCTCAAATCCTTGCTCCTATGCAGGCAGTAAAAGCTGCTTGATAACCTGATGTATAGGAACAGTACAGGAACCTAGAGTGGTTGGATAAGGTCTCTCACCTGAGTGCAAGTGTAAATAAGGATGTCTCATGAGTTCCTGGTAAACATAGTAACCCTTCAATTATTCATTATTTTCTAGTTTTCCTCAAAAATCTTCTTTAAAGCAAACGCTTATTCCAAACTTCACCATCATCAACAAAAAGAAAGAAATTTCTTCCACTATGCAAAACTGAATTCTTGTATACAGTTCTAATCACCAACTTTCTGGAAAGCCTTAGGAGAAATCCATCTATGTTGCCACCTGTTATGGTTTCAGCTGGGACAGAGTTCCCTTTTTTACTAGCAGCTCATATAGTGCTATGTTTTGGATTTGGGAAAAGGCACTCAAGGCCTTTTCTGCTGCTCACACTGCCCTCCCAGCAAGTAGGCTGGGAGGCCACGAGAAGTTGGGAGGGACACAGCTGGGACAGCTGACCCCAAGTGTCCAAAGGGATATTCCATACCATATGAGGTCATGCTCAGCATATAAAGCTGTGGGAAGAAGGAGGAAGGGGAGGACGTTCAGAGTTATGGGGTTTGTCTTCCCAAGTAACTATTACGCATGATGGAGCTCTGCCTTCCTGGAGATGGCTGAACACCTGCCTGCCCATGGGAAGCAGTGAATGAATTCCTTGTTTTGCTTTGCCAGTGTGCGCAGCTTTTGCTCTACCTATTAAACCTTCTTTATCTCAACCCACGAGTTTTCTCACTTTTACTCTTCTGATTCTCTCCCCCACCCCAACTGGGGGGAGTGAGCGAGCAGCTGCGTGGCCCTACCTGCCGGCTGGGGTTAAACCGCGACACCCCCTTACTTTCACTATCTGCCCTTCCCAAAACATTGGAAGTGAATTTTATTAAGATCTGGTATATACTCTCAGATTCTATGTTGGCAGCACCAGAGAACAAGAAGTAATGTTACAAAACCATCTTTCAACTAAGAAAAAACACCACCACCTTTACGCATCCTCAAAACAATACAAAATGTTTTGTCTAAGAAAACCTTTCTAAGTAAAAAAAGATCACTTCTGGTGAGTGCTTTAATGCTTTACAAAGATCTGAGAGACAAACTAGACACGCTAGTCCCGTTGTCTCCAAAGTGCAACCAGGATATTTTTGTGTGTTGGTGCCTCCTTTTACAGTGGGCCTGTCTTCATTTCTTCTTACCTCATGGGACCGAAATTTTGAATTATTCCAGAAAGATAAGCAGCAGTCCCAATGGCTTACAAATATATGTACTGCTTAAATTAGATTGCCCTGAGCTAGATCACAGAGCTGTCTTGGAGCAAAGGTTTGACAGGCAGAACATCTACAATTCAATCGCTCTTAGAGGACAGGACCTGGAGCCAGAGTTCAGCGCACTCAGTAGCTTTCTGCCACATCAGAATTCACCAAGAAAAGCTCATAATCCCCGGGAAAACTCAAAACAGGCTTTGGGGAACCAACAATGACTCACACTGCCAGGAACTCCCTGGTGTCACAGCAGATTATATCTGTTTTCCATTGCCCTGGCACGGGCTCTGCCCCGGCCCCGGCCACCCCCACTGCTGCCCGTAGAACGATACCAGCACAGCTCCAGCCCACGCTGTGCTGTGGCAGCCTGAACCAGCAGATTCACAAAAGCGCTCAAAATAGGGATGTTTAAAGCAAGAAAAGGAAATGTAAATGAACATAGCTCTTCCCTTGTTCTGAACTAAGCAGGTTTGGCAAAAAGAATAACAGTTACAGATGGAAAAAAGATAGAAAAAAATATTCTCCAATAATACAGTTGAGCAGCTCCTGGCGGATACAACTTTCCTGCTAGCTGTGGTCAGTAGGCATAGCAAACATCTTGTATCTTTTTGATGGTGACTATTCAAAATATGAGATATGACCTTCTGGCCCTTCAGGAACTGGACTTTGGCCATAAGGAGCACCAGGTGAAGTACATCAGTGCAGTACTGCGCACAAGCAGGCCTGGGTAAGTTACTGCACACGTGCGTGCTACTGAAAAAAATACGGCAACACCTTTAAGTTATATACAAACCAAACAATCCCATGTAGTGCAGCCTTTCCAAATGAAAAACGTCAGGGGAGTTAAAAGAAAAATCTGGGAGCAGGTCTGAAAATACAGAGCGAAAAATCCTCAGCACCAGGCCTGGGACTCTTTCTTAAGTGTGATAAATTTTACTTGCTCATGGGTGACAGACAAACAGATACACAAATACATAGATAACGCTCTCTCTTGGTAAAAAGATGTATGTGCTACATAAGTCCCACTCTCATCCTCTTGTCTCGAACCGAGCCCCATGTAACAGTGACAGCGAGCCCCACGCTCGCCAGCAGGCGCCCCGCGCTCCTGCCTGTGCCGGGATGAGAGAAGAGCAAGTGCCGGGAGTGATTCTGCTCCTCCAAAGTCAGGCCACAGTGGTGAAGTGTAGGTAGGATAAAGTCATGCTAATTCCTGGTGCTGAGAGGTGTTTCAGGAAACCTGTCATTGAAAGGCGCACCATAATTTTTCATACAAGTGCCTGTGAAAATATGCGCTGCTAAAAATGCCATGGGGGAGAAAAATATTTGAAATATTGTAGGCAGCTCTATTACTAGTGACAGAGTTAGAAAATGCTGTCAATTTTCATTCATTTTTTGAGGAAGTTTTTCTAACGTTTGAGTTGACCACCTGGCATTTCATGCTCTGGACACTTCTATGAGTGGGGCTTTTTTTCTCTGTATGAACTTCTAATGACCTAAAAAAATATTTTCCACTATAGTTTACATGAGGGCTTTCGACAACACCATATCCCGTTCAGCTGCTTCTCCTCATGACATCTTGGCTGATAAGTGCTTGGTTTGCCTATTTTTAATGCTGCTGGCTTGTTTGAAGTGAAATCGGAAGCTCTGGGCAATAAGAGAGCCCCATGATTCAGTGGTGCTTCCATAACTTTTCCTAGTACTATACGTTCCCACTTACTGTGCTGAAGTTATAGAGGCCATGGAGCTGAGGAGGACGCTGTTCTCTTCTGGCCCTCGTGAATGTCCCCCTCTCCTGCTGGATGGGCAGAGAGGCTGACTACTCATTAACAGGAAAGATGGGGAAAACCACATCACATGTATGTGGTCATGGATGTCATGTGCAAACACCCCTTTCTGCGTGACAACGGCATATCACAGATAAAATGAAAGCCCAACAGCTGACGTGAGGCTATAGCAAAGTGATCTCAAACCAATGCAAAATATAATGAAATAAAAAATATCAGCAACATTTGGAGGAGATTATTAGAAATGTCTCCTGGATCTGCACACAAAGTGATCTCTAACAGTGCAATCTGTGAGCAGTGCTACACACCATTCAGCAGAGCCAAACATGCTGGTTTGTTTTGGCAGGCTACAGTAAGTGAAGAAGAAAGGCTTTCTGAAAGCCACTTACCATACTCTGGGAGGAAAAGGTCCTCCCTCCCTCTTGCCTGCTCTCAGACAGGAGTTTCCAAACTCTCTTTCCCACTGAAACTCTTGATGGCACTTTCTCTGGTGCAGATGGGTCCCAGCCATCTGGCCGGTAAGGTATTTCCACTCAGGAGGGTGTGAAATCCCACTCCTAGAAGGCAGCCGTGTGCCACGGGTGCAAGTGGCGGAGGGCTATGTTAGGTAGCAACAGTTCCTTCACGACCTGTTGTTATCTGACACTCTTAGCTTGACGTGGAGGTCTTCAGCACGCGTTCGCAAAAGGGGAGTTGTCCAAGGCAGGAGTTCAGCAAGAATCAGGTTTCAGAAAATCTGAGCAGTGAGATCCTCACCCATTTGAAGCCAACAGGAGTATACCAGCTGACATAACGGGTCCAAGAATTTGACTACAGTTTGTTCAAACAAATAGTAAAAAAAACCTCAAATGATTTTAAAAGCCTTCTGAAGAGCACTTGGAAAACTATGTTGGGCAAGATTTCTTTTGTTAACTGTTAGCTATAACCATTGCACTGCAGCTGAATGCTGTTACTTCCAATGGCTGCAAAAGTCGGTAAGTGAGGGTAGAACTACAGGCTAAATCTGCAGTCATTTTTCCTCTCTGACAGAGGCATTCTGGAATAATATTGACATGAAAGACAGTATAACTTGGCCCAGGATAGTTAGTTGTTTGTATAGCTCTGTACTGCTAACCCGTTCTCCTGTTACTGTCAAATTCAAAACAACAATTGGTTATTAATACAAAGGTGATTAAAAGTAACAGTATGTTCAGGAACACGCAGGATGTGCACGGTGAGCTGTGATAGCAGACACTCTCCATGCAATTCGCAGTGCATGGTAACGGTCCCTGGGGACACTAGATAACCCGACTGCAAATTCTACTACAGAAGTGTCTGAGGTGTTTTCTAGAAGGTGTCCTACGATGCCAGCAAATGATCCCTGTGCGTTCACATACTTGCACTGCAAGCACAAGCACACACAAGGTGCTAAGTGCTACACAAACCACCCTTTGCAGCTTTTCACAAATTCTTCTTTTTTTAAGAGACACAAGTAACGTAATATCCCTGTAAGCACTTGGGAAAGGACTCCCCCAGCCTTAATTTTGACGAAATAGTTGGGTGGGAAGGAGTACTTTGTAATCTTACACTGCGTATTTAACATTAAAAGAATTCACTGACACCTGCTATTTCAACTTATAAAACTGCAAATGCATCACATTTTAGGGCTATTGTAACAGAGGAATTCCTGTGTTTAATGTTTTGATTACCATTACTTTAAATTTCTAAACTTCTGGAAATGGCTTTTCTTACAAATGATACTACTACAGAAAAAAATAAGAACTAGAGTCCCTGTAAAAACTGTTCTACCACTTAATGCAATTGTATGAGGCAGTATCGTAAGAAAACTCTGGACACCTTTTTTCAAATACAGGACTCACTAAAAGACTTAATACATTGTCCTGCGCTCTATGGTCACCACTTAAAAACAACTGACAAGAATCTTTGGAACTCCGGGAATTTCTGAAGATTCGAGATTATGAGCAATTAATACTTATCCTAAAATTAAATTAGCAAATGGTTAGTAAACCTTCAGCACCTCTGATTCCAGACCTCCAGTTTCATGATTCATTGCTTCCAATTACTACATGTCACAGCTACTTTATACAGAAGCAGCACCGCTCATACTCCTGTGCCTCGAGTTTTCCGGTAACCCTTGGATTATTGCTGAGGCTATCAATAAAGCAAACTTTAAATGATAAATTCACTGTCCTGCTTTCCATTTTTATACTGGCAATCAGTCTAGCTATAGATCTTCCTGACCTTGCATTACTATCTTATTTGGAAACATGTATTCTTCTCATCTGAGCTTTCTTTTTTTAACATCAAACAGCTGTCTGAAATGTACTGCTTGATGTACTGTTAGTTAACACATCCTGTAAATGCTAGTATGTTTAAAATAAGAGCCTGTAAAGTAACTCATATTAGGGATATTGTGTGAAGCTGTCTCATGCATCTCATTTATGCAGTGGATCATCACAAAGTGCATTCCTATTGAAATCACTCACGAAAAATCAAAGCTTAATCTATGCCTTTGCTAAGCAATAAATGCAGAACTCAAGCAACCCACCATGATACATCCTGTCGTTCACTGTAAAATAGAAAGGAAAATTCAATATTGTATTAGGTCAATCACAGGAGGGACAAAGGACAGAATACTTTGCTAGAGTTCAGCGATACAGAGATGTCCTGCTAACTGCATTTTGCAGTGTAGCACCTGCAGGGTGACACTCCAGTGTCCTAGATTTCCGTGAGAGGCTACTGGCCCTGACTCCCCACCTCCTCCTCTTGCTGGAGGTTGCTGCTCCCTTGCACGTGCGCCTTAAATGTTCCTCAACCAGCTTTAAAACAGCAGGATAAGTGACCTCAATGGCCACTCCAGCTGGCCCTGCCTATGACTGAGTAACCACATCCACAGTACAGCACACCTGTAATTAGTCCTTGTTACGCTAAATCATGGCAGTTTTGAAAAACTGCCAGATTCTAAATCTCAGACTGAGATGAACAGCCCGTCCTCCTCTGCTTTAAGAGGGGCATGGAGCACTGCGAGCTGCTGGGGGGCAAGATCCTTTCCTCCTCCACATCCAACCCCTGCGAACTGCAAAAAGTCTTGTGTAAGAGGGAGCTGAAGGCAGCAGGGTGCATGCTCTAGCTTATTGCTTCTGGTCACCCCCCAGAGGCCAAGAAGGACCCAGAAACTGAATACAGAAGAATGAAAATTAGTGGAAACAAGACCAAGACTTTGGAAGAACTAAGAGAAAGTGGGCATCAAGGCCAATCCTAAAATTACAAAAATGTGACATGTGGGGACACCATATTCCAGTAGTTTCCCCCTTTTATTGAACCTCATTTTTTCCAAGCTAAAAACACATTCGTGAGCTTCAGCATTCTTCCTATTGAAATCAGTACTAGAACTCAAGATTTAACTAACCTTTATCGCTGTGACAGCCAAAGAACCTCACCACACCTGTTTTCCAGCAAAGCCCTTAAGTCTACATTTCTCTAGCATTTTCAAGAAAATGGCCACAAGAATAATTTTAAAATAAAAAAAATAATAAAATTATCAAAGCAATATATGATGGGAGAATGCCTCAGCACTGAAAAGACCAGTGCCTTCAATTCCTCCTGTTGTATTAGGTGATCTAAATACACAAATATCTCAGTTACAGGCTGTGAAGTTGCTTTACAGATGAGAGATTTCGAAATATGCGCTTAGATTTCTCCTTTTTTGATGGTGAAATTGAGTCAATGACCGCTTTCTTAGATTAAATGCTATTTCACAAGTATTGTACTGATTATGTGGGGAAAAAAATTTCGGAAAGCATGACTGAAAACAACACTGAATGTACAGAGAGAATCATTCTTGTAAGTGATCACATCTCCCTTTTGAAAGATGTATAAAAACATGATTAAAGGACAGAGATGTCCATTTATGATTCGTTTCTACCTCCAATTTCAAATGTAGTTAATGAACAGTTACTAGAGTTACAAACTGTACTGAGAGTTCCTAAAGAATCCGAACACTTAAGAGCCTGCCATAGTATGAGGTACCACATCTGCTCTGCCCTCACAGCAACATCATGCAATTTCATTTATATCAGGAATTGCTAAACAATATAGTACCCAAATCTAATATAGACATGATTTCCTGACACACAGAATAGCTGAGATACAGGCAAGAAACTAAGACTGGCATCCACAGGCTTTAGGAAATGGGATTCACTGGGTGCAGCAGTTCCCTGTACCTTTTTTCTGTTTTTCTGTTGAAAAGGAAATATCCAAAGGGGTGGCACTGGCTGATACAGCGGGGGACACTGGTTCAGCATTAACTCACTGAGAAGGCTGCACCACGCTAAACCACCAGCACTGGTGTGCTGGAGCAGGGCCCCGCTCGCAGGCTCCCACGCGCACAGCCACCAGGCAGACTCGAAGTAGCCGCCGACGGCAGCGTGGGTTGAATTCAAGTTCAGATGTCCAGAGCAGGGAGGAAATTTAAACAGCCATCTTAAAAGGAATGTCTAATGACAATGCATGGCAAACAAAACATTCAGCTTCATGGCAGCCCATACACACATACCACCTGTAACATAAGCAAACGAATTGCCAATCAGCAAAAAAACGCCATTTTTCTCTGATTATGTTTGTGTTTTCAAGTTTGGTGCAGAAATCAAGCAAGAGCCATGATTTGACCAATACTAATTTAAAAATGCATATTGCTATTATCTTTTCTCATTTTTATTCTTTTCTATTGTGAATTATACAATTGTGATTATAAATCCCAGACAGTAAATGTGTTTTTCCAGACTGTAAAAAAAGAGATGGGCCAACTCAACCCTAGAGTCCACTAATTGCCACTGACTTGAAAAGGCTTAAGATGAGGCCGCTGGCCCATGAACACTGAGCTCCATCAGTGGAACGTGTCCTTTCCCCATCCTATTTTTTGTTGAGAAAAAGCATTCCTTGGATATTCCAGTTATAGCTTATGAGTGAAATGGGAATTTGCTGTTGACGTGAGCGAGGTCAGAATTTAACTCTGTAACTCTAAATTAAAAAATGAAAAGGATTTTCTGTTATGTGATTTTAGTGGGGGTGAAGGCTCTTCCTAGCAGTGGCTCTGTCATCCTATAAGTTCCTTAGTATTTCCTGCATAAAGATCTGTCTTCTGAGATTTTTCTGAGTACCTGCTGCCACTCCGCTGCAGTAATTTACTACGCGCTGAGACTGTCCCGGCTGGACAAGCAAATACAATGATAAAATTAACTCTAAAGGAAGCAAATCACTCCTAAGTCTCAAAGAAACACAAACGATTATCATTGAAGCTCCAATGCAGTGAAGAACTTAAAACACATGCTCAAACTGGGAAATACGTATCAGTTGTCCCCTTGATTTACAGGGATATTTTGCTTTGTAAGAAAAGCCAGTGCTTTGCTGCCTCAAGGCCAGTTAACTGAGCACACTTACACTTGTGTGGTAAGAATAATTTTACAAAAGGCTAAAAAATGATTGTTAGCTGTTTTAATAAATGCCAATCGATTGGCATATGTTACTGCAGACTGCAAACTGTAAGAGGTCTGACAAATAGTGTCTGTAACGTTCCCATAAAATGGACACATAAACTATGATAATCTCACCCGTTCCTAAGGCTCACCTGCACTAGCGAAACTTTTCTCTCCAGCCTAAGGCCCTTCTATATCCAGTATTTATACGTGCAAGGTGCGTCACCCCCTAGATGTACTGCAAGTCCCTCATGTGAATAGAGTGGGGATTTGCAGCTCGAGAGTCCAGCTGGTTAAGGGCATTTCTAAATCTAGGAGCGCTTGACCAGCGTAAGATACAGAGAATCAAAACTGCACGGTGTGGGCTGTTACCCAACATTTTTCAACCACAGAAAGCTGTCATGAGAAATACAAATATCTTCGCAATTTTGGATGTGTTCAAATAATATTTCTGAAGAACTGGAAAGCTTACAATCAGTAAAAATAATAATCTTCTAAAGTTCTCATTTAAAATACATGACATCTTTATTTTCATTGTTTAACAAGACAAAATGAGAATAAAAGTAGGTTATCAAAAGTGGGTGCTGGCATTCATACTTTTTTATAATTGGCATACACATAATGTATATGAATAGCCACACATTTCTAGTGAAAGACTATGAACAAACACACATACATATACAGAGATATATAAACATACTATACATACATACATGAGTGAATATACATATTTATGTGCATACAGTATACAGACAAGATACTATACAGGTACAGTAAGTGCAATATACTGTATAAGGCTAGACAAACACCGAAAGATTCTGGTGAAATGGTGACAACCATGAGAACAAAGCTTGGATGGTTTGTGACAATGCAGACGGTGGGGAAAACCTCCCTGTTCGTGTCGTGTTTTATGCATCAGACACACACAGTTCGAACAGAAACATGGTACAATACATTCAGTTCATATACAAAAAAGGTAAGACAAGTGGGAGTGCATGGAGGTAACCGAAATGCGCATGAGCAGACAAATAAGGTTGTTCTACCTAGAATACAGAATGTCTGGTTCATTTACAGAGAATGCCTATATATAAACCCATGCTTTCATGAATTCATGCCATTTTTATTTCTATTTTTTCCTTTAAGAATATTATAAAATTCTTGCCCTGAGTTAAACATAAATACACACAGAAAAGCGGGGGGGGGGGGGGGGGGGAAANATGCTTCTGGTTTTTTTTTTTAAATATTTTTTTAACCAAGGCACAATGTCTTCAATAGTGGTTGCAAGACCATTTGAAATAAACTTAGCAATTGCTATTGTTCTGGTACTGCATCCTTCTTAATGTGACTAAACTAATTGTTTTCACACAAAAGTCTCAGAACAAGTTTTGAAGTGAATTTACAAGTTCTAGAAGAGAATAAGTAAATTTATGAGAAACGCCTTAAAGAGAGATTCCCTGAAGAGGAAGGAATGCTACCAAATGAAATTCCTTTACAGGCAACTTACTGATATTTGGATTGAAATTATTTCACAGAAATTATATTATATATTTGCTTAGTATTATTTTAAGTTGTTACCTATTTTAAGTAGAACGATGTACAACACTGTAAGAGCAGCTAAAAATGAGATGAAGAACTTCCAAACAATTTTTAGTTCCTTGTAGGCAGGACAGGAGAGAGTTCTTGCTGATTCAGTGTTTTATAAGCTGCAAGAGGTAGCAGCTTAGGAACTTTTGTTCAATGAGACCATAAGACTTTCAAGGCGTGTACCTCCCCATCTCATCGACCTGAGCAAGTCTTTTATTGGAAATATTAGTTATTAGTTTCTATATCTGTCATATTAAATTCTGCATACCTGTGTGCAAGTCTGACTCTCAAAAGAAAGGTCTGGGTGCAAAGGCCCTGCTTGGCTGTTGCCCCCATGTCCGAGTCCTCCTTGCAGGGCTTCAGAGGCGGACAGTTCTCACCAACTTCTCACCAGCTTCCAGGGGCTGTGGAGGGTAACTCCCATTCCAGGGAACAACCACCTACATCGTACTGCATCAGCTGTGGCATCTCTCCCCATACATTTCCCTGTTGAGCTAAGACTCTTTTTCAAAGCACTGAAACATGCTGTCCCAACTCCACCAAAAACAGGCAGAACACAACAGCCCCCTGAAACCACAGACCACACAGATGAGATCTTCTCGTGCCTGTCCTACGCCTTTCAAAGAAATGGTAACTCCCAGTCTGAGAAACAACTAGGTAAAGACAGTAAAAAAATGTTGAGTGGGAAGTAAGAACGCTCATAAATGCTGTTATTTCATTCTTGGTCGGAATATTGTTGTATTTGAAAGGTTTCAACAAGTTCTGTGAGGGAACAAGCCTCTTTCTGTACCCTGCTGGCAAGCTTACAAAGCCGGTGCAAGAACAAGAAGAGATCAGAGTAAGGGAACGGAATATTCTTCCTCGCACTCACTTCCATCACAGCTGAAATAGCGGCAGCCAAGCCAGCACTCGAGGGTGAGGACAGGTATGAAGACAGACTCTAGGCCTGGTGCTCAGGCTCAGGTCACCCTGTTCCCATCTCTGATATCCTCTTTCTGTGGCATTATGTTTCCTACAGCTGACCTGCTTTCACCCGCCACTGCTTCTCCGCGACACATCTTTTTTTGTGCCCAGAACCCATGCTCATGAGCGGTATGGAGAAGGAGAGCCCCTAAAGCCATGCTGGGGCCTTGGGACCTACCGTGACGGCAGGGCGTGCTCAGATCCACCTCTGCCTGCCCGGCTTCCCCCGCGCCGTGAATCAGAGGCCACCTTGGTGGTGCGAGGGCCGCCCAGCACGCACTCTCTCATGCTCTCAAATCAGAGTCCTGGCAAAGCAGGACCCAGCAATGCAGTGACCTGCTTCTGCTGCGTGACCAGCCCAGCTGAATGCTGAAGAAAAGATGTTGGGACAGCAACAGCGGGGCTGGCTGCCAACAGAAGACAGCTTTGACACATTTGCTTCTCGTGCCAATCAGTCAGGCGTGCCTTGGAGGTGAGGGATGATGGATGTGGCAATTCCATCCACTTCAAGGTTTGCGTTTTCTTTTCTTTCTTTCTTTTTTAATAAGCATTCCCTATTTGCAGTCTGTATATTTAGAAACAATTTGCCCCACTCTGGACCCATGTGCTGATTATGTAAGACCAGATTCAAGCTCAAACTCAACACAATGCAATGCGGAGCCTTCCCTAAAGCATTAACATTCTTGTTGTTGCTCTCATCCAAAATGTTGACAGCATATTTAGCTGGACTGACGACAGCAGAATTTTGCCTTTCTGGTGTGCAAGATACTTGTCCTTGCTGGAAAAAAAACAACTGTGTAAAGTAATCCAACCGCTCCCTCTCGTGGGCATGGGGCTCTGCTGCACTTTACAAAGGCACAAAAACATACTCAGAAATCCAGACTCTCACAGATTTTTAGCAGTGCGAACTCCCCAGAAGGCTGTGTGACAACTTCAGCACACAGCTCATGTCCTGGCACTTCTTTCTAGGCAGTGGCAATCCGTGTCACGACTCATCCCTGACTCTTGTGAACATTCAGCCTGAACAAGAAGGCAATATCCTATGGCTCTGGATGATTCAGATTTTCAAATACACTCAGGCCACACACTGTTCAAATCCAGACATCATCTCAAGGTAAAAGTTGGCCCATGTCCCATCAGTGAAGTGTCTGTGCCAGGGGTTTCACTCTGTACCCCACTGTGGGTTCTTCCACGCCTGTCCATCCTCCCAGGCAGGACTCAGAGGAGTTTCTTCCTCCCAGCTATTTACAAAACCAGCATCCACAAAACTCAGTCTGTTTTCACCTACACACAGACATTAAAGACTTCTCCACTAGAGGAGCCTGACTTCTCCATCAGAGGGCCATTTGAGAAACATCATTTGTAAAAGAATCCTAGTAAAATTTACCTGGGTTTCCGTTTTTAGACATTCAAACGTATTTCGTTGCATTAGTGGCATATAAAACTAATTAAAATCACTGTCAAAGATACAGTAGATTGCACTCCAAATAGTTTTTGCACTTTGTAATTTCACATGAACTGAAGCTTAAGCAATTCCTGACAATTACCAATCTACTCCCATCTGCAGCTGCTTACTTTCTCATCTATTACATCGAACTTACAAATCCTTGGGGTAAGAATGGTCTTTGTTCTCCACACATTGTCTACCAACACGGGGACCTTACTTGTGCCTATGGCTCCTAGACACCACAGCAGATGTTACTGTGGTAGATCCTATTGGCCAACATTAAGCAGTTTTTGGATCCAGTGACTATCCCAAGCCTCATTAAAGGTGATGGTTAAACATAAGGAATAATTTAGTCCCTTTAAGGGAACAGCTTCACAGGCAAAAATAGAAGCTAACATCCAAAGCAATAAATAGTGCATAGAAAGTCCAGACCAAAACCCCGTGGGACTCTGATTACAGAGCGAGAGGCATGGGACTGTTCCCACACTGTGGACATATATTTTGAATGAAGAAAAAGATCAAGTATCAAAAAGAAGCAACCATAATCTTGGCTCCAGGAGCACAGAGACAGAGATCTCAGAGGCACTGCACTGGCTGAAAGGGAACACTTGGCATTTACACATGGGGAGAAGAAGAAAACCATTGCCACTATCCCATGAATTGTTTCATATGTTTTGCTATTCTACATCCAAAATACACAACAGACTTTCAAAAGTTTTGAAAATTAGAAGCAAAAAGAGGGACAGAGAAAGCCATACCAGAGCGGCAATTAGTCCAGTAGCTAGATACCCATTCTGAATAGGAATTCGGGACTGCATCTCCCCTGAGATCTTTAGCCAGCAGCTCAGGGGGATCTTTTTTTCCCCTTGGCCCAGAGAGCAAGTATGACAGAAGTTGGTTCTTTCGTTGCAAATCCTTCTGCACTACTAGAACTCCAAAAGCAGAATCACTGGATTTTGATGCTGGCTTCAGATTATGATTCTTTAACGAGTGTATCTAGCAAAGATCTGCACTACTAAGCGATGACACAGGTTTATGCTACGTAGCAGATACAAATTCTCTTACTAGCATGCTATTTTTGTTTGTTTGTTTGTTACCATTTCCCGAGTATTCAAACTGGATGAAAGAGTACTTCAGTCTACAGAGTTCTCCATCAACCTGCAATGACTCTATTTCTTCCGTATAATGGAAGTTAAAAAAAGACTGCTGTGATCAGATACAGAACAGCAGAGCTTGATTTATAGGTGATCATTTTTCAGCAGCAGAATTCATTAAACGCAGCAGTCAGGAACCCAGCCCTGCTAAGATGCCCGACAACTGCAGCGTGTTTACTGACTGCTTTGAACTCTTGTACACTGTTGCTGGGAAAAATGGCAACTTTAGGCCGAGAATGACAGAAGAGCACAGATGCTTTGTTCATGCTCACAGAGTAACATAGAGCCCATATGCTTTCAGATGCACCTTTGCTAACTAAAGCATGATAATGTCAATTCATTGGGGAAGTGTTTTATCTAGGTGCCTTCAAAACTAATTATAGCCATAATAATAACAATTTACCTTTTTGCATTTATTAATTCCAGGGTGAACACAATGCTTACAAGGCATACAAGATCTATAATATGTTCTGTATACACAACTAAGGCTAGAGCCATTGGGCCTGTGGTATTTAGCTGACCCACTACTGAGGTGTTCATGCAGTTCGGCGTGAGACAAATACTGAGCAGCATTGCTGCAGAGTACTCAGTACCTGTCAAATTTCAGCTCTAAATTACTTAAGTTTCGTAAATGTCTTACAATGAGCTTATACTGCACTTGACCCACAGGGCATTGCTCTAAGAACGCATGTGGAAAAGTCTCTCATCAGTTTGAATGCTAAAAATTTATTTCACGATAAAACACACGTGTTTCAATTGCATTTCAGTTAGCACCTAAATACTGAGTCTTAAACAAAATGTTACCTAAGCCGTTGTGTGGAAGAATTTGGGATTTATCAGGTGAGGCTGGTGCAAGCCTCCTCCCTCCCTCCCTCCCGCCAGCTGATGTGGCGCGAGGCCGTGGCTGGTGCTGGGGTGGCACCCGTGGGTGCTTCTGAGAGCGCAGCCCCCCCTCTGGTACGCAGGTACCAGCAAGGAACGTGGCTTACGGCCATTTCTGCATAAGGTACTCGCAATTATTTGATGCACCACTTGATTCCAGCCAGCAGGGAAAGAAAAAAACCCAACACCTCAAAACAACTCCTCCTAAAACGAATAATATGTCTCCCAGAAAAATCGTGTGGCGGTCCCACAGGACCCGAGCAGGCTTTACCCCTCCCTAAGCCGTGCAGGGCTTTGTCACCGGCAGTGACAAGCAGGAGCCCCGCAAGCCGGGCAGGCGTGCCGCGCCCGCGCTGCCGGGGAAACCCCCCCCCGTTCCGTCCCGCTCAGCGGGCAGCCGCTGCCCGGGCAGCCCCCCCCGAGACCGCCGCGGGGACCCGCGACCCCCGCCGGGACCCGAGACCCGCCGCCCCCCCCCCCCCCCCNGGCGGGCGCGGCGCGGCGGACGGCCGCCAGGGGGCGCCGCGGTCTCGCCGAGCGCGGCGGGCGGTGTGGGGTGTGCGGGCGGCGGCGCGGCCTGCCCCTGCGCGGCGGGCGGTAACCGGGCTGCCCGCGGCAACGCGGCGGTACAAACGGCGGACCGACCCCGTGTGCCGGACAGACCCGCGCTGCCCGAGGCGTCCCGCCCGCTTCCCAAACCTTCCCGGCCTGCGGCGGCGCTGCCCCCGGCGGGCACCCCGCTGCCCGCTCCCCCCTCCGGGGAAGGTCCGGCGTCTCCTAATCCTTTCGGATTTTCCCAACTGTTCATTCTGAACCGTTGTTAAAGTGCATTTTCGCCCAGGACTGCTCCGCCACAGACCCAAAGAGGGCATTTCCTCCTGTTCTCGTTGAACATAAACCATCATACATTATACCTGTCTCAGACCAACTGGAAATAAATACGATGACAAAACCCTTTCCAGTTGGACATTTAAAGTAGAAATTCTGCTTTCTACTTCTCTACCTACATTAATACGTTAGAAAACTATGCTGGGAAAATCCCCCTCGCTTGCTTTCAGGACTGCGCAAAGCTTGGATTTCCAAATTTCCGTAGCAGAGGTCCCTCAGTGGGGTCAGACACCAAACAGAGAGCTGGCCTGCCCAGCCCAACACCTCTTCAGGTTCCTGCTCCCCCCGGGCGCTGCTAGCGAGTCTGTCTGCCATGCCTGGCAGGAGGGAAGATGCCAAAAGCACGTCATTTCAAAGATTAACCGTAGGTAGGGCCCAGCCGTATCATCCGTATAGCTTCTCCCTAACGCTCAGCACCCGTGAATCACGTCTGAAAAGGTGTAAATGTCTGTTACCTGGCACCGGAAATTTTAACAACTGATCTGTTCAGTGGTGAAAGTCCAGGAGCCTCTAACACGCGCAGACCAGGAATGATCCCAGCTAGCTTTCCACAACCAACAGAGGTGGTTAATTTAGGAGGATAAGTTACTGAGATAACAGACATGCTGCTCTACATGGTCACTGAGGGTGTAGACACACAAATCCCCTCTGCAGGTGCCTCTCTTCATGCAGCCCACCGGGAACCTGTATCATACCCCTGATTTAGACATCTCAGAGGTAGGTAGGGTAGATCTTAGCTGAAGAGTACACTTGGTCCTTTTTACAAGTCTGTTTTATTATTTAGCTACCTGAATACGAATTTAAGGAGCCAACTTGTGTCTAAAATTCTTGCCTATCAAAGATACATACTCATATAAACTATCAACGGATTCACTTCATGTGGTACAAGACAATAATTACATGGTCAAGTCCATTCTGTGAACGGCAGGCCTTTCCCCTTTGCTATATTATATTCAGATAAATCATAAAATAAGTGAAAGCTCTCCTCAGTTTTGGAAGGTAATGGTTAGTTTGTCCATCTGTGTCGTGTTGTCTGACAGGGTCCTATGGGGGAAGAAAAATGCCATCTCAACTCACTGGGGGCTCAGGCAGATACCAGGCAAGTAATGAACTGAGCTGCATTTTTTTGGAAAAAATAGCCCCCCCCAAAATTTCAGTGTTGATTCTGATGTATTTTCTAGCTTTTTCTTCATTCCTTTAATGCCGGTTGAAACTCCTTAATTCATAGCTGTCCACGTATCTTCATTCCCTCCTCTGAGTTATTCCTTCTAATCTCAGCATGGCTTCTGGATTTTTCTTTGATCATCAGTGTACAAAGTTTAAATCTTCTTTCCTTGCTTAAATTGGAGCTAGATATCACTGCCCAGTCCTCCCCACAAGAAGACAGCAGACCATAAGAGGCATGCAAACCTTCAGAAATAAGATAGCATACCTCGAGGAGACAACAGTAAATGACAGTGCAAGTAACTAACAGGCAGCATGAAGAGAGGCTGCACATTTGCAGATAAGGTACACAGTTTTGTGGAAATCTGTCTGAAAATAGGCTCTGCTTTGAAGAAAAGCTGAAATACCATGTTGTAGCTATCAGGAATTTTGTTTTCAGAGGGTGAATTTTCCTTCAGATCGTGGATCTTCCATTATAAACATGCACTGTTGTGCTGCTATGCAGCTTAATACATACAATTTCCCCATAGCTGTCTATATCTTAATGAAAACAAACTTCACTTTGCAAAATTCCTTCGCAGGAAAAAACCTAGCAATAATTTTATTGGCTCCTTTTTCTTAAAATGGAAACCAGTGGGGTTTTTGGTGTGCTGAAGACTCTTTCGGAGAGGCCGAGCAGTGACCTAGAGATGATTGTATGTACATTAAAAATATAGATGCGAGATGCTCTGCTCTCCAGCAGAGGGACTTCCACAGTGCAGGTTGCTTGAAATATTTTCTTCTTTTGTGACAAACGTGCTCAGCACACATATATCCTGCATGCGACAGGGATTTCTGAGTCCACCAATAGAGCGTAATCCTTTGTTACCCTGAGATGAAGATGTGGAGAATGACAGGATGCAGGGAAACATCACTATATTGCAGTGATACCTGTGACCCCAAATCCGGCTTCCTTGACACAAGTGCACAATTTTGTTCACTATGGGGGTCTCCTGACATGACCGAGCATTTACCACTGCAGGGTGAAACACCTGGCTGTGCCTGCTACAGAAGTCGCAGGCGCCAGCACAGAGGTTCCAGCAATATAAGTGATGAGTTATTTATTGGGGCATCCTTGGACCATGTTTATTCTACTTTATAAACCTCACACGGTAGTTAACTTCTACTGTTCTCTCTCTACTTGGATGCCTACAAACAACTGGTACTTGTTTCCATTTCCATATAAGGTCCAAAATCAGATGGACTTTCGCTATTTCTAATTTTATTCACACATTTCTTATCTCTAAGATATAACTTACTACTTTCTAGAACATTTTTCCATTCCCTGTAAGCTGTCTGCTAACACCTGAGAAGCTTTACAAGGCATTACGTTGTGTGATATCTAGAACAGTTCTCTGCTACTTACACTCCTCTCTTTAGGATATTTATATTAAGATATGTATTTAGGAAATACAGCTATATGCCACTTCTATAGCTCAAATATATTCCATGCTTCTGCCATATTACAGTTCTAAGCTCTCCACTTGACTTCCTCTGCTATTTCCTTAGTTTCTTAAACTTTGTCCTTACACAGTCAATAACTTCAATTCCAAGATAAACCTACATTTATCTTTCAGTTTAAATTGAATCAATTCACAACTTCACCCGAGGTTACTTCCTGCAACCAGCTCTTTCAAAATGCCCTCACCGTTTACCACAACAAAGTACAGAACGGCATGCTCTCGATCTGGCTCAGCGTGTTGGTCACTGCTGGCTGCTGCTACACTGCAGAATTTTGGTGTTCTCCATCAGAGACCGGCCACATAATTCATCTCTGCTTGTAAGCTCCTTCTGTTTATTTATAAGTGATTGCAATGATGCTTACCATCAATACACCATAAATATGTTCCGTGAATATTAACTGCTTAATCCTCACAATTCCTACACCAATAAACAAATGAGAAAATATAGCATAGGGGAGTTAAATGCCAACAGTTACATAATTAGTTGATATTTGTTTGGAATTATAATTTAGGTTTCCTTAGATCAGACCTATTTTTAATTGCTAAGCATCCTCACCACTTCCTTGAATGATTCTGTATCCTTGAGAGCTCAGTTGAAAATCTGACTTTTTCCCCCAAGTTAAACATTTTGAAAAACATCAGTTTGGGATCCATGAAGATTTGAGGAAACCAATCAACAGCAATGTGCCCTTTCCCAGACCTTGTATCCCTGTATGAATGTTAGCTGTGTCCATCTCATCAACAAAGAGCTGGATAACAGGATGTGTCCTCTCGATCTTTTGGAAAGTCTAACTGCTGATTACGATGTGGTTAAGGAAACCACATCAATACAATCAATAGCCACAGCACACGAAAATAAATACCCTGTATGCCACAATCCGTCACATTCAGAATGGGCTAACAACCCAGCCATTTCCAAACACATTTCACCTGTCATAGATTATTTGCACATTAAGATAGCACAGGTGTATAAAGAACACAGTCAAAGTAATATTTGTATCTGCTATGGAGATAATGAGACTTCTGTCATTCCCCTGGAATCAGGGTCAAATCCACACCTTTAAAAAATTAGGCCACCATAATAAATGACGACTTAATAGATGGACAGCAAGAGATTGACAGCTTGAAGGGAAGACTTACGGGGGAGAAGGCTTTTACTAGTTTTTCTTGCTTTTCATGAAGCCATACCATACATTATTCAATTAACAAGATCACCCTCTACAGTCACTTGACAATTCCTCTTATCATCTTTGTTCCTTTCTTCTGTATGAAGTGTGGTGGATTTTTCCTCCACGGTTTCAGTGAACCCTGGCTGCAGCTTCTAAGAGGCTCATTATCTCTTCTATCACATCAGCTTCTGCTTTCAAGGCTTATTGTTTAGTTCTTAATATAAACTGAGAGACTAAAATCCCTTCAAAACAGCCAAGGTGCCTTTGCCACTGAGTAACCAGCAAAGCATCATGTCTGCTCTAAGACCCATTTAATCAAAAATCATATACTACATGAACACTGGGACACTCAAAAGCTTTGGAAGTACAATTACCCTCATTTCTTCCTTAGGTGAAGGAACACTTGACGTGGTATTTAAATGGACTGTCATTTTGAATCTCCATTATGAATTTGATTTTCTTATGTAAAATACGCTTTAGAAATGTGCAAGGTTCTGTTAGGTATTGTGTCCAGCCCAGCTCAGAAGTAATAGGTTTTGCAGTTTTGCGGGTGAAGGAATTTTAACCTGTATGGACTAGGCTACCCAAACATAACCTTCCTAACACGGAGTTGGCTGTACGGACTGAGTAAATCAGTCATACTCTTCTGGTGTCTACTTTGGTCCAGACCTTCTAGAAGCAAATCACCAAGCTACAAACAACTTAAATATGTGATTAATGCAACGCGTTCCTCGGGGAGTTTTCCACTCAAATCTCATTGAAATTCAATAGGATTATGGGGACTAACTCCCGGAAAGCCAATCGAAAATTCGCCATCTAAATAAGGGTGTTTGTGTGTGTGCATACATATATGTATGTGCACATATATACATATATGTTTATGACTCTTTGTGCATATATGTACCCACACACATACGCAGTGATGTGTAGGCACGTACACGTACACACAAGCGATACAATACTGGAGTGCTCTGAGCTTGACAGAAGGCATTCACATTATGTTTAAGTGAAACCTCTTCTCTCAATTGCTACTCTCAGCAGTTAGTTCTGTCAAACTAATAATACAGGTCTGCGCAGCAAAATGATACAATATCGGTATTAGCATATAAAATAAAGGTAAGTATAGGTTTCCCATGTCTTTATTTCTTTTCCATTTTCTCGCTACTGGAGAAATTTGCTAAACCCAAACACTTTCATTTCTTTCTCAAGGGTCTACGTGTCATTTTTGGTTTTGATGAGGGGAAAAAAAAAGGTATCTCTGCTTAAGATACAAGGAGACCTTACCCCTTTGATTTGTTTTTTTGATTCCTAACAATATACAATAAATATAACTAGAGTGGACTATTTAATAGTCCCGTAAGCATTACACGGCCTATAGCTTAAGAGAGTCTAGCTGCCTTAACTAAACAAAATAACTTGCTGTAAGAGCAGTTTTCAGGACAGTGATAAATCACAGTGTAATACAATCATGCATTAAGCTCAAAACAAACGTGAGACTGGCACAAATATTAAAGTACAACTGGGCAGAAGTCAGGTATGTACAAGTCATTGACAAATATTGGTGCAAGTGCTTTAGACAAGACATTTAAAAGAAATTTACATAAAAACATAGATTAAATTTATCAAAGTTTGATAAATTTTAAAGACAGTAAAAAAGTACAGAAAACATGAAAAAATAAAAACCCCAGCCAATTCATACAGTACAGTTTTACTACATTTATATTACAGAATGAAGACAGAAAAGGATACAAGGAATTAAGAGCAAAGAAAATTCTACTGGCTGCGGCCAGTGGAATTTCATTGCCAATGAGAGATGCGCACACACAGATGCACGCACACGCACAGAAAAGAAAGACAAAAACAAAAAAAATCATTTACTGTTACAAATGACAGACACAGAGGTGAGAAACATTTGGCATGTTGCAGCACATGAAGTCATTCACGATTGGCTAACGATGGTACCTGGCTCGGCTGAAGATCACTGGCTTGCCTGAGCGGAGTAACGGATGGAGGAGGCACACCTGACGTGGACGCAGACCGACCTAATCTGCAACTTGCTTTAGGCTCTGCGAAGGAAGAGAGAAGAAAATACACCCGTGAACAGGAGGTGGGTTACTGCTGCAGGAAGCTGAAACACGGTGGACCCACAATTCCCTTGAAACAGAGACACCAGGTTTGGTTTCTAGTTAAAGGCTTGGGCATTTGCCTGAATCACAAACAGAAGTTGAGATCAGAAGAAGGGGGATTAAGACAGGACCCATCCCATGTTCTGGCCTCTTTCCTCTCCTCTAGCATCTCTGAAGCTGAAGTATAGAGCATAAAACAGAAGACAGACATGAAGCATATAAAGGACACCTTCTTGTTGCCCCCCAGTGCCTTTTTCTGCTCCTCATGAAATACAGCAGTGATTAAGGGAGGTACAGCAGCTTCTGGTTTCAGATTTGCATCCCAGAGCTGAGGGAGATGATAGCCCAAAGATGCCCTGTGCTGAGGGAAAGCGTGAAATGCCAGAAAATGAAGGAGAGAGTGTATAAAGGTGGCGAGGATACTGTTGCACTTGGAGATTTGGCATGACACCAAAAATACTTGGAAATCTGATGATATGATAATGGCAGTGAACGGAGACAGAAAGTAGGAGGAAAGGAGAGAAATCAGAACATCAACAGTGGCAAATTCTCTAGTCAGTTCCCCAGCATCAAGGTGATTACAGAAGTAGAGGTCACATTGAGAGAAAGCTCTATTCCAGAGAAGAACTGCACAGAAAGTACAGTTATTTCATTTTCCTGCTGCTGTTGTACACAGAGGCATTTCTCAGAAGGGCCCCCCTTGATTTCCAGCACAGGTTACTACTGTTAACATACCGCCACAAAGATGACCATGCTGCTTGGGAGTCCTGGATGAAGGTTTTTGTGTCTGAGCCATGCTGACCCCGGTGTGCCACTCCGGTGTTCAACACCCCACATCTGGTCTGGAAGAAACTGTCTCTTCCTGAGAAAAGGCCCTGCCTGTTTCTGCCCAAGAAAAATATTTGTCCCTGCATTTCCTGTTTACGGCTGAGGAAACATCTCCTCTCAACCCATGGCTTTTGGCTCTGATGAAAGTGTTCATTCTCCTCATGTTTTATAAGCCTTCCTCCCAACCCTGCACCTGTCTTTTCTATTTAGTGGGCAAACACTGAGACCAAGGACATTTGCACTCAGCAGACACACTTTGTACAATAATAGACTCTCAATTTTAGCATTGATAGTACTGCTTTACCATGAATAACAAGTAATTATAATACTACAATGCCTCCTCACAATGGGCTTGAAGAATTCCTCCTATTCAATATCATATTTTCAAGAAGAGAGGAAGGACCTATGCCTCGAGCAATCCTGGTTTAGCAAGTTTGCCTTTGAAGCACATGTTTTCTCACATATCTTTTGCTTGTGTCTCCCTGAAATGTATTTTCTCATGTCTCATTTATGCTGCTGCTTTGTCTGTGTGCGTTTTATACTAATATGTCTATTTCCTACCTGGATCTCTAGTATCACCACTAGCCAGTGGTTGGGCCATTGTTTGAAAGGAATAAGACATCCATCACTAGCAAGTCCTTAAGGTCACTTGGCGCACCTTGGAAACTTGAGGACAGCTGGCGCATTACGCCACCTACCAGCAACACGCTGGAATGTGTTCTTCCAATCTTACTGATGCTTTTTCATTGTCACCTTAAATGGTTATTTTCCTTGGATGTTTCAGAATTCAATGGGGTATGGAGAAGAGCTATCCACTTAAACTGGAGCACTTAGACCAATGAAAGCATCTGTATGGCTGAATATTCATCAACTAAATATTAATAGGTTGGTTAACATCCAGCTGGCTGAGCAGCAAAAATATTTATGCTGTTCAACGAATCCATTATTCAATTCACTCATTCCTAGTCAGTCTGTAAACATACCACGAGTCAACACGGCAATAAGCACGCAGAAAGGAGCAGACTGATCTCCCCCATAACCTTGCATTTTGTACATAATCTGTTGTTTTGCTTTTTTTGGACTTGGGCAGTTATTCTGAAGGTTTGATTAGATTTGTTTTTGTTCTGATTTCACACTGTCTGTGTGCCAGATTTCTAGCTGTTTCTTTCAGTAATATAGATACTGGATCTCATGTCTCTTCCCTCCTGGAATTTTGCTGGGGTTTCTCAGAGGACACGAATTGGGGGTTTTGTGGTTGTTTTTCCCTACTGCTAAATAGAGACTCTGTTTTTGCTGTGACAAGCAGAATCAGACACCCAGCATGTAAAAAACTCCAAGGCACTGTCTGCCATTGCTTCTGAATTGTTTTCTTTGCTTTGGGAAAGCAGAGAGAAGTGTCATAATTTCCAATTTGGATATATGTGCAACAACAAGAGATTACCATTTCCTTGCCAAAGAGACTCCTTTCATCTGGCATCAAAGAAATAAAACCTATCACACACAGATGAAGTATTAGTTCCTTTATCTCCCTGTAATATATGTTACAGTATTAAGGAAACTATTGCGATTTCCATGGTGATCCTCACCAAAAGAGGTTTCAGAGACAGCTCCATCTAGATTTTTTTAACTTCAGGAAGCTGGGTTATGCAGTGAAAGGGAAATGTGGTGGGGTTTTTTTAATAGCCATTCCATTGGTCCCAGTGGGAATATTTTTAGACTAAATAAATACTCTATTCTACTGTAATTAGTGCTCTGAGTAACATCTTCACACTGCACACTGCTGTGGGGAAAAAAATATCCATAAATGGTCTGTTGCATAAGTGATGCCCAACTCATTGCTCTGTATTCTGCAGCATGTTATTTTTCAGCTGTGGACATCTTATTCTCTGTACTGAGGCTAACTGGAATTTGATCACTTCAAAATAACAATGAACACTTCAAAAAATAACTTCTGCTTTGGGCTATCTAAAAAGTGGCAAGAGGTCTTGTTGCATAATTATGTCCACCGTCCAGTCACTTCCAGTATCTTTACCTCTTGTTTTTCATGTTTTAAATGATCATTTCAGCTTGCTTGCAAGGCCTGCATATTGATAACAATTCTGGTTCTGGAATGAAAATGGGTTTTCCTGCTGAAGGAAGTGTCCTTCACTGTCCTTCTTGAAGGAAGGACAACTTCTACCAGCAAATCTTAGGGACGGTTTCTAGTGTTTAATTCATGTTTATCTCATGCAGACAATATTGAGACAGCTCAGTATTAACGTCTGAAATGAGCAGTCTTGAGACTTCTTGAGAAGTCCGCTTTGTGACAGTAATGCATGGTGTGGAGCAGAATTTTATCAGCCAGCCTGATAAGCACATACGGAAGGCTCTGTAGATATCTGTCCTCTGAGAAGGACCCATTTGCTCAGGGTTCATGATAACACAAGCTAAAATACGTCTAGCTCCATAGTGATAAAGTTAGCACGGCACCCCATCTCTGCATTGTGCTTCACTTCACTGTGCGGGTGGATGCTCTGGTTCTAAATCAAAGCTGCCTGAAAGAGGGTTCCAGAGACTCTACTCCAAACACAGGACCCTGTCTGCATCCACAGCTAGGGGTCTTTTGACACCGCTGTACGCCGCTCAAAGCTGACAAGGGCTAACAGCCTACTGCCAAGCTAGGGAACTCGTAGGCGTGTGTCTAAGTGCTTTACTGGACTGGGGCCAGGGGATGCAGTGCGCTTGAGTAGCCATTAGAGATGCCCGTTGCAATCAATGGGCAGCATGAGGTTTGAATTCAGCAGACTGTTCAGGGTAGCTAGAGAGCTGCATAACATATTTAGTTATGTTATGCACAGAAATCTTCATAAGATTCAGTTGCTATATTAACAGATGAAACTTTGGTGGTATTATTTTGCCCAGCTTCAAACGACGCATTCCTCACACTGTGCCATATTACAAAAAACGTACTGCTTACTAAGTGCCTGCACCACCCCCAGGAGCCAGGTGCAGACGCAGTGCAATGCTGTAGGGGACGGCGGGCCAGCTGTGTCTCAGTGCCCTGGTATGTCACCCACAGCAGCCACAACACTTCCAACAATGCCAGTGGTTGGGACACAGGTAGTCAGCTGCAGTGGGACCAGCATTACTGAACTGTCAGGTTTAAGCTGAGTCCTGACAATGCCAGTAGGATTACGCATGGACATAAGCAGCCCCAAAGGACAGCATTAAGGATGAGAACTTTAGGAGAGACTATCCAGCACAGGAATACAGGCTTTCCAATTACAAATAGCATTGCCTTAAAATTATGTACCTAATTATGTATTTAAGGACTCACATAAGTGACCTGTTTTCCAAAAGTGCAAGTGCTGTCATTGTAACGAAAGATGTAGAGGCTTGGCCAGTTGCATTTGGGGCAGGGGGTGTCGGATTTTCCTCAATAAAGCAGAGTGCTGAAACACGGCACGATTTTAGGGAAATATTTTTGATCGGTTTTATACCAATGTGCTATGGTTTTCTATATTCTCCAGAAATACAACAGCCTGCATGACTTTTATTTTTGGATCTTAACGGGAAGAGTTCTTTTATTCATCCAAGGAAGCCTTCATTCTGCCTATCCTAATCTTAATTCAAAAAAATACTCTGGCTGTCACTTACATTGGAGAAGCTTCTTATCCTGTCACAGTCTCTTCTTTGCACATGAAAAGAGAAATATTGCTTATTTGCTACAGCTGCCAAGAAGCACATTTTGAATTAAACAAGGCAATGTGACAGGCTGAGAATAATCACATGCAAAAAAGAAGAAAAAGAAAACATGCATACTGGAGAAATGAATCACACCTATTATCGTCATACTGGCCAGGCCATGTTGGTCTCCAAAAAAGAGATGAGTAAGCTGAAACATAACCCAAAATTATGAAACATTAAGGTGGAATAAACTATCTGCTATTCTGTCACTTCAAAAAAGTATTGAGGACTTCACTTGCAGAAGCTACTTAGTGCTGAAACAGAACAGCAGCGTGTCAAACCGAACTGTTTTCACAAAGGGAGCACTGAACCTGCGGAACCACATATCCATAGGTCAAAAGCTTAGCAGGTCTCAAAGCCAAGTCAGGTAATGAGAAAACCCACATCTGTGTCAGACAGGGTACGTTTCAAATTAAGACTTGTTCTGAACTGTCATGTCTCAGATCTATGCTAATGACTGAGGCAATAAGGTAAGGAATAATCATGTCCTACTGGCAGTGTTTTTCCTTAAAATTTCTTGCTATTTTTCTCTGAAGTTTCTGGCATGGGCTACTCTCAATCTTGAGGCTCTGGACCAAAAGGAATATTGTGCATTGTTCCACATCGCTGTAACGCCACTGCTGCAGATAGCAGCATGCACTTCTACAGCCAGGCTCTGTGACTGTGTGATCCTACGCCCTGGAGATCGCACGCCTGGCTCATGGTGCACTAGCTTGATGCCCTTGGTGTACTGCTCCCAGTACTACTCTCCTTTTACTTTAGGTGACAGGCGCTGCTAGGGGAGAGCTTGTGCACGGAGAACAGGGGTGACCGGTGTAGGCAAGGTCTGCAAGCATTGCATCCTGGACTGGACCTCACTGGGCAGGCTGCCCAGTAACATATACCTCCAGCATTAAGTTGCCTTCACTTGGAGAATCCTTAAGGATTTAGTAACACAAGTGATATTCTGATATTTGCTGCGAGGAGAAACTTTAGGGGTTGGTGGGAGCACTCACTCGTCTTTGGGTGAAGCAACCCTAGCTAGCATGAACTGGTACTTTCCCTCCTTGTACCAATGAATGCATCTTGCACCTTGGGCTTCGCAGGCGTTGTTCCATTCCCAAAGAGCTTTACATTAACTATTCATTACTTTTGCAATTCCACAATGCCAGCCAGTAATTCCAGTGAAGGATGGGCATTTACTCCCTTCCTGATTATCTACAATGTTTTCAGCTAGAATACTAATGGGCTGGCTGAGTGACAAGCTGATGGAGATTCAAAAACAGGATACAACAACAGAGTATCTGAGATTTAAAATGCAGTGCAGTGCCTGTCTCTAGCAGCAGGTGGCAATGCAAAATGCTTCATGGTTGCAGTTAGGAAAAAAGCAGCAACATTCCAGAAAATACTCTTCATAGCTCCTGGAGTGAAGCTATCACAGCCTTCTGTTTCACAGATCTCATTTGGCTGTTTACCACAATCGCACTGACTTTCCTAAATGCCAGCATGCCCCCAAACCACTTACGCTGCTTTCCATAAGAAATGATAGGATGCCAAGAAACAGAAAGCGGCCTTGACAAATTATGTGACAGAGAAGAGAACAATCAGGTATTAGAGACAGTGATACCCACGTGCACCTGACAGGCCAGGCTCATTTGAACAGAATGACCAGAAAGCTCAAGATTCTGTTTGGAGACAGCTCATTCCCCCTCTGATCTTATTAGCAGGTGCAGAGATGGGGAGAAGCCACAAAAAATCAGTTGCCTCAGGTATTCGCTTGGACCACTCCAGTTCCTAATTAACCTGTGCCTCAGCAGAGCTGCCTGTTGAGCACACATGACAAGTCCTTTTGCATCCTTTCTGTTTTACAGCAGAGCAATTCAACCCCATTTTCATTAAACTATTCCAACACTGCCCTAATAAATGCCTGTACCAGTGTGAACTAGGAGGTAGGTAGCAAACTGTGGTGTTTTGGGGACTTGTGCGCACAAAAAAAAGTAGCCTTTTTTCCCTTATCTATGATTTTGAAAGAGAGCAACAGCAACGACAACTGTACTGGGGACTGCTCTGATTTTATTTTGTCCTGTGGTAAATCTAAGTTCTAAATTCCTAGCCCAGAATTACTTTACCTCCTTGACTCCAGAAAACACTTGTATCCATATAGATGTATTAAATCTCTCTTCTTGCATTCTGTAACAGTTCTAATTTAATTGCGAAGAATGAACTGTTACAGTTCACGTACAAGTTCATTGAGGAGAACTGTGTACAGCATTTTGAATGCAATGCCCCACCAATTAAAGGTAAAACACGTTGCTCAGGCAACAGCTAGAGACACAGGGGAAAAAATAGTCATGGCAGATGAGAGGCAATATTCATCAAATGAAATGTCATAAAACTGCGGGGAAAGAAAAATCATAATCAGCTCTTAGATTTTAATCATAAAAGGAGTCAAAATTCAGCCAATAAAATATTTCCATAATTTTTCTTTGACAGTCCTAGCTATGTAAGACAAAGTCACAGCTAACTAAATCAAGGCATGATTCAACAACTATTACAGTTTGCTGATGCTGAATGAAGATCGAGGCCAACATGTTTTGTCTGCTTTTGGAGATCAACCAAGTCTTTAAAATAAAACTGATTCAGGAAGGTTGGACAGAAGTGCTATATTTTGCTAAGAACTTGCTCTCTAATTTTCATTTCTCTTCCATTGTGCTCCATACTGTCATCTCACAGAACTGAAAAGGTCAGTACACACCTTTGGTCTAATTATCAGATGTCCCGATACTTTGATATGTTACCTTTAAACCCACCCTTTTACCTGCATTAGCAGGTAATACACTGGGAACAGAATTTTTAACAAAGCTGTGAGCAGATCTGTAAAATTCTTATCTACCAGGATGCTTTGTGAGAACAGACAAGTAAGCAAAAGGCAGTAACATGTGAATACCCTGTACTAGAGTTAAGAGATTTGCAGAAAGCCACTTCAGCTGCCTCTGGAAGAACTATTTGGAGGGTCTGTAGCAAGAAAAGCTGGACTGCACAATTGCTGCAAATGATATGTCACATGAGCAAAGCCTCTTCAAGTTACATACTGAGTTTCAGGTGTGATTTCCAGCAATGCACGGAAAATGTGAGTCCCATTATCACACAGGGTGACGGGGTGAGCACCTCTGCTAGCTTGGCACTGTAAAGACTCATCTCTGCCACTGACTGCCCCGCAGATCTCTCATGCAGGAATAATTTCTTGTTTGAGTAGCTCGTTCATGGTCTTATGCTTACTGAACATTGACCATGAGGCTCCAGTACTATACATGCCAACTGTATTTAAAGTGGATATTTTTCACAATTCAACCAATCAGCAATGAAGTTACTCTTTTAAGTGAACTGTCAAATCCCAAAAAGTAACAATGCTTATGCCAGAGCTATACTTATCTGTTTATAGATGTCCATTCATGTATCAGTTCTGTTTGTCTTTAGTCAATTTATAAACAACGCTGCATTATTTTTCATGGTTTATGGCACTTCACTATTTTATATATATAAAATTTGATGAATAAAATGGATAGGTATGAGTTTGAGACTTCTGCAATCCATAGTCACTTTTCTAGAAATTCATGTACAAGCATAAAGCAAAGGCTGCCTGTGTCCACTCTGTGTCCACTCACTGTGCACATCAATAAGACAGCCTTGTTTCTGCACAGTGTGTTTTTGTTACTGTATGTGATATCTGAATTTATGAACTTCTCTCTGAGGTGCCATCCTGGGGGTGGCTCTTTGCCATAGTGTCCCTTTTCAAGGTCAAGTGGAATTCCTTACTTCTTTTAAAATAGATGAACAGCATGTTTACATGCTTATATTACCTGCCACCACCCCTATCCTGTTCCAGCACAGAGCACAAGCAGACAGCACAATGCTTATTAGTGCAGCAGTTGACGGGCAGGGCAGATTCTAGAAGATATTTGGAAGTCTAAAGAATCCAGATGCTTACCTACATCTGTGTACCTTTAGAGACCCTTCAGCTCACAAGGAGATTTTGGAGCTCCTCCCTGCTCTGCTACTTGACGTACCTGAGCTGTTGCTTCCAGCCAACATGGTTGGACTGACAGAGGATCTCCCAAGCCTGCTGGACACCACAGGTGGACCTGGCGTTCCATCCCATTCCTGAGCTTTCCCTGGCTCCCTGGAGGAAGCTGTCCCGTGATGGCCTCCCCTCTCTTTGTTTTCCAGCTTTGGTAGTGGTTCCGTGCTGTGACTTCTGATCTTCAGCTCATCTAGTGGTTCTACAAAATACGCAAGTGCACATTTCATTATAGTATCTGCAAATTACCCACATCATATAACAATCTTTTGCTCAATATTTCATATATACCAATCATAGATCTTTTAAGGGCAATTTATATCACAATTTTACCAACTCGTAGTTTATGTAGGTTTCAATACACATTTAATTATTAAAGCCATACACAATGCAGTGGATGGCTAAAATGTAACTTTTCTGTTACAACTTTTATATGCCAGGAAAATATTTTTGAAAACGGTATCCTACCAAATTATGCTTTTGTTAACAATTTATGGGAATACTTGAATTCTTTTCAGCTGTCATTTCATTGGGAACAAGCTCTTCTTCAGGCACTTTCTAAGAAAGCTCTCTCCTAAGGCAATATTGTGCAAGCAATGTATCTGTACTCCTCATAAGCTCTAATAAAAAGCACACACTCCACAAAACTGTCCAGTGTTAATATTTTGGGTGCGCCCAGCACAATAACCCAGGGAATAAAATTTCACTTGGTTGGAAAATCCTTGGAGTCAGAAAATTACTTTCTGCTTGCAAAACCATGAGCCAATATAGGAAGGAGGAATTAAAAAAAAAAACAATTGAAAGATTTTTCAGGTGAAACAGTGATATCTGTTCTCTTCATGGCTAGTGATTTTCTGTTCTTTTCTCGAGACCCTCATTTCTTTTGTTGCAGGCTGAGCAATGCAATGGAGAAACAATTCATTCCTGATCTTTTCCATCTGTAGCTGTGAAAAACTCACATGAAAAACTAGATACAGAAGAAATGTTAGATTGCTTTTAGTTGTAACAGCTAATTACTGTGCTAGTCAGTTATTCAAAGCTTGCAGAACTGTTTGCCTCCTTTTAGCAAAAAAAAAAATTAAAAGTCCCTCTGAGTTTTGAATTTGATACCTCATATTTAACCCCAAACACGTCCTTATGTGATACTCTCAGTTCTAGTCATTCAGGTTTATAAATCAACCCCCTGAGATACCTTAATTTCTGTATGTATCAACAGTCTTGAAGTTCACATTTGATAGAGATGGACAATCTTCCCTTGAGCCCTATCTCAAAATCTTTTTGTGGCTACAAGGGACATTACAAGATTTGGGACAGCGAAGCAAAGGAAAACGCCAGGAGCTATTCACAGGCAGGAGATGACAACAGCTGCCCAGGGGACCTACACAGAACGACAGTGGTCTGGCTGCGCAGGACTGCCAGAGATGCAACGGCAAAATCTGTCTCAGCAGCCACTTCTTCTCCAGTTATCCCCATGGCCAGGAACTGGGACTATCCAGCAGGAATTGCCACTCAGATGATACAGTCCCAGAAAAAGAACCACATTCAAACCACTTTAGTTTGTCTGCGGCTCAAAACCCCACACGCTCTTTACCCTTGCTACAGCAAACAGTGGCAGATGCAATATTAGAAATCTATATGGTATGGCAGAGACCCTGCCTATGCACAACAGTCACAAAATCTCATGTTGTTTTGAGTTCTTTGACATTCCAGTCCACAGATGAACTCGATGAGCAACAACACAGTCAGCCTGAAGTTTCCTCAACAAAATGTCATACAGGACACACGTAAAAATATCTAACTGGATATGCAGTCTAATATGCAATTATTAGTGTATTTCATGAATTACTATCAGTTAATAGTAAAAATTAAGTTAAGGATATCATACCACAACCTTCAAGATTTTTTTGTAATTACTCACAGTAGTAACACTCCATGAGAAAACACTAAAATGACTCCAGTTTAGCAAGTCTCGTAAATAGGATTCAGTGACATTTTATGTGGCAAAGACCTTCAAATATTAAACCTCTTCCTTGAAATTTTAGGTCACTTACCTACTTTAATGTATGCAAAAAGACACTGTGATGAAAATCCAAACTGTTTGTTTTTCCTAGTTGGTAACCCCAGCAGAGTACAAGGTTGAATAGCAGTCGGTATCAATATAACATGACATCTGCCTTTCAGGGACCTTTGCTACGAACTGTCTGTAACACAGCTCTGTCTGTGACTGCGTAGAGAGACTTGCTAATACAAAGAGCTGTTCAAGGAGATGTAGAGCCCAAATTATAACTAGATTTGAATTGTTTCAGTTATCAACAAAAATGCTCTTGCATTTTTTCTGAGCATTGATCTATCAAAAATAATGATGTACTTTTTCACATAACAGATACATGCAATCAGATCTGAATTTTTTCTTTACACCAATAACATTCACTTCTTTAATATACTTCTTATCTGGGAAAAGGAAAGATGCGAACAAAGTTTCAAAATTCGTTGGAAATGCACACAATCCCAATACAGGATACTGTCCAGATTGCAGCTCTTCCTTTCCAGCAAAACAGAGAGAGAGCCAAAAGAATAGAATGAATACGCTTTCAAGGAGTCAGAATCTGGCCCTGCAAGTGCCCCACCAACTTAATGCGTCATTCAATAGATTTAATTTACTATGGCATTCGGCTGCTACTGGAAATGCTGTGATTACCTTAGTGAAACCCTTCTCTGTGTGTGCCTCATTGACACTACTTGAACACCACCCCTTGAAATTTCACATGCTCATGCAGTCAGCCCTTAGTGGCAGTGGAAACGCTCTGGCTGAGTGTGGAGCTAAGGATTTATCCACTTCAGTTTACTTAACAGAGAAGCATTTGTACTTGTTGGCCTGATAAAAATGATTTGTGCATTCTTAGTTTTATTATCAGCTGAATCAAAGCACAGCAGTTCTCTGCAACCAGCTGGAAACTATGAAAATATTCAGACTAAATAAAGATTTGGCTTATAGTCTACTTCTTTATAAGGTGTAGAAAATCAGTTTTCAGCTGGCTGTCTAGACTTCGTAAATTTACATTCCACTATCCTTTCTTGGTGATTTTCAGTTCTTAGTTTATCTGAAAAGTAATATATCCTAAAAATGAAAAGCAGATTGAGTCAGATTGTAATGTAATGCAAGCCATCACAGAGCCTGAATCCTTATTATTTGGTGATCACTATCAGAAGCATTGATACACAGTCAGAAAAACAACGTCAGTGTTTTATATAGTTTTCTGTAATAATATTTTCCTGCTCATTTGCGAATACATAAAAAATGGAAAAAAAAATCTAATGCCTCATTTTTGCTCAAATATTTTGGGGAGGATTTTAGAACGATTTCAGCTTCCTTACGAAATGTCAATGGGAATCATACTCAAATTCAGTAAAAAGAAATCCCTGTGCTAGTTCTTGCTCCACTGAAAGAGTACCTCAGTTCTAATGTGCCCGTGACAGCTCCAGAAATGCAGAACGCTCCCCTCCCAGGTCACGGTGCATTACTGGGACCTTTTCTTGACTGTCCCAGTCACTTGGATGTTTTTACACTGTCAACTACTCCCTGCTGCAAATGCAGCTCCACAGAGCAAACTCAGTGGCACAAATTATTATGTCTCATAAAAGCACGTTCATTGCTCCGTGCATTCGCTCCTGTAGTCAGGCACGAGGCATTGGCAGAAAACAGAACACACGTGTAGCTGCCAACTATGGTTACCTATGGGGTGGTGACCTTATCATCGACTGAAAATCAAACCAGTATATTTTAAACAGGGTAACCCTTTATAAATGCTACATCAGGATTTAAATGGCCACTTTATCCACATTGATCCCATACCGAAAACATGAACTCTAACCAGTCACATATATATTCTGCTGAAAGGGAACAGTAGCTGCTGCGCAGCTTTTTTTTTATTTATTTGAGAAGTGCAGAAACACAGATGGGACCTAAGTTACCTCATGCTGTTAAAAACCTTAATTTGGAGTTAGGAGATACTGAAGCTCGGTGTTATGCTGGGAGCTCACTCAATCATATGATGGCCACAGGCAAATCTTTTCTCAGTCAAGTACGGTATTTTGTGAGCTGAAATTATTATGGAAAGCATCTTTATTGTTCAATAATTCGTAAGCCAAAATAGTACATAAAAATGTAAATTTCAAGAAATAATTCACTGCTTTAAATATTTATGGATACAGTTGGTTGAACTGCCATAAAGGCGTTCAAATGTTTCAAGCACTTCCAGGTGTCATTGTATTTCAATATTTAAAGATATGCATTTTTCTTATTTATTTCACCTGAATCTCAGGCTTTTCCATTTCAAGAGTAAGATGGTGGCTAAAATCTCTTAGAAAGAACATATTTTACAAATAATGGACATGTACAATTTTCCCTCTATGAAGGTCCACTAGTAGCTGCACACTAGACAAGGATGGCACGTGAGCTGTGGTCCTGGAAAACTCGTAAATGCTAAAGAAGGTGAGAAACAAACTGAGTCAGCCATAACCTGGAGCAAAGCAAACTGAAAAATACAGCTATGGAAAATGTCCTACCTGAAAAGCTACCATTCAAATGAATATATACTCTGTGGCCCATCTGCCACTCTTCTCTTAAGGTCAAATTAATTTCAGGTCCTGGTGGCTTCTTAGCGTTATGCTAAGTGATAAACAGCAGAATCTTTATTACAGCTTGGGGTTTTGGGGGAAGAAAGAAAAGCAATTGTCTTAAGGAACTTAAAATGAGGTTTGCTCTCTGCCATCTCTCTCAGCTGTGAGCTGAAATATATAAGCTAATCATCCATGCATTATTCATTTACTCTTTTTTCTGTGTGTTTGTTATAAACCTAAATAAATAATACATCACTCTAGGCAGAACTCACATACTGTGGGAAGTAAATGGTGCTACTCACAGGGTCTAAAACTCAGCACATGCGTACAGGTGTAAAGCAAAGTAAGTCACCTGGGATGGGGTTCAGATCTGAATCAGAACTACCAATCTCCTCCAACCCCGACACGTCAGACCTCACCTCACACGGCTGCAAGGCAGGCACGGACCTGGCTGAGAGAGCAGGAGCACAGAGCATTCCCAAGGGCACATCTGGTCATCAGGAGGGGTGGAGATGCGGGATTACACTGCAGCCAGCACGTGTGTGCGATGATCAGAGCTACCACAGACACGTCCCGTGCTTCAGCTCCTACCCTCACACCTGGGGCAGAGCCACCAAGCTGGCAGCAGCCCTGCTCAGCGCACCGTGTCTAACCCAGGGTCCCGACCAGGGGAGCGGCCAGGCACAGCTCCACCAGCGTCCCATGTGACACTGCCAGCGCCACAGCAGCACGCGCCCATCTGCTACAGACTGACCACTTCCACGGACACTGGGTGCAGAGCAATACTAAGCCCCTGAGGGAATCCCACAGTTTCTGCTTTCTGCACACCGTTTTTTTATTTACCTTTATTACATATTTAAAAATTAGAACTGCCTTTTAATGGTTTCTTGATGCGTGGTGGTTTGTCTGGTCTGCACAGCTGTAAATTTAACCCAACCTTTCCCAAAGAAAACTAACAGGCTACTAATGCCACATGCAAGAAACACAGATAACGCTCAGTGCTTAAGCCATTCTTCCCCCAAAATAGGAGTATATTATACTGTCAGTGAAAGCCATTTCCTCATCTTTAACTACGGTGGTTTTTCTATTCTGACTTCATCTGCTTGCTAATTAAGCAGAAGTTTGCTTTGCATATCAATTTTTAATACCCCCTTTTTACAGTTAAGTGAGAGTTGCAGCAGCGAGCTTGTTCAATTAAAAGCAGCTCTGACCTAGTTCCATTCAAAATCAATAGAAAGCCTGAAAGAGTCTCACAAACCATCTAACATTTAAGGCGACATGGCTGAAACGCTTCTCAGTGTTCACTGAGCACATGTTTCTGCGAGCAGCGTAGGGTTTGGTTTGGTTTGGTTTATACGGTGAAATCCGGTGGAGACCGCATCTGCCTGCTACAGAACTGCAAAGATCAGCTTTGCCTGCTACCGACAGCAAAGGGAGGGGAAAGCGGGATTGCTGGAGATGCATTTGGTTGATTTTCTGTGGCTATCCCAAAGCTGCTAAGTGGGCAATCCTGGCTAGGAAAACAAGAAAGGAAAAGAAAAAGCCCACACTGCAATTAATTGAAGACTAACAAAAGAACGGATAGATTTATACCAAAAGATCATCTAAAGCTTTAGAATAAAAATATTCTATAAAAATTCTATGAAAATTATGAGTGTTATAATCTGGTTGAAAAAAATAGAATGGAATAGAATTCTTTAAGTTTCAGGTGGCATTATCAGTCACTTAAAAGATGAAGTTTTAAAAATTCTGCATGGTAAGACATACATTTAACATTGTCTGACGTCCTAGAGTAAGTGGAAAAATCCTCTGGTACATTGACAATTGATTGAAGTCCAGGAAAACCTCTTTTTAGTCTTACATAAGTAGGGCCATTTGATCCAAGATTATTATATTTTGGCATGTATTATAGAAGTGATGACAATGTAATACATCCTGTTTCCAACAGGGCCATCATTATTTCTTAATGATTTCTTCCAATACTGTGCTTGATCTTTCACGTGTGCCTATTCTGCTGCAGATCACCTCACAGCCTGATCCTTTGATTGAAAAGGCCACATCTGGAAGAGACACATTGTACAGATGTATTACCAAAGCAAATAAAAACCAGTGTCCTGGGACTCTCACCATTAAATCAAACAGCATTCTTGGAAAGGATGTTCTTTTGGCACTCTATTAATTGGTTTGCTATTTACCTCAGACCAGTCACAATTACACAATTAAGCAGAACACTTCATTCTCTGATATTCACTGCATATTTTTCTTTTAATTTCCTTTCAGAGCTGGTGATGTTGGGAACTAGTGACTTGCACTTAGGAGAACCTCAACAGAATACAAATAAATGTGCGCACATAAATTTCATACCTGTAGATGGGTACATACATGGTCTGTTTGCAGCAAACAGGATTTAAGCCTATTTAAAGGAGGAAGATGGAAGGTGACTAGTTTGAAAAGTCAGAATGTGTCAGTGTCTCCCCCGCCTTCCTCTCTTGGTATCACTGACACTAGCCTTGGACTACTTGGTGACGTGCATATGGATGGGCGTGTGCTTTGCTGGGTAAAAAACAGGCTGGATGGCCGTGCCCAGAGACTGGTGGTGAATGGAGTTATATCCAGTTGGTGGCCGGTCACAAGTGGTGCTCCCCAGGGCTCAGTATTGGGGCCGGTTCTTTAATATCTTTATCAACAACCTGGACAAGGGGATCGACTGGACCCTCAGTAAGTTTCCAGATGACACCAAGTTAGGCAGGAGTGTCAATCTGCTTGAGGGTGGGATGGCTCTACAGAGAGATCTGGACAGGCTGGATCAATGGGCCGAGGCCA
>RSEF01000009.1:9679339-9715948 GCA_003993805.1 Himantopus leucocephalus
TGAATTTCATGAGGTTTGCACGGGCCCACCTCTCAAGCCTGTCAAGGTGCCTCTGGATGGCATCCCTTCCCTCCAGCATGTCGACCATGCCACACAGCTTCATGTCATCAGCAAATTTGCTAAGGGTCCACTCAATCCCACTGTCCATGTTGCTGACAAAGATGTTAAACCACACCAGTCCCAATACCAACCCCTGAGAAACACCACTCATCACTGTTCTCCCCTTGGACATGGAGCTGTTGACCGCAACTCTTTGAGTGCAACCATCCAGACAATTCCTTATCCACCAAGCAGTCCATCCATCAAATCCATGTGTCTCCAATTTAGAGACAAGGACGTTGTGTGGGACACTGTCAAATGCTTTGCACAGTCCAGGCAGATGATGTCAGTTGCTCTCCCCGTATCCACCAACACTGTAACCCCGTCATAGAAGGCCACCAAATTTATCAGGCATGATTTGCCCTTAGTGAAGTCATGTTGGTTGTCACCAATCACCTCCTTATTTTCCACGTGCCTTAGCAGAGTTTCCAGCAGGATCTGCTCCACGATCTTGCTGGGCACATGGGTGAGACTGACTGGCCTGTAGTTCCCTGGGTCTTCCTTTTTTCCCTTTTTCAAAATGAGGGTTATGTTTCCCCTTCTCCAGTCAGTGGGAACTTCACTGGGCTGCCACAACTTCTCAAATATGATGGATAGTGGCTTAGAATTGTTGATGAAATTGCTAACCAGTAATTCTATCAAGCAGTCAAGTAATATAAACAGAAGGAATAAATAAATCCCTATACATCAATCAGAAACAGCAGCTGTTTCCAGAAAAACCTGAGCAATTATTTATGAAATTATGTCTTCTTCAATGCTTCTGTATACCATCACAATCCCAGAAGGACCTGACTTTCTGATGAGCCTAAATTGCTGAATTAGAAGAGGAGACAATGTCATGGTACCAATTAGGAAAACCATTGCATATAATCTCAAAATGCCTATTTTCAATTTTAATAACTGCATGTAACAAAGACATTCCTTCATCTTAAAAATGGAGGGGACATCCCACCCATTAGCGACTTGAACGACTAAATGCCCTTAAAATAGACACACGCGGTTTTGTGTGAAAGCAGCAAGACAACAAACGACATAGCGTGCATTTCAGTCAAGGAGCGGGTACCTACTGATGTATCCATTCAAAACAAGTTCTCAAACCTGGCATTATCCTTGGTGCCGACAAAGAACTGAATTCCTGGCATTCAATGCAAGGGGCAGCGATGGCGTAGCTACAGCAGGGGGTTAGCACTCAGGGACATGCAAGCTGCCAGTGAGCTGCCAGGCATCCTTTCACATGTTTATTCTTTGTACCTTTCCTTCTCAACTCACTCCCACTTAGAGTAAACCTAGGTGAAACATTGGTTTCCCGCCTTTTGTGTGCTTAGTTGAATGACCTCACTGTCACGTTATGATTTTGCTTTCCAATTATTTCCTGTGATTGTTAATTGGGGAACACATGTCAGCTTCAACAAATAAGAGGCTCCAGCTGGCCAGGCTAGCTGATCCAAATCAAAATATTTAGTCCAGTGCCCACCTCTTTTCACTACAGAATCCAAGGATTACTTGTGAAGGACAACAACGGGTATTGGTGAAGCAGCACAAGACCAATCAACTGCAAAATTAATTTTGTTTTTTCCCAAAAGCTTGGTTACTGAAGGATGCTGACCAAATCTGGTCATCCCCACGTTTACAATTCAGTCATTTTCAGTTCTGTCTCGTAACATCACACACTCACCCCAACAGGCACGTCCCTCCGTGTAGGGCAGAGTTTGAGACACCTAACTGACACCAGCAGCCCAGAGAGCTCATGACCTTTGTGCGTGCATCTGTACACAACTCTTGCCCTGAATATGCACTCACAAGTGAGCACTTGAAGGATGTACTTCCAATGCTGCAACTCCTTAGCTTGCTTATACCTTGATAGATAGCAACTGACGGGCAAGGAGAGAGCCTTCTTCAGGCTTTGACTAAATGCATCTAACTGTGGTAAGACCACATCCTTCCAGTGGTGAATGAGTGTCATTCTCTTCAAACCTGGTGTTCTCTCACCCTCTATTCCTTTTCCTCTGGCACTTCCCCTTGCTCCCTCCTTTAAGTCTTTTCTTTCAGATCTGCTTTCAGGACTGTCAAACGAGACATGACTGCTGTGATCACCTTGTCTAATAGCATACATATCATGGGTCATCAGACTAGAAAAGCTAACTTCCACTGAAACAGCTGCTTCACCTGTGACAGAGAAGCCAATACACCTCTGGCTCAAAGGTTCAGGAGTAACTTCAGTTATGCAGTATTATTTCTGTAAAGCTGTGGCTATCTCATTAGACTGAACATAGCATTCATACTGCATGCAATCAATTGCTACAATGCAGAAAAGGGCTGGCGGATTTGCCTGACATCTCTTTATATAAAACTACAGAAAATGTATTAACCTAGAGGTTAGAAATGACATAGGCTTCCAAATTTCAGTCTCTGATAGTGACTCTCAGTTATGCAGTAGTTGAGCAATGGTATGTAGTAGAGTAGCTATAATACATTTTATGATCAGCCTAGTCCTGCAGGCAAGCTCTTCCTCTTCAGAATACCAGAGGCTGAGCAGGTATCCAAATGAGAAAGTATGCACAGTTCAGTGGCACACCAAGTCCACCCTCCTTCGGCCAGCAATTTTCATCCTAACTCCATTTCCATTAGAAATACATAAGCTGAAATCCTGCCCTGTCTGTCTACGTCCCTCATTGTGCATTTAACGCACAGAAGTGGAGGTAAAACAACCAACAGACCCACGTGGGGTGAATTTTCACTTGGCTCTTTCCCAAACTCTCTTTCCCAACATTCTGTTCTATCAGGGAACCCAAAGCTGCTTTCTAGCTCCCTGTAAAGCACCAGCATTAAAAAAAAAAAAAAAGAGAGTAAAATTTTCCACTCTAATTCCATGATTTCTTCATGGGATGGTCTCGGCTGCCTGAAAGCAGCATGGGTTCCTTCTTAACAGGTTGAGCCACTTCTCTACCGCTCACCTCCCCACACTATTTGACAGCTTATACTAAAATGTTTTAGATTCCTAATGCAGTGCATACCAGCCAGGAACAGGAAATGTTAATAATTACCCCAATTTTCAATCACTTTAACTGAATTTTTAAAGTAGCACATTCACAAATTTCCTCCCTATATGTGACCATAAGTTGAAGAGTGAAACTCTCCATAGGCAAAAGCCAAAGCAGCTGCGAAGCCGTGCGGAGGAGCTAAGGCAAAGAGCAATGAGGTGCTGCTGTGCATCGTGTGTCCTGATCTCACACTTCGTGTACGGAGTCAGGGCACACAGCAGAGCTAACTATTATACGGTGCAATTTGCTAGGATGAATATTTGCAATACTTGCTCAAAACAGGCACGAAGTTCCCAGGAACAGTCCCTTAACAAATGGAAACAATGAATACACAAAGAGAAAGGGCTGGTCTGGCAAGAGTTTATAGGACCATTTCACACAGAAAAAATGTACTGCCTTGAAGCGAGCGCAGTTCAGATGCACACCAGCAGCTTCTCTGTTTTGCTTTTTAGGACACGGGTATGCCTATAGGCACATGACTTCAGTTCTATATTTTTACAGGGTACAGCATGTTTCTATGGTGCAGAAAAGACAGAGGCAGCAAATACAGCTCCAGAAAACACAAAGACCACTCCCTCTTTCCCTCCGTAATTCCCTCTACTGAAGGACATGGGTAACACAGACATTCAGTGCATATGCTACAAGCAAAGGGAGCGTGTCAGTCAACACAGCTGGATTGAGCTGTCAAAAGCCTTCCAACTACATTAGAAAAGGACACACTGCAGCAGCCCAAGGACACGAGGCAGTGTTAGTACCCTTTAAATAGTTTCGCACTAACCTCTGAGGACTGACGTTGTATTTCACAGGGGTCTGCCAACTGTTAGGGCACACCACCATGTTATCCCACACAAAAGCAGAAAGGGTTAAACAACGGTCAATGAAAATTAATAATATCTATCTTTTCTACTTTTTCACATTTTTCATGCTCTACATCTTTCTTCAGTTTTCCGTAAGGGTTCTCTCCATCTTACTGCCTTTCTTTGTGATCATCTTCCACCAATTTTTTCATTTCTCATTTGGCCTTACAATTTATTTTTCTTTGTTCTTTTCTCCCCACCTTCATAATTGTGCTGCAATGCATATTGAAGATGCTAACAGCACACAAGAGGATTTTCAGAAGAACACAGCACAATAAGTGAACTGCTTATAAAATCCAGATACACACATCACAGCTGCAGCCGGTGGATGCTGAGTGCATTCAGCAACATGTCTGGGGCTTCAACAGAAGCTCATATCCTCAGCAAACGTGGCCCTGAGGTGACACTCACCCTTAGTATCACTGATTTATCCCAGTTTCCTACTAATATAATTCCAGTGAACTCTATATGAATAAAATGGAGGGGGATAAAAAAGGAAAAATGGCAAAAGACTAAAGAAAATAATACAGAAAGGCTACAAGGGCAGTTTTGCTTGTATATTAAAGTGGAAATACGGTTTGTGCAGTCCCCCTACTCAAAAAACACCCCACTCAAAAACGCCGCAAAATAAAAGCCAGCAAATACATTATGCGTTTGGACTCAGATGCCAAATTTCCACAAAGTCAGTTGCAGTAATAACAATAAAGATGAGAGAAAATTTTCTCTGTAACTGCTGCAATATTTTCCAAATACACTCAGCTGGATATAAAATTTAGTACTGTGCTATTTTTTTTGGACTAGCATATGGCAGTGAGAGCTTCAGACAAGTCACGGAGGACTAAGTCTTGGAGGATTCAATGAGAAAGTTGCTTGAGATGTGCTCAGAATAATTTTATATTTTAGAAGCAAATATTCTTAGCTTCCTAGCATGATTTTGTAAGAGTCATATAACTTCTTTTTTTGTGTGTTTATTATCCTCTAGATTCTGGAAATCTTTCTGTATGCTGAGAGCAAATTACACAGAAGTGACAACTATAAAATCACAGCAGTCCCAGTTAGCCCTATGCATTTGCGCTCCCATAGGTTAAAAAAAATATCCAGAACCGTATGAGTGCCTTAGGCTTCCAGTGTGATTTGCAGGAGTAAGATTTCTTCAACAGATCGCATGATTAGTCCAGTCTACACTATCTATCACTATGTATAATCATGCCACGTAAATGTGACTGTCTGGTAAGATTCTATGTTCAAATCCCACAATTTAGATTCTTTATGGTGGATCATTTTAATGTAGAATTGCAAGACATAAAATGCCAGACCTCTGTGTGTTTTATATAAATCTTAGAGTGTCTTCTACCTTTGTAATATCTGAGCACAAACCTGGTTCTTGCTCAGTGCAGTAATCCCACAAGATTAAGTCATACTGTAAATACCAGACAAATTACAATCGGATTAGGTGGGCAGTCTGTTCATTTACTCAACACAGCTGCACTCCAAAGTCTTTTCACCACTGGTGTCTATTTATAACATGAATGTTTTGTCCTTAAAATAAATGAACACAGTTTCTGTTTCATATCTCTCTTGTCTTACCATTCATGACCAATAAGGAGCACTACTTCCTAAGGAGCAAGCAGAATGCTTCTTGAGAGGCCAAGAAGAGAGCTGCTCTTGGCACAGATCTGCAGGGCAAGATTTATTTTAAATTTATCAGTGAAAAGTCCCTTGAAAGGTCTGCATTCAATTTCAGTCAAGTGGAATATAGAGGGTATCTCTCTGGAGGTAGGTATGAGACAGCAGCACAGATTTGCCGAAATTTCCCATCATTTGCCACATTCACTGCAGGAATTCCTATAGGTTCCAAACCTGGTATGCCTGCCTACATCGGTGAGCGTAAAAGCATCCAACTTATGAAGCTCACCAGGCAGATCTGGTGTAGCATGGGGTTTACAGGGAATTTCTGCTCACTTATGAATAAGAAGCATGTTTAATAATGTTCAATATTGTCTACACTTTGCCATAATCTCCCTACCACTTCACTGCAATTATTTATAAATGTCACATTACATCCCTCATAATTGTTCCTAATTACAAGAATTGTCTTGCCTTTTAGGTACAAACTTGCTTCCATCCAGCACACAAATCCGGTGTTATTGTATGTTTATGACTGTAATCATTTAGTGAAAACTACTGAATCGTGGAGCTAAGACTTCCATGTAACAGTATGTATGATTGCAGGCCACAAAAACATTAAAGCCAAATTAAGCAAACTGCTGCACCAACTTGTATTCTCAGTATCGTACTAACTCCATTTTCACCTCCACCTTCTGATTTCAGAGTCATTATTCCTGATTTGCACAGATATAAATAAGAATAAAACTGCTGAGGCTGGGGCAGTGGAGTCCATGAATCAGGAGGAATGCTTTGGATGCCAACCTAAACCATTGCCACCAAGCTTCTCCTTACTTACACGTTTGCATGTACTCAGTTGCAGAGGTGCGAGGAAGGCAACCTCTGCCCATGAAAACCCAGAGGGGGTGTTCTTGTGAGCCCCCTGAGCGTGCCCCAAGGTGATACAGCCACCCTACGATGAGTAACGTAACTGAGCGGCACAAACACAACCAGAAAGGTCGTGCAGAATTCACTTCTCTTCTATAGCAATATGGTAGCCTGGAAGCAAGAACACCTTCCTTTATCAGGTATAAACTGGTGTAGTTTATCACATCATATTTAGTATGTTACAGCTGCCAAATAGGTAGACTACAGCACTTACACAAACATAAGATCAGCTGTTCTCCAGAGAGAGCTTTTCGGTTAGGCAGGTGTCAGGAATTCAGTCATAAACTCATTTTACTAAAGTTGGAGGAGAAAGCGTACTGAGCCCACTTTGCACTCTGACAAAACGTGTTATGGCTACCTTCCACTGCAAGACGTTGTGTCTTTGGCACCACTGAACAGGAATGCTTTTGCAACAAATACTGGTGCCAGGTTCTGGTTTCACTCACACCTGTGACTCCTACTGATTTCATTAGGAGTTTCCATATTTCACCAGCTCAGACATAGGTGTACACTGCATAAACCTGAATGCATCTGGGACAACGATTTTATGATACAGCATATGAAAAATCTTGGCTTAAGGTTTTCCTGCACAACTTCCTCCCTTGCTGTGTGTGGGTAATGTGTTATAGGTCATGTTGGTTTTCAGATCGATTCACAGTGTGGCCTCCCAACCAGTCACACTAGCACAGCTGAAAGAGATACCCTGTGGCACAGTATGGAAGGAGAGGAATGGTTTAAGCTGATACCTCTCTCTCTGGTTGCCATCATACACGCCGTGATCACTGGCCAACTTAAGGGCGATCGATGGATCTTTGCTAAAAAACCCTACTGTTTGGTTATTTTGCTACAAACCGCTTGGACAATTACTGTGTCTCAGCATCCATCAGGAAAGGAAGGATGTGACCTGGTGGGAAGATCCCAGCTCACATGGGACCCTTACAACTGGAAAAGTTAATAAAAATTGACTCCTTTTGCAACACCAACTTTTTTTACAGAATTGCACTTCTGTAGTGCAGTATGCATACTTAAAAATCTTAGAAATCTAACAATATGAAGACTAAACCAATTTTAACCATAATTATTTTTCTTTCCATTTCAAGAAATTTATATAGGGAATTCAGAATTCTGTGGTATTTGAATTTTGCAAGCATTTGATTTAGTACAATATAGTGAAAGATATTACTATACAAGGAAGAATGAGGGAAAAAATACATCAAGAACTTACTTTCTGCAGGTTCCTTAGATCTTCTGCCACTGGAGGACTTCCGCAGGAGACTTCGTCCTGAGGTAAAGAGGCTGGTTAGTTCCTCCAGAGGACTGGTGGGTGTCCGAGAGCGGGAACCACTCTGAGATGATGACCCGTAGGTACTGACCGAGGCATTTACCATCTTTCCTCCTTCTTGCAATGTGTTTCTGGCTGCAGAATGAGGCACTGATGGAGAGCTTCTTGAGAGACTTCCTGAATGTACAGAGTCATAAGGTGGAGGTCTTTTGAGGCTTAAGGGGGTAAGAGACCTACCCATACTGACAGGAGAAGGTGAGGCAGAGTGACTTTTAGGATAACCATGTGGAGACTGTGTTCTGTATAAGGTAGAAGGATGAGGAGGTGAGGAGCTGTGCCCAGGGGTGCTAGTTCCATGAGATACTGTCTGGTCTTTCTCCAGTTTTTGATGGCCTGGTGTATGAGGTGGCAGTGAAGATGGAGAAGCTCCAGCTTGTTGTTTGATGTAAGACACATTTTCTAAAACGGGAAGCTTTGTGACCTCGAGTGGAGTTAGAGGAGACTCGTCAGAATTTGGGGAACACTGCACTGGTGCTGGTGGGAACACCAGCAGTGGAGGTCTGTGAGAAAGCAGATTTGGAAATGGTGGGGGTATATCACAAAGCAAGCCCTTGGGAGTAGATGGCACTGAAGACTTAGTGAAATCTAGGTCAGGCACTGTGGGAGTAGCACACTGAGAAGAACAAGTGTGATGGTCATATTCACATTGACATTTTGAATCTTGGCCTACATCATCAAATATAGGGTATTTCATCTCCTCATAGACTGCTTCGCTTTGGTCATCCTCGTCTTTTTTGAAGTCTCTGAGAATATTCCCAACCATTTCAATATAAACAGGCTCTTCTTCCTCTGTGTCTGGGGCAGGACTGCTGACCTGCGATAAAGAGGCATCCCTAGTGAGTGTTGTCTTCATAGGGCCATGCTTTTTGATATACGTTTCATCAAAAGATGTGCTGAGCTGAGTGTTTGGATTTCGTTTCGGCTTAGGAGGTGGAATCTTCTTTGTGTATTCATCACTGTGAGGTCTCGGTTTAGCTGACACTGAAAACAGAGTAAAATATAAATTCATCAGAAGTATGTAACACACTTTGTCAACCACAGGATCTCTGTTACAGTGTCATAATTCTTCAATGGATTTCCTGGGACCAGCCCGTTGCTGGTTTTCTCTGGTGTTACATCAGTAGAACACTATAAAAATAACACCCTGTTCAAAACACTCCTAATCTTCCCCCAGAATTCTCTGACACTCCAGTATTAAGTAGCTAGCGAGCACTTCCCTTCCTCTGAGACATCTGTTCTCTCCCAAACTCTTTGGACAGGGGACTTTCCATTTTTAAATATTATGCTTTTCAAATATCGCTGTGGGATTTTAAAGACCCAAGGAGCTGCCAAAGACAAAAAACCTAAGTATCCAAATGACCTCCTTATGGCTGCAAAAGAACAGTTACGATCCTGGACATTCATATGGGAATGTTAGTGATGTAACTCTGCAGTGACACAGTGATGAATCAAGACCTCTTATTTATAGTAACTTCTTGCATAATGAACAACAATTCACTCGGCACTGACTGAGAAATAAAACACTCACATACAAATACTGTAAAATTTGCTGTTGGGATAACCCTAATCATTTATCTGGACTCTACCCTATGAATTAACGTGACTTCAGTGAAGTCAAGGGGGAACAAAGTATCTTGCAGATTCAGATCCTTCCCAAACAGGTTACTTCTAGAAACAATAGACCATTTTGTCTTTGAAATTACAAATCAAAACATTGTGATGAAATTTGTTTGAAATAAGAGGTCAAGGGTTTCTTAGAAATTATCCCTTATGAATTAAACAATAACAAAACTCATGGAAATTGCATTTTGTTTACTTTGCATAAATAGTTAATAAAACATCTCATTAAATGTTGGGGTTAATAAAATGCCTCATTAAATGTTTGGGTGAAGTCAGTTTTTATCCTCAGTGGACTCAACAAACTTATTCAGAAACAAAATTTACCGCATACACTAAACCTAATTTATATTCCTATAAGGTAAAGAGATCTTGCATTGAAAGTCTTGATACCACATTGGTAAGTTTCCCAATTTGAAAAAAAATCCCAAACTGCAGGCTAGTTTAGAATGGCAGCTTTCCTGTCTTACCAAACTTTGCCGCCCCTCGCAATTCACTGCTACAGATCTGCCACTGCAAACGCAGTGCTCAGAGACATTTCCAGACACCTTCCGCTGAGCCATCAGAAAACAGCCAGCAAATTTCTAATCCTAAACCAAGCAGGCGGTGCTCATGGAGTTAAAAACCCTCTTTACAAAACAGCCTCAAACACATTACTAAAGCCACCATCGAGACACTCCTCTGCCAGCTGAAAGACAGTATTTTGACAGTCTGCAAGGACGCTGGCTCCGGGCTGGAGGACGCCTGCATTACCGCATCTTCCTAACGTGATTTGGTCAGTATCAGAGGAGGACTCAAACACAGTGTTATCACTTTATCACACTTCTGCTTTGATTTGCTAAATAACCTTTCTACACTTCTTACAAGGCATAGATAGCAATAAAGGCAGATATTAAACAATATTCCAGTTTTGTTTAGGTAGAAGGTGCTGTGAATGTACGCGTGTGCATATGAAGTAAAGAGACCACTCTTCATCGACAGCATCTGTTTAAGCGTAATGTATAACTAAGGTACAACATGACAAAAAGGAAAAGAAAACTTGCCAGAAAAAAAAAAAAAACAAGTCCAAAAAACCTAAAAAAATTATATTATGCTTTCATGAGGGTTCCAATTAATGCGTTCCACTTTGCAGCAGGCTAGGGACATGCAAAAGCTACCACAGATAAGAGTATTTGGTAGCTTGATAGTTTTTCACTATGTGGATATATCCTTATGCACTTTAAATTTGTCTTTTTAATTAACCCAAATTAATTTTCTTGAATGTATTAGGATAGACTTTTGGGAATGAGATGTAGGCTACCAGAATCATTTGGGCTTTGCAGAAAATATTACTGCTGATGTATTTGACAATTCTCTTCTTGCCGTGCTTCCAGCTAAATCACCATTTCCTTTCCATTTAGTCTGTTATTTGTATTATTACGTTCATATACCTTCTACCAACATGAACTTGATCTCAATCCTTTCTCCACACCTCTGTTAATCTGATTTACAACCCTGGCAAAAACAATCTTCTTCAGTTTGATGTCGTTAAAATGAAGAGACAGTCAATGAGACTGGCACAATCTGCCTGATCATTTCTGAACACGTTGCCCAGGGCCCGAACTCTACTTTAGACCGGCTAAAGGATTACACACTTTGCTGCATTTGAAAATCGTGTATTTTGTACACAGAGGCTTCTTGCAGTCTTCCGTACCCTGTGCATCATGCTACCATCCCTAATGCATACCTGAGATACAAATGTTTCCCGCTCCTCTGCCTTCCTCAGATCCCTGTTCCCTAAGCTGTCTTCTACATCTCCTGTGCCACAGGTGCAACACTGAGAACGTGCTCTGTCTCATATCCATAGCCCCACTCTTCCATCTCTTTGTCTGGAGTGATGTTAACGATGGACAAAGTAATCAAAAGATGCTTTTGTGCCGGTCATTCAAGGCTAGCATTAACTGATATTTTTACCTAAAAATAGCTAAAAGTGGTTGAGTACTCTGTTTTCAAACAAATTGCTAGAAACGGCATATTTTGCCTTTTCCCTCCTTATGTTTTCACAGTTTTCATCCAACTGATGAGGTTGTCACGTGGTTGGTCTAGACCTGTCCTTAGGTGTTGGGGTTTGCATATACAACATTCACAAGTTATTTCATTACTGACAAGGAAATGAGAAATGTCATGGGAAAATGATTGACATTTTGCCATCTATTCTTGTAAAATATTTTTGCATGGGTTGAAATTAAGTACTGCAGTGACACACAGAGCATTCTCATCTGCCATCGCATGATATGTAGCATTAGCTTAAAATATCTTGATGACATTATCAACAGAAAGGCCAAATGACCCAGTCCTGCTGTATGATAGAGGGGGTAAAACATGACAAGGTGAAAGATTCACTTTGTTTTTTCTATTAAAAGCCTTTTTTCCACTGCCACAGTTTATTTTATTCAAGCATCTATTTCCAGGAGATGGTACGATACTGAGATTTTCTTTCCTCCTTGACAAACTGAACTTTTAAAACTAAAATTTAAATATTTTATAAACCTTATAAAGGTAGAGAGTTACCTCCTATATGCTACATGGTGCAGGAACATTTGGTGCTGTAAGACTTTGTAGAGAAAATACACAGGTAAACATATATGGTAAATAGCAAAGGAATCTTTTTATGGTGACTGGGAACTGAGGAACTGCTCAACACCTACTGGGAACTCCCTTAAGATGCCGTGGGGCATTCAGGAGGCAAACTGCATTAGCTTTAAGAAGGCTATGATACAAGACACTTATGTTTATTTAACAAAGGTTTCTACTCTGAAACACAGCTCCATAGCAAGGGCTGAACTCTACAGCACACCCAATAACAGAATATGGATCATGAACTACTGCTCCAGCCCAGAATAACAGAGAAAAAAAACGGGAATCCTGCAACCAAGCAGAGCTGTGCAAAGCCAATGAAGGGAGCAGAGAGTGTTTGTACAGTTCCCGTGTTACCAACATTTGGCAGGGATGAATGTGCATGAATGCAGAAGCCCTGGCAAGATCCCACAGCCAATGAAAGGGGATTATTTGGCAATCTCCGGAGAGGAACAGGCAAGATTGCTTTAAGTACTTGACATTTATCAGGCAGAAAAAGCATTCAGTGCCTGCTGGGAACATAAACTCCTATGAAAAGCAAACCATGCTGACATATTGGTGACACACATACTGCCGTGTTGTCTGCTCTAAACATGGAGTAATTAAGTGCTTTTCAACATGGATTACTACGTCCTTGGTGCAACTGTCGCCAGTAACTTGCCTTGAGACTCTGCCACTCATACTTTAGAGCACACAGGGCCCGATCCAAAGCTCAATGGAAGAAATGAAAGTGAGGACTACTTCTCTCCCTGCCAGCATGCTCCCTTAACCAGCCATGCCAAACGGCACCACACAGCTCTTGTGAGTCCTTCTGTAACACAGACACACAAACACAAGAGACCACCTGGTCTGCGAGGAGTTCGAGCAGATGCAGTTGATCCAAGGAAGATAGGTCAGCAGCTGCATGGTCCTCTGCCCTCCTAGGAGCTGCCCCGGCTGTGGGGGCTGCGGGAGCTCGGGGCACTATGTTAGCGCCCCCTTTTTTGCATCAGAACCACCCAAACTACCACAGTTGATAAACTGGAGGCATGATGATCTTTGCAAACAAAACTGGAGTTCACAGAGTTAGCACTGCTTGGGCAGGAACTCTCCATGTTTAATCGCATCCTACTACCATGCAATTATCCAGCTGTAATAGACTGCAAGTGAAACAAAACATGCAGGCTGCTGTAACTTCAGTTCTCATCTAGAAACAAGCAGCACAGTGCTTAAAATAGCCTTACGGAAGCCCTACTGAATAAGCAGAATATGACATTTTTGAAATGAGATATTTGTAGCACAAAGGTTATGCATAGCTTTCAGACATGCCCAGATAATCTGCCTTTCATAGTTAATTTTGGAAATACAGAATGCTTGTTGTCATCTTAGCCTTCTGAAGTATTTTTTTACTCTTTAAGGAGAGACTGAAATATGAAAATGTGTTACCACATTGTTTTTTATTATTTGCTCACTCTATAAGGAATGAGTGAAACCACCTAAAAACTAAAATGAATTTCATCATTTTCTATTGTCCTTTGAGTGTTTACCAGTTTTTGCAGTTCAGAGACCAAGCCCATTTACTGTGCTGTTCACTGTAACAAACAGTAAAAATACATGTAACAGGAAAATTCCTCCCTTCCCATTTCTACAAGAGGCTATAGCATTCAATTTCTTTCTAAATGAAGGAACGATTTGGGGCCTAAAAATTTTCAAAATTCTTAAAAATGTTACTTTAAATGCAGAAGGAATTAATCTTGCTGTATTTTGAGGGGTACCTCTATCAAAAAGAGCCTCCAGGAGTGAAAGGAAATAGAATTTCTTTAATTAAACCCTAAACTTGCTGGATACTGAATCAAATACACACAGATTCTGATTTACATCACATAATTCAACAGAGAAAATCCAGCTCTAGGGTAGCACAGAACCTATAGATATGTATAAGTTCAAGACTATGAGTAACCCCACTGGCTTCAATGAAATGAACTGCTTGTTCAAAGTTGCACATGATCTTAAGTGCATTTGTGCACCAGTGCTTATATTGGGTTGGATTACATTATCTCTGCAGATGAAATTTGAATATTCTTAGTGAGATTGAATTTTATAAGGCATAGTCCTCTGAACCATGCAAAAGATTGGCACTCAGGAGACCTGAGTTTAATTCATTTCTTTGTCACAGGCCACAGGGCCTCGCCCATCATTTCACCCCTTTTTTTTTTTTGCCACTTTTCACCATCTATCTTTTGCAGTTTAGGCTCTAAGGTGTTTTAGGCAAGGTTTTTATTTTAATTTATTTGTTTATATCAATCCTTGCACAATGGTTCTCATCACTGGAAAGCAACAGCAGAAAACAAAAGCAAACTTAAATGTATCTATTGGAGACATGCAGTGTTGAACACGCATCTCTTCTTCTCCAAGGAGTTTTTGGAGGCAAATGTTCCTACGCTGTGAACAGTCATAAAATATACACACAAAGATGTATCTTAGCAAATGACTGTAGAACCGTCATCACTAGGCTGAAGTAACATCAGAGAACGTCTCTGTCATGAAAAAAAACTTGCTTTAAAAATGGCATTTTTCCTCATGGACACAAGTCCTTTCCCTGCAGGTTACCTTTTCCTTTTCTAAAAGATGCTAGTAGGAAAAAGCAAAGAGGGAAAGAACACGGAAGGAATAATAGAACCATCTGATTCATTCAAACAGCTTTGCAAGCCATAGGTGGTTTCCGCACAATGATTTCATGCAGTACATATTTATTCCCCCTCCTGAATCTATTAGCTCTTACTAGAAATTATTTGGGCATTTAAAGAGGACAAAACTATACTGAAAATGAAAGGACTAAAAGACAGTGTCATAAAATAATACTGACATGCTACTCGGATGTCTCAAGGCTATGATTAAGGAGACTTCAGAAGTATTCAGGTCCCTTTATTTTGGCTACAACTTCTTTTAGCTTTTAAAATGATTGATTTCTGCTCTAATTCAAAGCGGTGGAAACCTAGTGGCTTCAGTAGTGATGTTCCAGAATTAAACACCAGTACAACAGAGAGCAGAATTGGACCCTGCAGTTGAATTCAGTTCTGCATTAATCCAACAATACAACTACTGCAACTGATAGGCACCGTGGTTGAAGACACGTTGCTGCCAGATTCAGCTTAGGGCTGTGTATCTGGGCCACAAAACCGAATTCTCAGCCCCAACACCACGGCTCCTTACATGCAGTACATGCCAAGGCAGCCACACCTGCCGGGGATTCACAAAAGCCAACCTACTGCACCGACTGCCCTGTCGCCAGAGCCTCCTCCCAGCATGGCAGGGGCTGCAGGTCCTTCGCTCTGCTTTATCATGATGAGGGCAGAGGTGCCAGGACATTTCAAAAACTCTGGAGTATCAGCATGCCGGAGAGAGTCCCTCCCCAAACTGCCACACTCCAGAGCAGACTGACTCCCAGGTTTTCTCCTCCATAGCCCTCAACTTCTATGTGCATCTGCCTGACACACAGAGCTCTGCTTATTATCCTTTCCCACAGTGAAAAGGTCCCCAAAAGCTTTCAGAAAATTACAAAGTGACCAAGTCTTCTTCTGAATGCCCAGCCTCGTGCTTTCAGATATTTCGAACTTCACATCCTAGTTCTTTTAAAGAATGAGTAATTGATGTCCCTGATTTTTCCAGATAACATTGAATAGGCAAAGAAAAAAAGAAAAGAGAGTGTTTGAGAAATAATTACAAATTATTTGCAATCAAGCCTTTCTGTACTAGTCACTGAAGCTAAAAGTTATTGTCAGTTGGCACAGCCCTGGAAAAGCAGAAAAAGCAAGATTTTGGATATGTAAGAAAAGTCAAGTCAATTTGAATCATCCTCCTTTTACAGGAAAACTGATGAACTGAGTGCAAATGGAGGCAAACAAAAAATCTCACAGTAACTTCTTGTAGGTTGCAATGATTTCTGAGTATCCATTTAGAAATACATCCTTGAACTAATAAACCCAGACACAAGGGGCCAGGATCTATGGCATTACATGGGTGTAAGTTACAGCAGTTCCAGTGGAAGCACGCTCTGAGAGGGAGAGGTGGGAGGATTACTGGGGAAGTGGGAATCTGAGTAAAGGATCCTCACGCTGCCCACACACGCAACCAATATTGGGGCCGAAGTGCCGGTTTGTTCTGTTCTAGACAGCCTGCAGTCTGCCTGTGCGAAACAGATTTTTCAGCCAGTGCAACAGTAACACTAAAAAATTCTGTAACTGTATATAATCTGAAGGAATTCTAGATATAGAAAGGCAATTGGCATGGGAATTTATCAATTGCAAGTATCATTAGATGAATTACATGAAGAGTGTGCAAATAGAACTACTGAACCATGCTTGCAGAGAAATTAATTTACAAAGTGTATGTGCTTGTTGGTTGGTGGCTCCAGTGCTCTACTGCAGGAACGTATACGGTGTCGGGGCACTGAAAAGTTAAAAATGGTCACAAGACAGTACAGAAAAACAGCCGCAGATCAGCAATGAGAGCAAAGCCCTTCAGTTTTACAGCAACATTTATGGTATCTTGACTGTCACCTTGGAGATGAAACCTGAACAGCTTTCGCTGTTTTACTGTAAATTAACTGTTATCGCTCTATTCTTACAGCTACCCACAAACTGACTGCATTTCACACTGAGAACGATGGGTGACACCAGCCCCCGCCGCCTCCCACCCAACGTCTTCGTTGTGGTGCAGCTATTAGAGCCCAGTTCTCGCACAGCTGTCATCCTGCGCTAGCTGCCCCCTCTCCCTCTCTGCAGCTACCCATCTCACATCCCCCGAATATCACGCAGAAGATGGCGAGGCTCTGCATTTTGTCTGACTGAGTTTCTACAAGCTGTGCCACATGATGATTGCAAGTGCAGCAGCATTTCTGTAGACCTGCAGAAAGAAAAGATCTCTCTTCCACTCAGAAAGGCATGCTTCTGGGAATGTGTGAAGAGCTAAGTCCGATCGACATGTGCCTTAGACACCTACACCAAATGAGCTTGGTATGTAGTGGACCCCACTATGATACCAGTAAGCCTTTGAGGGCTAAGCTGCTTATTCATGCATTATTTGCTGCCCAAAGGGCACTGAAGGCCTCTGTGGTATCATTTGGCTCACGTGTGTTTACATGGTTCATGTAAACAAAGGCATACTCCAGTCCCAATGCAACCCCTGGCTTCACAGGAACAACACTGCTATTGATCACTACCTATCGTAGCTGAGGGAGATGATGTGGCAAATAATTTGCTGGATTTTCATGAACTTCTTGGGGAAGGTATGGTACAGAGGCTTTCTGACTCAGCGCTCATTGAGACATTGAATGAAAGCGATCTCTGCAAGAGTTCCTGGCTCTGGGTGATTTCTAAATCCAGTACCTGCACCCAAATAGTAGACTCTGAGATGATTTCCAGGGAAAACGGGAAAGATGGAAATTAAGCTAGAGAAAGAGCAAATGCTTAATGAAACAGTAAGTTTAGCTCACCTACTTCATTTACCTAGAAAAATAGTCTGTATTTGCTCACTTGATTTAATTGTTGCTTTGGTTCACAAATACCCTGTCCAGAACACTAGTGGTGACTATATGCAAAGATTTGAATAATTTGTCCGGTGATATGCGACTTTTCATTTTTTAGATCCACAGTAATGCCTATCTTCTACATACAGATGCAATAAGTAGGTCAAATCCATTATTTGCTTACATAAGTAGCAATCTGTTTGCCGAGCTTCTAAAATAATTGCAGCCCATTAAATCAAGCTGGCAGACCTACCGAGGTGATATTGTGCATAATACTGACCTCTTGGGGACTCCAACATGAAATGTATTGTGTCCAACTATTCCACAGGCACGACGGCCCCACACATGCTGCCGCGCCTCCTCAGTGTCTCCCACCAGCGACGGGGAACCAACAGATTTCACTAACCTCCTCTCCCCCAGAAGCGCTGTGGGCTTTGTGCAATTCTTTTCGTTGAGGCTGTTGTACAAAAAGCCTCTGGCTGCTGCTGAATGGCACATCTGGCTGGCCCTTCCACCACCACAGAGCTCACATTTCCAAACAAAGCACAAGGTTGATCGCAGGCGTCAAATGAGTCACCACAGCAGAAGCATCGAGAAAGCAGATGAGCCCCAATGAACAAGAGTTCATCTAAAGGGGCACTCTTTGCCTCTACCAAAAGGACACAAGGTGACCCTGCAGAAGCAGTTCCTGCAGGTTGTCACTGAGCATCTTTTGGGTTAATTTGATGATAGCTGAAGTGGACAGAGCATTGTCAGAGCAGCTCACAGGCAGGCAGCAGTGCCTGGAGATGTAACACCTCCGTGGTCAGAGGCTGAGCGTTCCTGAAATACTCAGTGTAATCGGCTTTAGGAAAATAGCCTTGCAACTACTCATTTTACTTCCATCTCCATAGGGGTGACTCCTCTCTCCTCCTCAACTCTAAATAAAGTGTTGACAAAATTACAGACAAGCCACACATTATCAGCTGCCTCCCACTCAGAGCTTCTCTGTGTGCCCGCCATCTATCATTTCATCTTGCATTCATTTGCAGAGTGGTCTAGTGAAACTAGTAGAGCTTATAATAGTGTTCATCTATAAGGGTCATGCAGCTGGGCCTAATCACCATAAATTCACCTGGTATGGCTGCAGCATACAGTAACATTTTGACGCAGTTCCAGACACGCTTCGGGAGAGCCCTCTCCTGTTTCAAATGGCAGGCTTAACCTCATTGTGCCACCTGAGAAGCAAGACGGAGGATGAAAGGACAAAGATGGAGCACAGAAAAGAACAGAGGAATTGCTGCCAGACGTTGTTCCTACCTCACCCACGACTGCAGAACCTGTTCTGTTCAACTCACAGGCAGAACTAGCGGGAACAAGAGAGAGACTTGATTAAAAACTAGCACCCTGCATAAAAGGGAAAAAAGCCCAAGAAGCAGAAGACAGAAGATGGAACAATGAGGAAAAGCAGAGCTCTCTAGCAAAAATGTTTGGAAAGCTGAGGTAAATGAAAGACAATTAAAGCAAGAGCAGTATCACAACATTAAAAGATCCTAGCCAATATCTAAGGGAAGAACCAGGCATCAACTACCAGAGTATGACTGGAGAGAGAGAACCCAAAAGCTCTTTACATGAATGAACTGTGTTATTATTTCCCCTTGTCTCTCCCACATTGTGTTTGCAGTGAGCGCATACGCAGCACTCCCCTCCTCTTCTCTTCCCCTTCTTTTTCTTCCCTTCCATTTTTCCCTTCTCCTTCCCATTTAGTTAGAATTTGAACCATCCAACCTTACAGCACAGCCCCTAAGCCAGCCCTAATGGTTCAACTAAATGCAGAACGCGATGGCATGGGCGTAGGGACAAGCCAGTGCTGGTTTTGCCGCTGAAAAGCCAGCGACTGCTGAAACTGTTATCCCAGTCAGCTTTCTCAGATAACGTATCTTATCCTTTTCCTTTGCGAAGCAACTTCTCATTGCAAGAAATGTTCTTTTTTATCCTATCTTGCAGCTGTTGAAGTTCCCCATGAAGACTGAACTATCATGTACTCCCACTGTCGCTAGGACACAGGGACGCACCCACGCTTTGAGCAGTTGCACCACCTCAGGACACCAGAAGCTATTGCTATAACCCAGAGTTTACAGCCTGCCTCGGTTTGCTGGTGCTCAGAAGCAAAGCTCTTTGCGGGAATTCATCCATACCGCTGAGGCATAGCCTCTGGTAAAGGGCAGCACAGAAGAGCCCAAGCCCTGAGGGGGGCTGTCGCCTGCCATCTCCTGTGACTGTCTGTGCATTTAGTATTTCACAGAGCTGGATTGTTATAGCGGCCCAGATTTTGCCATTCTTACTCATGCACTGCAGCATCAGTGATACCAACGGGAGGTTGGGAAAGGGAACTTTGGGCAGTTCCTAAGCTGAGAAGATTGCTTCAAGTCCTCATTTCCACAGTGACTGCCCTGAGTTCACAAATGAAATCCTGCCAGATGCGTGGAATTTCACATTAAGCAAGGACAGTCTTTTTCATGTATTCCCTTCTCCGTTCAAAAGCCTCTTTCTATAGTGCTGTTCACAAAAGCACTCACACATGTCCCATTAGCTCAAGTTTTGACTGTGAGCAGAAATACTCTGGTCCTAAGTTGATTGCAACCTGCCTCAAAAAACAAAGCCCTCGTCACTATCTCTATTTTACAAAGGAGGAATCTGGGACACTGAGAGCCAAGTGAAATGCTCAAGGTCATCCGAGGCAGTGGCAGAACTGTGAAGAGCCCTTTTCCTCCACTTACACCACTGGGAGATGGTTAGTATTATTTACAGAAGTCTCCATTTGGCATAACACTTACTCACACACAAGCAATGTATTTGCAGGACTGCGATCTTAAGGTAATTAGTCACTGCAGATGTTTATCCACAACAGCTGTAAAAATTATCTCCTCTTTAACAGAAAATAACAAATAATTCAGAACCATAGAATACCTTAAGCTTCCATGCTTTTTGTTTGCAAAAACTCTTATTTAAGAAAATAAACAGGCTAGAAATATTATCAAGTTTTTGAATCCACACCAGTGGTATACCTTCAAGTTTGTGCTTGGTGCACATTTTCATGTTTGCTTTTTTTGGTTGTGGTGGTGTTTTGTTTTCTTTTAATCAAAGGGTTACTTACCATCTTATTCACCAAAATCCAAGTATTAAGAGACTTCCATTGTCATAAGCAAAAACCTAACCCCGTTAAAACTTTCCTTATTGAGGAGACTCGCGGCATCATCATACTGATCCTAAGGCAAGATTTATAGCCAAGCCATCCTTTGGTATTCTACCAAGAAGAAATGGGTGACAGCTCCCTCTGCAGTCACGCACCGAGGGGAAAATGCCAGAAATCTTCATCCCACAAAGCACTGTTAGGGCCAACAACCCAAAGGTTATACTGCTCCCAACGCACAGTTGAGTTTTTCCAGGCATGTTTATGCAGAGAGTCCTGCGCTTGCAATACTGGTTTGTTTTACTGCTAAGCATAAGAAGAGCTAGAATTATTTGTTACATGCAAGCTGGTTGTGAATTTGAAGGCAAAGTATAATTCATGAATATGTCAGAGAAATGATGGAAGCCATGGCAAATATTACACCACTGCACTGGAGATGGATGTTAAGCTATGCCTCTTGATGATGCCAAGTACACCATGCTCCAGCTTTTTACTTCCCACATCTAAGCCTCCCCCCACCCTGAACCAGCAGCTAGCTGCAAATCACAATGGACTTCAAGGGATGTGCCTCTTGTTTGACATGCCAGCAGTTCAAAGTTATGCCCACTAAAATTAGCACAGAAATTGTGTGTGCTTGTTTTTTTCACCTCGTGCATCTATGAAAAGCCCAGGCTGGTACACTGTGACCTCCAGGCAAGTTGATGGCATTGCAAAAAGGAAACTGTGCTCTGTTGAGCTGTCACTGCTGTGCACGTTATCCCAACATGGCATTGTTTGCACACGTACAAACTGAGAAGCATGAAGCGCCAAACACAGTTGTAGCATGTCGGGCATATGTTTCTTGATGTCAGCCAGCATTAAGACAAGTGGAAGAGATGAAAGCAGCAAACCAGCGTACCAACCAAGACTACTATATTCAAACAGTCATTAGAAAGAAATTACCAATGAAACAGAGGATAGCCACGACAGCATCTCACCTAGAACCAGACTAAAATCTCTTGGAATGTGATTCTGCTAAGGACTGTGTGTTCCCAGGAAAGCCAAAATAAGTGTAGCGTGCTTAGCCGCCAGGGAAGGGGGCAAGAAATGCTTTGAGAGCTCCAGTCATGCTTCAATCCATAAGGATTTGTGTCATTTGGTTATTTAATGAGAACAGAATTAGGGCACCAGATAAAAATAAGGTAAGAGGAAGACGTGGAAATCCAACGTATTTGCTGTGGAATAAAAAGTGCAGCTGTTTTGTGTTTTTTCCTTTAATTCCAAATGAGTTTTGCCAGACATCTCTATTATCACAAACCCGTTCTCAGAGTAAACAGGAACTTTAGGGTTTCAGTCTGATCACTCAAGCCCTTTTTCATTTGTCCACAATATCTTTAACAGACAATGCCAAAGACAGTGTGGAAAACAGAAGCGTAGTATGAGTATTCCAAAATTTTTATTTTTTGTAGTTTCATGGGAATTTCGTTGTACTTAACAAATTCCGAAGGGCTGTCAAAATGAGGCAAGAGAATTACCTGGATTTCTCCTCCCCTCCTCTCCTGGCCCTGATTTCAGAGCCATTCAGTGATGCAAAATAATGTAAGAGTCTGGTGTTTCATAGTATTTCAGCTCTCAGGTGGAAATACTGAGAAGGCCCAGTATTATGGTTCCCTGAGGTATAAATAAAATAAAAAATGAAATACAGTCACAAATACGATGACTTACATTTTTTTCTAGCAGTATTCCAGGCTTGACATACAGTGATCTGATGATAATGAATGGATTTGTTGACACTACAACCTTCCAGTTACATAGGGGCTCTGTCTTTCAAGGTTGCAAATTAACCATGCAGTGGACACGAGCACCCACATAATAGCTTTCTGCAGAGGCTCTGTCTTCATTGTGGTCTTTTTGGTAAAAAATATTGATTCAGACACCTCTAGAGCACAGCTGAATTACTTCCAGGGCTGGGTTGGCTCTAAAAGCAGCCTAATGACTTTCATATGATGTGAAACCTGTGATAATACTCTCTCCTAGATCCCAGCTGGCTGCATGAATAAGTGGCTCATGTTTCCTCTCCTTGTTGGCATGTCCAGGGACTACAGTGACGCTATACAGTCAGCAGATCTCAGGGCGCGAGCACCCTGGAGAAAGTCTCCTGCTCAACATGTCTGCATTATACCCGATACTGCTTTGAGGTCCTACATGGTTTGCTAATTCCAGGGCAGCATGGTGTGAATTCACAAGTGCAGTTTGGGCCTGGGGCCGCAACCTGGCTTATAAACTCTCCGGAGCCCTGAAGCAGAGAGGCCCACATTCTCAGCAGGAATCACAAGCATTCTGCAGGGCTTACTAGCCTCAGTTTAGGGCAGGCAGCTTCCTCCTGCACTGGCTGCATTTGCAGTCAATCTGGTAAATCAGCACAACGCTCCCTGAACTCACATTATTAAGGCTTTTCCATTATCAAGAACATCACAGCTTCCATCACCCTTGAGAACATAGAGATAGCTGTACTGCAGGGGGGCCGCACATTTAATTTTGTTCTTTTTTCCACAGGTGCAGTGTCTCTCAGCAAACGAGCAACATCCTAATGTGAAAAGAGAGATGAGGAATATATAAAGTAAGTTGGTTAAATTAAAAAGAAAAAAAAAAGACACTAAGTACACAGGATAGACTAGCACAACATAGCTTAAGTACCAACTGCCAAGTCTCGGGCACAATGCAATTCCCAAGCGGGTAACTAGATCTTCATGTCTTTTACTACTGCATGGTCTATTTTCTGTTCAATGCTTGCAACTTCCATTAACGTTAATGAGTATGCATATGTGCCTTGAGGGTAAGAACATACTCCCTCTGTGGCTTCAGAACTTGTTTATAAATCCCTCCAAAAATCACATTGTGTTCATTGTTCTGCGCAGAAAGCTATTATAACAGCTATAAGAACTGCTGCTGCTTTCATTCCTTCCTTCTCCCTTGCCCTCCCTTATCTAAGGGACCAGAAAACAGACCTGAAAAGATGAAGGGCTGGAGGAGGTGGCACAAATAGGAAAGTAACCCAGCTCTGGGAGCTGCAGTCTGAAAACCAACTCAATGCAGGGAGGGGCGAACCCAAATCTCAGCAAAAGCAAAGAAAACCAAACCCCAAAACACTGAAAAACTACCACCACTGCTACCCCACCCCACAAAGCAAAGCCTTTGAAAATCTCTAAGCTATTAAACACTAGAGAATAGACTGAAATTTTGTCGTGTCCTTCCTGCTAGAGCACAGAGCGGTGGGAACAAGGTGCTTCAGCAACTGAAGGGGCCAAACACAGAGCAGAGGCACTGCTGGGCAGAGTCCCACCGCAGAGTCAGGCCAGTGCTGCCCTCCAGCCTTTTAACCCCTGCGGCAGCAAGGAGGCTGCCAAGATGCGGGCTGAACAAAGGGAAAGAAGTGCTAGGTTTCTCGTAGAGACTGCATTGCTCTAGTGCTGCTGAAGGTACCATATCCATCCCTCTGCCACCTGGACACACAGAGCAGTTCTCTGGAATCACATATGGTAGCTAAAACCAACTCCACCTCACTCTACTGACAACAGGGCACGTATCTTCTGACGCTGGCTTTGACTCTCCCCTCCATCATTGCCAGCTGCTTTCTCCCAGTGTGTACAGTTTCAAGTTAAGCCCCCTCAAGCCTTGCAGTCTGCAAGAGGTACAGTAGTGTACAAAAAACAATGGGTAATGCAGCACTGAGATCAAGAATCAGATTAAGGTATGTGGCGGAAAACAGCCACTGCTTTACACGTGGCTGAATAGTGGCTTGCGTTATACCTATACAGCTAACATCATCGCTAGCTACAGCTTTACATGGGTCAAAATGCTGTGCTTAAAATACAGAGCAGGCTGTAGGAAAGAGAAAAATGAGCTAAAAAACATACAGTGCCCAACATGCAAGCGCTCAGGCCTCTGGGGCACCACGACACGTGGTGGCTCCAGCTGAGCAGCCCATGCCCCGGGAGCACTCCTCGGAGGCCAGACCTCAGGAGGCAGCACACCCCGTCCTGCCACAGTCACCCAGCCTGCCCTTCCCCTCTCCTCAGACCCACACCCCGGCATCGCAGCAGCACCGCAGGCCACAGCGATGGCTGGCCCTGGCTGAGAGGGAGCGCATTGACAGAGCCATCTGCACGAGACTGGTGCTTGCTGCGCAGGGCTCCGGCAGACTTCGCCGCAGGATGCTTCTGCCTAGACCTGCCCACCCCACTCTCTCTGCTGCAGCTCCTGCCCAGCAGCAGGGTGGCGTAGCAGCACCCGCGTCTCAAAGATGAGTCCCTAAAATATTGCATTCTGCTACGTCAGCACTGGGTTGTCACAACTGGCAGGAGGCCAAGCACACAGCCCAGAAGCAGTAGCATCTTAAACTGCCCATAGCTATACCCACCAGAACTCTTCTGTCAGTCCCTTTAGACTCATTAGGTCTGAATAGGGCTCATTAGTGATATTTCTTCCTTTAGTAGGCATGGATGAAAAGATGCAGGAATGAGATCTGGCTATAAGGAAGGAGCTGACATGATTACTGCAGAGGACGCTATTTCAAAGTTCAGGTTAAATGCATTATTAGCAAAGGTATGAAATAAAAGGAAACCAGCACCGCGCAAAAACAACAAAAGTGCTAAACCCCCTTAATCCAAGTTCTGTTAACAAGAGTAGCAAAAGTTCAAGTTTACAATGCAGTCACCAGTCTAGCTGACAGAAAACTAGATTTATGCGAGAGACCCCAGTTACAGTTACTGTAACTGCTTTTCTCCAGAGGAAGATTTTCCTTAAAAGTTGCCCACCTCTAGAGACTGCTGCGCAACACAGAGGCTTCCACTGCACAGGCTTAGAAAGCAGCAAGAAGGGTATCTTCTTCCACACATGGCACTCAGAAGGCAGCCATTACACAAGTTGAGTGGGTTTGAGAGATGGGGATCCTGGCAAGCGTTTTCACGTATCAGACCCAAACTTCCCCTGGGCTCTTGCAGGAGCAGAATTACAACTATGAACACCATTTTCAAAATTCTACTCTGACTTTTAGTTCACATTTGTGTGCACTTTTATGTGCACATGCAAGCACACACAACTTGCATTTTCGTTATGCATAAATGTATTTATTATGTATACCTAAATTACATTATATTATATATATATTTTATGTGCATGTATTTATATAATATAGTCGTCATCCATATTACTAAACAGAATTTTAACAAAAAGTTAACTTTCAAAATGGAATTCAGTTATACCTCTTCATTTATGTTTGCACTGCAGTAGGTCTGTAAACCTTTCTTGTGGATATGCAGTGATCATATCAAAAAACACTGCTTGAGGCTGGTTACATTCACCAATTATACTGTTTTATTAATTGCTTTTTCTGTAAGATTGGGCACCGAAAGCACATCAATTAATTAAACCCCTGCATTTTCTCAATAAAGAGCCTCTCAGGATCAAGATTAGATATGCCTTCCATGCTGAAACGTTATTTAAAATTACCCTTTTCAGTCATTTCTCATTCCCAATGTGTGATGTATGGGGCACAGCTACATTTGTTTGCTGCTCCTACCAGATTTTGAAAACTCTGCAGAAAGACAGCCCACGTTTCTAAAAACAACTTTGTAGAAATCTGTCATGGAGGAGAAGTGCACTGGGTGGAAGGCGTTCAGTGGGTGCGTATGAGAGGTAGCCGGAAGAGTAAAAAAGGAATACTGAAACATAAGAAGGGACATAGAAGTGTGGAAACACAGCAACAAAATTAAAGTCAAGTTAAGGAGAATGAGGCCTTCAAGCTGGAGAGTGCTCTTTCAGGCAGAGCCAAAGTAGACTGGGATGAAACACAAACAGAAGGGTTGTCACAAGGCTGCACAATGAGACAGGGTTAATATGGGTCATCGCAACTTAAAAGAAGATACTCACATTCCCACAAATTTGAAAGGAAGAGCACTTACAGGAAAAGTGTACAGAGCCTATGCGGCTGTTACTGATGCCATTTGTGCTTCAGGAGGAAAAGGTCTTTCAAGCTTATGACCAAATTTCTCCTGCCACTTATTCCTGCAGTACAGTCAGACTCATATTCAAAATACAATCTAATGTTATGGTAGTTGTTATGATGGGATGGATCCAATCTTTTGACTTTACCATTACCAGAAAGAGAATAAAAGTTACCATCAGTAACTGCTTTTGTTTGTATAAACTGGATCGTTATAAAAAAGCAAAAAGTAAACATGTTTAATAAAAATGAGTGGTGAGGCTGTCCCTGGTTGCCTAGGAAACGTACCAAATTCCATCTCAAAGTAGCCACTGGGTCAGACAATAGACATCGTAGTCTGAATTACGCTGCATTGCCATATAAAAAATGAGCTGGGAACAATTTTGTGACAAGTCCTTTGTAAAGATTCCACAATAGTTGATGGAGAAACAATAGGGTTTTTCATCATTGTTTTTCATAGTTCCTGGAAAAAGCTGTAGCCATTCAGCCTGCAAACACCACAAGTACACGCAAATGTGTGAGACACACGCATATACAAATATTTGGGTACAATATGGACACCAGCAACTGAAAGTTAAACCCGCACGGTCTTGCACTTGAGCTCCCAAAGACCTCCCTAGGAGAATGTGAATATTGTATCCCATGGGCTATCTCATCTGAAATGGGAAAGATACAGTTGCACAATTTCTTGAATTCGAAGACTGCTACTAGAATGAGAACTACTAGATATGGAAAAACTTAACCACTTGCACATAAAAAACAGACTGGCAGAATCAGAGTGTCACAGGTTCCTTTCAGCCAGGCACAATTTCAGATACTAAGTTTGCTGGGAATTAATTGTGGGGCAACAGTAATAATTTCATATTCTGGGACAAAGCTGGTTTAATATTTGTATCAAATCAATACTGCAGATAATGAGCTTTTACTTTCATCTGGTTCTGCTCATCTTCAGATGTCCTCATCAATGTATGACCACAGTTTTTATATAAACATTCCTATGCTAGCCAGATGATGACTGTAAAGATTCTGTCATCAAAACAAACATGTTACCTTGGAGTGCACAGGTGGTAACAAAGCCAGCAAAGCATTTTAGAAATCCATCCTGTTCCATCCATATTGTACCACCCTTGAGTATATATGAGACTTTAAAATTTGACTGCTTACTTCCAAAAAACCCTTCAATCTGATGTCACTTTCTATGTATCAAACTCTGTGGTGAAACCCCTGTAAGTCTGGCACATATAACACCAGACACATACAAACAGGGCAGATATTCAGAACACATGAAAACAACAGTATTGTTAAAGGGTTCTCTCAACACAAAATCTCCAGGAACTTCATGATAGTCTAAAAGTGCCCATTGTTGCACTACATATAAAGCAGCAGAATTAATTGAATACTGGTCATACATTTACTATCACACTATCACACTAAAAGGTAACATTTAGGCATTACCTTTTATGCTAATGATGGAGTATTTCTCATTCACCAGTTTCTTCCAGAGATCTTGCTATGAATATTCAGCTCTTGATTACAATAATGAATCTGAGACGCTCTGCAGTACTTAGTACTATGGTGTAGTAGTACCAGTGGCGTACAGATTATCCAAAGTGAACACTGCTACAATACCGTGTGTGCCACTCAATACCATCACGTGATGGGATAGATTTAGCTTAACCTGCACGGAGTGGGAGGAGGCAAAGTGTACTTGGCCTTGGAAACAGAAATGTCAATCAATTTCAAACTTTGAAATCTGTCAGAAGGGACATGACTACACATTACGTCTTTGGTGTCAAATATCAGATGGCAGGAGATGATGAGGGAATGGAAGCAAAATTTTCAGAACCTTCCACAATAATAATGCTGAAGAAGATCTAGCTTCAGGAGGACACAGACTGCTTAAGGAGTCTGCCATTACTTCTGTGAGATTGGTAAAACACTTGGATGTATTTCAATGATTACTATTCATTATTATTATTATTATTGCTACTTATAGGCTGCCACAGTCTCTTGCTTCTTAGTAAATGAAGAAAAAGAGCTGGGGGGCAGGTGTAAAACAGACCTCATTCCTAACCATCCCAGAGATAATGCCAAGGTCAGCTGTACCAAAGAGCGCAATATACTGTGTGACTCAATGCACGCTTGCAAGAATATTCATTAAACAAGTTAGAAAATGTTAGAGCCTATCTTACTGCCCTGTCCGCTCAAGTTTCCATTAGCCCTGGTGATTCTGGTTGTGCAGACTCAGGAAGAAAGAGAGCTAATATATGTTAAAAAATTGTAAAAATATTTTTAAAAAGAAACTTCAAATAACTTAAGAGCTCCTGCCTTTCACCTCAGAGCATATCAGACCAAGAAGTTTGTGCCATGCATTCTTTTTTTGTATTAAATGAAAGACTTGAAAGACTTTCTGATATGAGATTTTAATTCTGTGGCACAAATCTGAATGGTTTCTATGTAGGCTTTGGTCCAATAAAACTGTGATAAACTGCTTTTATTAAAGGGACCTACTTAACACTTAGATTTGTCATTTTAGTCTGTTTAGTGGAGTTGATGTAACGTTCACTGTAGACAACAAGCTATGAAAGTAATGGTAAATGTCATATGTAAAATAACTACCAACAACAGCATAAATAAGTCTACAGTTTTGTTCAGTGTTTGTGTTCAACCTCACAATCGTAGACATATGAGCCACCAGTTGAATTATACATTCCTTTGCACCTTTCTTATCACTGATGACCTTTTAAAATCAGATTTGCTTAAAAGGGTTTGTAGCATGAATGCAACTAACAAGCATTTCTGGCCACAACAAGCAGCAAAAGGGATACACGCTAAGGGCACAACATACTGCATGGGATGTCAAAACTGATATGTAACCTAGCAGTGGGAAAGACCAGCACTGATCAAAACCATTTGTCCCTAAGGGTTCCTTCTTACAGTTCACACTGTGAAGCAGCGTCATCCTGATCTCTCCTAGCAGGGAGTACAGCTGGTCCTACCGCTGCACAAAATGCATTTCCAGCACAGAAGAAAGGAAGGAGAAGATCCCTATAGTGTTAGCTCATCTTTAGTCGTTCAAAGTAAGGAAGCGATATCCTTATTCAACACATTTGTTTATTTTCTTCTGAATGCTGCATTGGCTGAAACATAACTGGGAGGAATGGGAAGAGAAAACGCAGACTCATATGCAAACAGAAGCTTTGGGCAATACATTATACCATCTCAGGTACAATTTTTAGCATTGCATGATATTTTCTTGCTGTATAGTTTCAGTGTCAGGCAGTATTCTTTTTAATAATTTTTGTCCTTCACTTCTTTGTTGAGGAGGACCCTCTCTAAAGCTGTGGTTTTCACAGTGCTAGCGATATGGCGAGTGGTCCTTGGCTGGCATCCAGATGTGTCCCATATGCCATCTGATGGCAGTCTTTTTTTCTTTCCATTTTGAATAAATTCAACTCATCCCCCAGTATATAACCAGGCCATGTAAGTGGTACGGTTCTGTGAGAAATGTCAAAGCTTGGCACTTACCCACTGGTCCAAAATTTGGAGAACAGTGACCTAGGATACCTGTACTGGCACTGTTACACAGATGGAGAAACATACAGGTAATTCTTAAGTGCAAGATTATCAACTAGATAACCTTAACACTGGGACACCAAAGCCCTTTTTTCAAAAGAATTATGGTGTTTACCTTCAGTCCTGTCCGGTAGTTTCCCACTCTTACTTGTTGTTCCAGTGTTGACTGTTTCAGATGAGGTGCTCAATTTGGTGTTGGGGTCTCGCTTAGGTTTTGGAGGCGGCTGCTTACGAGAGCTGCTACTTTCATCATCGGTTCCTCCAACAGAATGAAGAGACTGGGATCTCACGGTAAAGCCACTGGAGCAAGGATGTGGCAGTCTGTCCTGAGGAGCAGGCATTGTCATAAATCCCATGCGGAAATGTTTCCCCACGTAGCTTCCTTCATTTCCTCTCACGACTTCTCCACCTATGCTGTAAGAGAAAATATGCATATAAGTAAATGATCCACCTTTGCCTGAACTGTACCTGGAACCAGGGCCTCAGTCCTGCCTGTGTTGAGCAGATGGTACTTTTGGCTTTGTAAACAAGCAATGCTCTTTTCTTTTCTTAAAACAAGATGACTACTCAAATGGAGTAGTCTGTTCTTCAACACATGCTACTAAAGGCTGGAATGTAGATATACCACCACGCATTCACTCAAAATTTTACAAGAAGAAATTTAGAAAAGCTTTTGTTCAGGTTTCATAGCATTGTGACCAGAAATTGTCTACAGAACAAATTTCAAACATCAGAAGTCAGAACTGAGTTTTCAGGAAGACAAAAGACTGCCAGTAGGGCAAAGAATACTGCTTTAGAAATGCAACATCGTGTATTGATCCACACTCCCCTGCACTCATCTTTGACTACAGACACTTATGACCTCGGGAAGCAAGGCTGTTGGGGTCCAGTCAATCATTTCCCTTCAGATTAAAGAATGGTAAGAGAAAGTGATGCACTAAAAAATTACTTGGATATAGGAAACAACATTAACATCTCATCAAATCCACATGAACCTGCAACACAAGCAGCATCAGACTAGTAAGGCGCGAGTTTAGGAGATGAAAAGACAATGGGCTATGGGACACCAGGAAGAAAACCTCCAACCATTCAGAAACACAGGTATAGAAGAAGGAAAGCTCAGCTGAAACAAGTGCTGTCATATCAAGTACTACATTTTACTGTGGATTTCAGGATTGAGAACTTGGTATTATTTCTGCTATGCTCACGCATGCTTATCAGTTCTGAAAAACAGCTCTTACCGATGCTTATACCGTAAAACCTACAGCACATTTCAATTAAGGCAATTCAGTGACCATGCAAAGAAACTCAGCAACACACTCAGGTCAACATGGGCCTGTTTGCAATGAGGTTTGAAATGGTACCACTGTGGACATGTAGAAATGTCAGTACGAGAACTGTGAAGTTCCAGAAAGCCCTAATTACCTCCCATTTCACCTTCACACAGAGCAAAGTTTTAAGCAGGGTCAGTCTGCTCCTCTGTAATTTTCCTATTCAATGTTGCCTTGGGCTGGTGCAATTTATTTGGTGCTGAACACATTTCCGTCTTTAAAGGGCAAGAACATTTCTCAACAGTTCATGTGAAGAGTGAGTAAAGTCACTTCATTCTCTGATACTGTCCCCATCTTCATTGTAGGTAATAAACAAGCTGTATCTAATTGCCCTAAAAGCATCAGATTGGCACCGTGCAACGCACAACTTTGTACATGATAAAGCAGAACCTTCATTCACTTAATACTGTCCTTGCATTTTCATTTAATTTCCACTAGTGGAGAGGTCCACTTTCCAAATTGGTAACAACTGAACAGGTCTAAGTGAATGCGTGCCACTCTCCAGGGGCGCTGACATCTACCTGCACATGTATACACACACGTGCACACACGCGTGCCACACATACACTGGTCCATGTTCATAACCAAGTTATTACAGAATCCTAATTGGCATCAATCCCAGAGGGATTTGCAGCCAGAAAGATCAAAAGGTAGAACTCATTAATTTGAAGATTAATAAAAAACCTGTAGCTAATTTAAATGATTAACTATGCCTCTACTAATCTTTCATAAATTGTTCTAAAAATCATATAATCCTCTGATGCTGCACTACAAAAAAGGCCTGCGACATTATTTAAACAAGATTACTATCCAAACATGATGAAGAACACAGGTGGGGAGTCTGCTTCCTTCCTTAACTCCATTGGATCAATCAAGTTTAGCAAACAAAATTTCAGATCGCCATGTCTCTAACATTAACATTCTTATCAGGTTACACTATTTAATTAGTGCGTTTACTTCACTGCTGCATGGAGGTGTTTAAACCACACACTATAGGGCAGATTCTGTTCTGGATGGACTGGCACTAATTCCACTGAGCTGACAGGTTTCACCCTTTTCCTAAGAATACACAGAACTGTGTTTATATCAAGCATGTTTTTTTACCAAACTGCTGCATCTTGTATTCCAGAAATAAAGACTTTCAAAATATAAATCCAGGGTCTAAATGCACTATCTCATTAAGCAATTAAATCACGTCTTTTCTTTTTCCTTCTCTTCCCATAGTTTTTTCATTCTTCATTGAATTCCTTTCAACATCACAGATGAAAACCTGTCTCACCTGCTTCCTATGCTTACTCCAGAATCAACAGCCTACAGCCAGGTCAGGGAGAGGCTGCAGGTGCAGGTGCAGATGGGAACAGACCTTGCTGTTCTGCTTCATGGCAGAAGTAGATCTGGTCTTGCTTTTCTATGTCCTCTGCTTAGCTACTAGACAAAACCAGCAGGATACCATTTCCCTCTTTTCAGACACTTTTACAAGAAGGGCCATTTCTCTTTAAGCGCAGAAGCCAATCTTCAGCTGATGGTTAGGCACTGTAAACCCCGAGCTGAAGACTAGCCTCTAATTCTTGGTCCTGGACCCTGATCATCAACCGGGACCACAAAAGGCTTAGGTTTGTTATGCTGGTAGCGATTCCTGAGTGTCGGGCAGCGGGTGTTTCCTAGCACAGCTTAACTAATAAGTGCAAGTATAACATTGGGAGGAGTGGCAAGTTCACATTTCAGTAATACAGACTGAAATCCATCATGGTGCAAAGAGAAAGGAGTCACTCCAGACTCATACCCAGAGCACAAGTACAAAAGCAGGATGGCAGATTTCAGATGTGGCATCCCCTACCCCCAGGCAGCAGCACGCTGAAGCTCCATTTGGACTTGTGCAACGCAGCTTTGCAATGCACAGTGCTGCTGATGTTACATCATGAAACCGGACGGAATTGAAGGATTTATTTATATACTCCCCCTGATTGCAACCACAGGAGTTGGCTAGGGCTGGTGTACGTCCCACTATAGCACAACAGGCTGAGAAAGATTTATATGCACCTTGCTGCATAAATGACTACAGAGACAGCGAGGGAAAATAACTGTGTTGATGATCTCACTCCATTATTTCTGACAGGAAAGAGCCTGTGCTCCTCATTGTACTGATAATGAGTTCTATCTCATTTCAAAACTGTATTATGTGAGTTGCTGCAAGTATTACACAGTTTATTAATATATATGGAAATACAGATTTGGATTATTCCTCTGGGAAGTTTCAATTTGAACTTGGCCAGGTTCAACTGCTTCTCTGACAAAGAATTATGTACAGCGTTCAAATAACCGTTAAAAATGCAAGACATTTGTCTACAAAGAGAGACATGAATTATATAATAACAAGATTAATCATACGATCACTCACGTTACACACTTACAGCAAAGCTGACTTTGTGCTGAAAACGCACTTTGGCATTTGCCTAGGTCTAGTGACTGACGCTGCTGCAGTGGATGGAAAAAAGGGCAGTGCAGTGAGGATGACTCCAGACACCCTGAAGAAGAGTGTTCTGAAGCAGCTCTCCTTTCAAAAACACGTTACAGGGCTTCTCAAAAGCCTACCGAACAAGTCCGTTGTAGACCATCGAGTGCTGCCAGATTACGCACTCCCTCACTGGGTGCGCTGGAAGGTAAGCGAGTTTCCCATCCCTCTCCCTCTTCCACACAGTACTAGAATGGAATCATCACAACAAATACCAAAACGGTTGGATCTGCCTTAAATAGTGGATCTCAGCTTCCATTTCTAAAATATGAACAAGAGCTCCAGCTGATGGATTGATTTGATGAGCCTTGTTATACCTCCAGTACAGGTTTTATCTGTCAGCTGAGATTTCTGAGGTCAGAACTGGGCTAGCAGAAAACCATGCTGCCCTTGTTGTTCCCACCTGCGGTATCAGCCTGCCTGCACGTAAGCTGGAATCGCCGCAGTCCTGGACACATTACAGCTCAGCTTATTGTGCTCTGCCTGCTCTATTCTATCAAGGAGATACTGGAGCATTGACCAGACTACAGGACGGAATAACTGAAATGGTCACGTGTTTGAAGCACTACAGAGGGGAAAGTCTTTTGTATTATTAATTTTATTACACGTCACAAGAGGGCAAGTTCTGGAGGAAAGCTAAACATTAAAAATGAACACAGAAAATACTCTCAATGGACAGAGCACAGGCAAGGTCATTTCCACCTTGCTTTGCTATGAGTCATAACGTTCCTATTGACTAGGAATATATTTTCAAGTTGTTAAGTTCGAAACCTAAGAAAAAGAACTTGTCCTCACATTGCTGAGAAATAAATGACAAAGAAAAAGTATGCAGAGACTGCCTGCCTCAATCGGTGTGGTCTTTTTAAATTGCATTGTTCCTACTTAGCATTGCAAATAACTGTTTTACTTTGCTGTGAAGTTTCATTACTTGATCCAGGTAAAAATTGAATTAATTCCTGGAAAACAAATTAATATTTGTGTAAACTTTTGTTTTATTTGGTATTACTGCTTTAACTGTAAACAATGTGGAATATTAAATCCCCCAGTGCAGCTGTAAGGAGTAGGAGAATTCTCGGGAATACCTAAGTCCCATAAAGTCAGAATACCTGAGCTACATTTTCTTCCCAGCAATCTATCTAGCCTTGCTCTTGGTATTCATGCAGAAATTCTCTTATCAGTTCAGACTTACAATGGGTTAGTTTCATGCCTCAGGCACCAAGCACCACTTGGTAGTTTTCCACATCTTTGTGTGGTTTCTATTTTTCTTCCTGGGCTCCTTTACATGACACTTTCTGACTTTTTATCCAGAAGTTCAAAAGGGGAACTACACCTGATTATGAGACTTGACCTTCTAAGCAGGAGGAAGAGGAACATACTCTGCTGGTGATGTGGCATCTTTGACGTTTTTTTACCATTTCTTTGCTGTGATAAATCCCCATCTGGGACCACAGCAGGTCACCGTCCTTCTTCCGAGCATTGAAATTCCAGACAACCAAGAGAAGCCATTTCAATAGCAGCTGCTCACTCCTCTTGTACTTAAGGAGGAAGACTTGGTCGCAGATACTGGTTTGTTAGCTGGCAGAAACTGGGCTGGGAGTCTCTGCAGGCTCCTCTGCAGAAGTGGGGAGAACTACGAATTACAGGGCAAACAATGCACATGGATGGCTCCCTCTGGGGAGCTGCAAGCCCACGCAGTGCTACCCCCCATGACACGCATCTAATCCATCAGGGAAGCTGCCTGAGTCAGAGACTGAAGAAAAGAGAAGTCACACAAAAATTAACTGTGATGAGGTAGGAAGGTTTTTGTAAGTTGATCATAAAAATGACTAATCATCAGCAAAAATACAAAAGGAATAAAAATACTTAACTCAAGGATTGTATACGAGCTGGCTTGACTGAGCAAACAGCTGTTCATTCCTTGGTGCATATACCATTTTTTGGGTTAAGAGAATAGCTACTGTTATTGTAGGGTTTTTTAACCACTTCCCTACTCTTACAGCAATGAACACTCCACTCCTCTGCTCATATCAAATGTTCTGAGTATAAAGGGCTGAAATGGCTTTGAAATGTCTATTCCCCATCAGAATAAATTATACACACATATACTAAGGATGACACATTTTACTTTGTATCTGAGAAGCACTTTCAAGATTAGCATAAATTATATTTGTAAATTAGAGGTTGGATGCCAAAAAACAGAAGATATACTATTTTTATCCCCCTAAACATGATTTCAGCAGACCATGAAATGTAATACCGAAGAAAAAAGGGGAGGATCACAACCATGGATTCAGGAACTGCACTGCAAGTATGGGTTTACACAAAGCTACACCATTTTCATTACAGAAATTAAACATACAAAAAATTTACACATATTTCATTTCTTTTCTTTTTTTTTTTTTTT
>RSEF01000009.1:9716048-9845573 GCA_003993805.1 Himantopus leucocephalus
AAAGAAAAGAAGAAAAGAAAAAAAACCTCTGAGTGTTTAAATAATCATAGCTAAAGGGTTTACAGCATGAACATTTTCCCCAATTTATTATTAGAAACAGCAGCAAAAATTCACTGTGATTTTGCAAGGGCAGGAGAAAATTAAGCAATGTCTCATCTATGACTTCCAACTACATTTTAAGCACTCTCGGGCTTTTAATATAAATGGCAATTTTATTGCTGGCATTAGAGATGTAGTCATCCTGATCTCCAAGAATGCCTACCATTTTCTGGGCAGTTGTGTGAAATATGTGTACGTTATTAACCACAGGACAGGTTATCTCAGACACAGAGCAATTACATGATTGTTGCAGAACCATGTGTTCTCTTTGGGTACCAAACTTTAAAGCCACAGTCCAACAGAGGCTCAGGATTGAGAGAAGCAGACTAAGCCACTGGCCAGCTACCCCTGCTGGAAACAAGGTGGCTGCAACACCCTCTTTCCCCTCCCCCTGCATTTATATTATCCACACCGTCTCCGGAGGCAGGAACAGTGGGCCTGTGTCCAGCAGGCAGTACCATCCCAGCCCGCCTCGGCCTCCCGGAGGCTCTTGTCTCCCCAATAGCCATAACTGCTCAGAAGCATCTCGTCAGACTGGCAAGCCCGTGCGGAGGGAGCCTGGCTCTACCGCAGTCATGCCTTAATGAGAAGATCATCTCCCTTATTACAAAAGATGCCAAATAAAACCGAGTATTTAGGACTCATACTGTCATGAGGGGGAAAACTGCTACTAAGTGTTAGCTTATCGGTAGGTATCCAACCAATTTCACAGAAGACTAGCAGCATCTTGTTAGTTTTAGTAATATAAACTGTCTCTGTTCAGTCCATTTATAAAATGTGAGAAGGCAGCATGAAACCTAAATATTCACGAGGACTTCCTGAAGAGAAACATCCACTGCTCTCTTTCTCATTTCTCCCAGCCTTTGATTTTAGTGTCATCTTTTCACAGTCCTCCTCCTTTATGTATGCCCCCTGTGCTGCAGGGCCACCAATCACCCTGTGTCCTCCATGTTATACACTGAAGGAACTTCTGTGCAAATATCCAGCACCACCACAGCTGTAGCCAGCTGTACGCCTGTTCTTCTGACAACTTTTTACAACAGTTGATCTTAATCTAGGGACAAAGGGAAAGGAGAGCATGAGGAGCACTGGGGAAAGCAGGGGCCACCCCTGAGTCTACACAGATAGATGCAGTTTATTTTGACAAAGAGGAGCTACGCCTACGGATGGAGCTGCATGGCCAGAGGATGGCAAGCACTTCAGAAGACCCCCTGAGAAAGTGTACAGCTGTCTTGTGTAGTTATGTAGTCTCACAGACTTACAGTACCTAATCATTTGCTTATCTCTGTGGGATAACTGCTATTGCCCCATTTCAAAGGTTGGAAGATGATGAAGAACATACAGCCCAGCAAAAACCTGAATCTACATCCCATAATTCCCAGGCTGCAATCTCAAACCCAGGACACCCTTCCCCTCTATCACAATTCTGCTCTTCTTATGTGGTTAGAATTTCACCTCTGAAATACACAACAAATACTGGTCTGAACGCAGTGCCGCACGCCAGAACACAGCCCCAGAGCCTTCAGAGAGGGGCGCATCACAAGCCATCATGGATCACTTTAATTCAGGAAGAAGCTTTTGACACTACAAAGACCCCGCAACTCACTCTCTTTTGACACAATTGACAATGGCAGTCTCTCAGGAGAAGGCCAAGCCTTTGGCCTGAGAGCACAGAAGGGGTTTGCAGTGAGGCCTCAGACCTGGAAAGCAAGGGCAGAATGTGCTTTTGGCTTATCTACAGCTGTCATTTCATTTTTTCCCACGTTGCTTTCCAAAGTGCCCCAACACGCTGGCAGGAGAAGCAAAAGTCTGATGATATGTAAAATACAAGATATATACAAAAAGGATAAAATAAAATACCTCATGTTGTCGATACGATACAGCCCTCGGCCAGCGACCTGTGAATGGATTTGACTATCTGGGCAATCTGCTTGTAACAAAAGACATGACAGACAGACAGGCAAGAGTGTGTCCAGGAAATGTGGTGAAGTGCCAAGGCTGAGAAAGACAGAGGCAAGTTAGTTTTGCCTTTCAGAAGGCAAATAAGCAGGAAGAAGAGGAAGATGAGGAAGAAAGGGGGAAGTCCTGTCCTGAGCATACTAAGATGCTTCATAGATGGATTTGCTGCACTGCAGATACACTTACACATAATAAACCTGAATTCATTAATACTAAATATTTACGCTCAGCTTGTAACTGGTCCAAAAAAGCAATTACGATACATCATGTTGACGGAAAGTATAAAGCCATTAAAACTTGGATCACTCACACAATATACTGTGTCAGTGCACAGTTAACAATAACATCCCTAGTACAGTACAATTAAATGGGGACAGTCCAATGCTTTCTAATAAAGCAAGGCAAAATCTAGGTTTTGCTGTGACACATATCCTGCAATGAGATCCCTTTAACAGAAAATATGCTACAGTGAAAGCCATGAATATGATTTCAGTTGCCCATTAAATTTAGCATAGTTTATCTGGTAAACTCAGAGGAAGCTCTTGAGACTACTTTGGTTGTAATATTTTCCCAACAGCCTAACATGTCATTCATGGAGGACTTAAAACATACAGATGAGCTGGCAGCAACAGCACCTTTAGCCTTACAATGGCAGGTGAAGAGAAGCCATACATGGAGAGACTCTGCAGTGCCCATCCTCAGCCTATTTCCAGTCCACTTGAATCTCTGAGAAAGGTATAAACAACAGTAATGCCTTGGTTGGAAATGAAGAGCGGAGCTGTCAAAAGTCAGACCTCAAGATGTGACAGTCACATTCTGTTCTCTTCTCTCTTTCACAAATAACAGTCTTAAGACATTAACCATGTGATCTTTTAGAAAGCAACATGTTCCCTGCAGAAGACATTGTCCATAGAAGTGCTACTGCATATGGCTTCCAGGTCTTACAACACACTTGCCTTGGAATAAAAGTCTGGTGAAGTGAAGATAGTAAAAGGTTTTGAAATTATCAATAGCTACATTAAAAATATGTGACCTAACACACAGTCCAAATACACTGCAGGGAAACTGAAACGCAAGCCGATGACAGACAGAGGTTTTAGGGCAAGTAGCTGTCCAGTTTGGCACCGCGAATACATTACTACAACAACGTGACCTACACAAGTCATGGGTGTCCCTTCATTCCATTTACTCTTCTCTTTGGATAACCCTGTATATAAACACATGGTGCGACTAGTAAAACATCAGCTGCCAAGATAAATGGTAAAAGACATAGTATTCAATCAGCCATTTCCAGGGCCCAGATCCAAAGACACTAATCCTTTCATCAGGATTCAAACTGGCAACGTTCCATATATGAGGACATTTGTTCTCTCTTTGGACTGGGTATAAAACCTATCTAAGAGAGCAAACTCTCTTCTACTCACAACTCCGCTACTGAGTATAGGTGTAAAACCATGTTTGCTTTCCGTGTGTCTCCAGAATCACCAAAGTGACCATGAGTACAATGGCTTTCCAATGACACTATTTGAGTAGATGTTATAACGCTCAGGTCCAACTAAGATACAAGATTTTGCATTGTATTTCAAAAAGCCCATTGATGGTACAGGAGCATGCAACATGTTTGATCTACACCAGAATCAAATATACTTAACCTAATGTGCTTTGATACAGGCCCACCTTTGCACATGACTTGATGAGAACCTTGAATTCACAACCAAATCCAAAGTTCGGATTCAGATCTGCTGACACGGCTCTCATTGCTGGCACAGCAATGGTATGCTTCAAAATTTCCCTTTGTTTGGAGTAGGGAAATCGTGCCAGTGGTTTAGATACCATATCACATAACTGCTGATTTTTTTGTGGTGACCTTCATTCCCTCATAGAACTCTCATCTACAGTAAGCAGCTTTCCAAAACAAAAATTGCCATTTTGATATAGAAAGATGATCTGATGATTTAAGTTGAACGACATGTAAAATGAGTTGGAACTACCTCAAAAGAGCAGATCATTTCCTTGAATTCCAGTTTTGCCATTTTGTTTATTCTTGAGGCTGAGCCTGAGAACTCATATCCATGCTCAGATGAAATTGTCTGTTGCTACTTTGGGCAACCACACACTGTAAATGTCATTGTGTGTATAAATCAATAAAGATGTTTTATGTATTTCTCTGCTTGATTCCTATGCACCAGGATGTTTACAAGATGGCCAAAGTCAAATAAATCATTATTTTCTGTGGTAGGAATAAAAGTTTGATCAGTAACTTGGACATTCTATTTTACCCCAAAAACATGGGATAGGAGTGTGATACTGCCACTGAGAATAAAGAAGTTGATTCAAACTTCAATGATTCAAACAAAAATCCCACTTCCAGTTTACTTAGATATAGAAGGCCCAGGGAGGTATTAAATGAAATGTTAAAATTAACATTTACATTCTCTCTCAGGCAATTTATTTAATCACTATAAAGAAATTCCTCCAATTCTGTATTGGCTATCTTATGCAATAAATGAAGAACCCAATCCTGTAGACTCCTATATATACATAAGCAGAGCATTTTCAAGTCCAAGTCTTTTCTACTGGTATACGTTTATGCATCTTATGTGAAATATGGTTCAGGCAATTCAGTCTGAAAATCAATTCATTTTTGCTACACGTACTTGCCATGTTGAGATGGAAGATTTTTGGATAACAACTATGTTTTAAACATAGTTTTCTATAGTTTAAAAATAAACCCAAGGCTTGATAAGCAGTGTTTTAGCAACTCCTAAGCAGAAAACCACTTTCTAAAATCATGATGCAAAATATTACTTAGCAGAAACCATCAAGCAACTGTCTATTTTTCCAATGCATTACAAAGCACTTTTGTGCACAATACATAAAAAGAAGGACTTAATATTAACACTGGTAGAATTTATGGATATGGTTTAAAAAGTATCAAAATCCACCACCCTCATAACTTTCTGCTCATCAGTTTCAGCTCAAAGAAGAGTCAAGGAAATCCGTTAGAAGAATGTTCTTTACTCTTTTTTCCAAGTCAAGTAATCCCCGTCTTTTCAGTTTTTCCTCATGTTGCTGTCTAGATGGAGTTACCCTGTCAACAAAGTGTCATAATATTTCTTCAAAGTGCTTAAAAATACTTTCTAAATGTGTTCTTTTAGGATAGATTAAAGCACAATAAGCCATTCCAGTGCCTTGGAAAAATTCTAAGTAGCTTAAACCTGCCTAAATATTGATTTAGCTGCTACAACAAAATATCTCTTTTGGGTAACCCTAATAAAGGATTTAAAATACTTACTGAACATGTATGGTCTACTGGGTAAACACGACTGTGAAGAATCCATTTCAGTCTCTGAAGCAACACTTTGCATATTTTATAACTTCCCAGGGAAAACTTTCAAAAGTTCAGTAGTTTATTACATATTTATTATTGAACTATACCTAGGGACCCAATTTAAACTTACATCATGTGAGAAGGAATTAAGATTGTCATCCTTTCCTAAGCCTGTACTGTGTGTGTCCTGGATCTGAGCACCATGAATGTGAGCACCTTGCACCAATGATGTATTCTACCTCCAAGTTCAAAAGCACTAGGATTTTACTCTCTGAATTAAGTCTGAATTTTGTCTTCCACAAAAGTTTGCTTTTGGACAAACGACCCCTTCCTTCCAGTCTGCACAATACAAGACCCAGGAGAACTAGCCAGTGGGCAATGTCAATGGGACAAGCCAAAGAGAGAGAATGGATCTCCAAGGAATGACGGAAGTACTCACTCCATATGGGCATCTATGTTTTGCAAGCTAAAATGCTCTGAAGGAGTTGGGAGTTGGTCAGGGAGTAGAGTTCAGTGCAGCCTGGGAAAGGCAGGGAAAGCGATGAAGCCAAAGGAGCTGCTGAGCTGCTGGATTAGCGCATGAGGCTGTCTCTGTGAGGGGAAGGGCTGACAGCATCCTTATACTTTTTACTCACTAGAATAGAAAGGGAATTTTGCTTTATAAGTAGAGGAAATACCTTCGGATCTATGAATAGCCACCGATCTCCTCGGATGCAGCAATACATGCTTTGAGCCTTGTCTTCTGCCCAGTCTGAAGTCCTCATGCAACCCAGCCACTTTGTGGGAAAGTCCCAGGGGTGGGGACATGACCCACTTTAGGAGATGGCTCATATCATAAAACAGGAGTTTCCTGTTAGGAGATCAGGACTTTCATAGCTCCTTCTCCTCAAACTGATCTCCAGGGGAATGACGTGCCCAATTACTGACTTCTCAAACACTGGAACAATTCCCCTGTCCTTCGTAAAGTATCTCTTACTGACCGGCGTATAACCTCAGGTAATAAGGTAGATTCCTAGATGGCAAATACCCAAGATTAGTCTTTAATCTCAAGGGAAAGAATAGTGACAGAGCTTTTAAAATATTCTCAGGTAATTCACAGAGACATTACATTCCTCATTACAGTCATCTTAAATGCAGCAGAATTGACAAAGTCGGTGTTTCTGGAATGAAATGAAATACAACCAAAAGCACGCTGAAGAGCCCTTTCCCGAGCATCTCCCCTGTTTCCTACTCAGCTTCCTCAGACAGGTGATAAATACAATCTCTCCATTTATTGGATCATATTTCATCAAACACAAATGCATGTGTAACTATACATCTGTGCACCCCCTAGATGGCCTCTCCAGATTGTGCTAATGGGGCTGCAGCAGGACAGAACTAGGCTCAAGTCCTCACAAAGCAGAACTCAGTACAGCGAGGGAGACTGGCACAAGGAAAGAGTTTCATCTGGGTAGTCATTCAGGATCTATATGGAAAAGAAATGATCCATTTCATCAGAAGACCTCTCTAATTTAATTCTCAGCTGAACAACAAAGCAGTTTCTATTCTCACTTACCTACGAGATCCTGGGATGAGCAAATCCCCAAGTAAACATCTGAGGTAATGGTACATTCACCCTAATCTGAGATTGGTTCAGACCTGGCTCAGTTTAGGGCTAAACATGAGAGAATACTCTCAGACAGCAAGATGCAAAGCAGGATGGTCATACCAGAAACCTAATATGCTGCACTACTAAATCAGCCCAGTTAAAGTCACTATTATCTTTTTTCTACTGCAATTGCCCTTAAAGGTCCCACATGGGGACCCAACAGTCATCCTACAGATCATGAAAAAGCAAGAACCCAGAGCTAGTCACGAACCCAGGAAACCAGCTAGTGACAACCCCTGAATTCCGAATTAAAAATCCTCAACGTGAATTGTTTATAAACGATTTCACAGCTCAAGAATTAGCTACAGAATTATTCAAACAGTTATAACAAATTTATAAATATATTAATAAAATCATAAGCCCCCTTAAGCAATTGATAAAGGAGAAAAATAACATGTCAATTATTTGCTGTAAAAGAAGGTCTTCTATTTAGCTTCTACTTATGTAGCTGCAAAAATAAACACTTTGTAACCATGTTGTTCTGGCATAACTGCATTTGAATTTAACTCAACAAAAAAGTTATGATTTTTGAAGTTCACTTTCATTTCAGAAAAACAAAGAATATACACTTTTTTTTGTCTTTAAGCTTTTAAAGTACAGAGCACGGACCTTAGTGAGAACAGCCTACAGCGCAGACAGTCCTGACTGGAGGAATTGCAGAAGTGCCTCTGGAGGTTCCGGGCAGAGCACCAGGAGTCAGTGAGAGACAACTCGGGATTCAAAAATTCCTGCTTATCAAGGGTGAGATCTTGCAAGTTCACTAAATGTGACCTATTTCAAAGTTCAATGAGGTTCAGATACAAATCTAAACGTTGTCTTGATTGTGAGGACACAGAATAAAATACTAAATTCAAACCGATTTCACTTCTGGTTAAATCTAGCTTTTGGGCCTGACCCTCAAAAGGTTATTCTAGAAAACTCTTAGGACAGAAGTACAAAGCTGAGGCAGTATTAGAGGATTGCGTGTTTTGATGAACATGGAGATTGGGAAAATGGATGGGGAGCAGCTGAGGAATTACATCAAGAAAGTAACTGAGCTTCACTTAAGAAAAAGACAGACAGATTATTGATTTCAAAGGGAAAGAGACAGAATGATAAAATGAACAATGTGGGGAAACCTCAGAGGACCTGAATAACTTTAAACACGTATGACTCAGTATTGCTCATCGTGCAGATCAACTCTAATATTTTAGCAATATGAACTGAACAATTCCAGCTAATATATAAAGGAGTCTGTTAATTATCTATGCATATTCCTATGTAAAATAGATGAGTATGTAGTTCAGAGTATGGTCAGACCTCTACTTCCTGAACTGCATAGCTGCTTAAATTTCTATGCTTTATATACGCAGCAGAAAACATGGGGACTGATTTTACTTAATCAAACAACTTAAAGTTTGAGCTGCTTTCTTATTTAGCTAACAGCATATAATAACCATAAGAACAACCCATAAAGTTATCATCTTATTTGCATGAATATCGTACTAGAGTCAATGAAAGTATTCCAGATTTACACAGTCATTGGGAGGAAGATCAAGTCCACAGTGTATAAACATTAAGAAGATTCTAATTAGGATCAAGTATTTTTGACAATTTTATTTCCAGCTAATTAGCGCTGATGTTTTAGTACTAGGGCCTGACTGCACTGTATTCTGCAATAAAGAATGATTCATATCTACATTCAAATAAATAATTCAGCAGAGAAAGACGCATGGAAGTGCTTTTGTTTATAGTGCTGTCAAAATGAAATACTTGGGAAAAAAGTGTTAATCGTCACACATTTTTAACAGGTTGAGACTAGATTAAGTGCTATTTACAGGGTACCCGCGAGCCACCCTGCAGACTCAGGATAATTAGTCACCAGAGCAGGTTTCTTGCAACCGGACATGTAAGGGCCAATTTCTAGCATGTGTGTACACACTCCCACGTCTGTAACAGGAGCAATGGTTCTCCGTGTACAACTGGGAGACTGCGGTTACAACAGTATCATTGAGTGACATCTCAGGTGGCTTCCTTTCTCTAGCCCTTAAAGGGACTGTGGATGCTGGAGGGCTTGCTGACAAGTAAGGATGCTTGTCCTGCATCCTGCGGTTATCACGTATATGTGCTTGCACAACCCAACACCCCAAACCAGAGCCAAATTCCAGGACTGTGCTCCACCCTGGGGCTTCTGCCACACTCCTGTGCGGGGCAAATTGCTGCCAGAACATCGCATACCTGCTGTATGAATGCAAAGGTACAAACCTGAATCGGCAGGTACAAACCTAACAAAATTGGATCACTGCACTTGGAAATGTGTATTGCCATGTATAAAACCTTCTGTACACATGCAAAACTGTAAGGGTTGCACGTACAAGCCTCAGTATTTAATGTAGAATCTCTAGATGAAGCGACCTGGAAATACGCTAACCACCGAGAGAGAGGCTTCACGTCCAAAACCCAGAAATATATTGACAGCAATAAGCACAGAAACCTGAAGCACTCTTGTGCACAAAACAAGTATGTTATCCAAGGTGATTTTAAGAAAGAAACTATCTCTAGGCAAGGCTGTTATCGGAAATGGCACAGGGAGTAAGAACAAAACATGAGAACAGTCTCTCAGGTTGCTGCAAAGGAGAGGACATTCCTAAAGAATTCAGAATTTGGAAGGCCTCCGTTCATCTCTCTGCTTCACCACACACCTCCTGAGCAGCCTGGCTCATTCATTCGTATCACCATTTCTAAAAGTATTCACCCTTTGGAGGCTCTTGTCCTTCCACAGCAGGTGCCCAGGCAGTTCAAACATACAGGTTTTTGCCCCAGTTTAGAACCACACTGTGGAGATCCAGTGCACAGTGGATCAGAAGGTACAGAGGTGCTACAACAACAGGCAACACACAGGTACTTAAGACATAATGAGGAGAAGTGGTGCATTACAGCTATCGTTTGTTTACTATGTTAATAAAATCAGTTTAATATGTAACTAGCAGCAACTGCAAAACAAAACTGTATTTTTTACTGCAAATTTCGATCACTGTGTATAAAACATCTCAATGAGTATTAATAATTTTAATGCCCTATTTTTTTCCTCTGTAAGTGGCAAAGCATTGACTTCAGCCAGAGTAACAACCCTATACAAGAATACCTTGTAGGTGATGTTTCTCTTTCCCTTGTAGGGATGTTTCTTGTAGGTGATGTTTCTCTTTCCCTTGTCTCAGCCCTGCTTTGGGCCAGATTCTCAGCTGGTGTAGGTTAGCAAAACTTCACAGGACTAAAGAAATGACACTGACTTATGGCAACTAAGGATGTCTGCTTTGTTAAGTATGGGGAGCCGGGAGAAGGGGAATTTATTAGTGTAGTTACTTTAAAAGGCCAATTACAGTTTTATTAGAGGAAAAGCTTCAGCAGTTTCAGTTATTTACAATTTAACAGCCATGCTATGAATTAAATTTATACGGAGGGGTTTTTTTTCAAAAAATAATTAACACTATAAACAATAAAAATGAATTGAGTGTTGATCAAGACAGTTTGGAGTAGACTAGTGGTATTTTCCATTTGGTGAAGCCTTTATTATTACCACTTTAATGACCTGAGCTTAGACATTCTGCTTCCTTTTACCATATGTCACTTTTATTCTGCCCTTCTGGATACATGTGTGGGAAGGGGTAGGACCAATGTATACTGGAAAAGTAACTCAGTCAATTAATTAAAGCCTTTATTTTTACATAGCTACCATTCATGAAGTGGGAAATAAGAAATTAATTCTAAACCAATAATAAAGAATCAACAGCATTAATTAGCCCTTTAATAATGAGTGACAGTAATAACCCCAGAGAATAAACTCCATTTTAAGTCTGGTAAATACAAGCTGATGCAATAGACTTGTGGTTTTGGTTCACTAGCAGAGTTTCACGAACCTCACCTGGTACCTCACCCAAGGACAGCGAAGTCCCTGCTGAAGTCTCAGACAAGGTGCTGGATTTGCATGCAGTGACTGTTTCTGTTGGATGGAAGCATTCAGCTCCTTCCTTACTCCCAGGGAGCTGACACGAGTAGCTAGACTCTGATTTCACACCAGTTTAACACATCAGTAACATTTCAGTAGTATAATTCAGTCTCTGAAACTATGTCTTGACTTACACTGATAGCCCCGCAAGGTGAAAAATCAGGCCAAAAGAATAATTCTAGAAGCAAGGTAGCTATTGCCTGGAGACAGAAACACACGTACCTCCCACATACCCATTCTCCGCAGAGAGAGTAATTTCGGTCCATTCATCCAGAACAAGCAAACCCACAAATAGAAGAAGTGAAGCGTTCTCCTTTGTGCTCGGATCCACCGCATAATGAGCTAAGATCCATCCTCTCTGCCATGGGCATATTAGAAAGCAGCTCCTACTGCCTCAAGGGAAGAAGGAAAGGGGGGGATAAGGCAACTCCATCATGCCCGCACCTACCTGCTGCACCAGCAGGACAGGAGCACAGCGGGACCCGAGCCAAGAAATGAACTGGTTCTCCTCTACCCAGCCAGCTATGACTACCTCTCCTCCGTCCCTTCCTTATTTCTGTAGCTGTTATCACAAGCTGCTAGCCTAGCCTTGTGCTTTTGATAACTACATCACGGATCTGGAGGGAAGCGAAGGCATCTCTGTGCTGTGGCTGCAGTTCCTCCCTCAAGCACCGCCCTTCCCCAAGCTTCTCCTGGCCCGCAGCAGCCTTCTCCCCTGGCAGCGCTGCCACAAAGCAGTCTAACCCCTGAAGGGAAGAAGAGTTTGCAACCCGCAGTTCTGAAAAGGCAGCATGTTTATTTGAAGCAGGCTCCAAATGCAGCGGGAGCTGCATCCCTTTTCACTAGAACCAGTCAGTCAGTCATTAGAACTGACTGGGCCTGCCCGCCAGATTCTGCTTGCTTGCATTTTACAAAGCAGCCGTGGCAGCTCCTCGTTTGCTCCTCTGTGCAAACGTTAGCAATTACAGCTCCCACAGACATGAGATGTAGGTATGTGGGCCTAATTAGAGCTGAAAAGATTTAAAGACAAATATTTTCCTTAGAGAAAACTCATCAGAAACCATGCTTCAGACGCTTGCTTGGACAGGTTCTTTGTGCTAAAAAGAGTTATCCACATCGCACTGTGCTAGAAATCTTTAAGGAGAGCAAAGGAATCAAGAGCTCAGAGCAAGCTTTAATTCCAAACGCACCACTGATGTCTATATTCTTGTGATCCCTTGACACATTTTTTAACCAGCCAGCCGGGATTGCAGCCAGGCCAGTAGCATTTAGTTCCAGCCTTCAGGAAAAGCTATTAGCACATTCAGCCCTCTACCGTAGATCAGCAACATTAATAGTTATCATTATGTTATATATAACAATGAATTAGAGCTCAAACATAAACTAGCTTTTAGAAGATGCTTTCATTAAACCATACTGCAGTGAGTCTGAAACCAAGTAAAATGCTGTCACCTCATTTGAGTTGACTTTTACAGTTCTATACAGTCAGCCTACTGTCATTTACAGTAATAGGAGAGATATTTTGAAACACCTTTGATCAGGCTTTTTTTGTGGAAACAGCTGAAAATAAGGAGCGTCTGGTGCCATGTCATCCTGTCCCCTTTTCTACCACTCACACTGACTGATTCCAACGAAGAAAATTCCTTAGCTGATGGCAGAAATCCTGTGGCTTCATCAAAATTGGTGGCACAACGTGAGTTTGCACGCTTGAAAATTTGGCTCAGTAAGGATTTATCTACCATACCAAAATGTGGTCCTGGACAGCAATTTGATTCCTCCAGCTAAATTAAAAATCCAAAGTTAAATTTGTTTAAAACACTAAAACAGAAAATCTATTTTCTTCTTGAACAGACCCCATGTGGAAACTTTAGAAGTCTGAATCTTCATAAGCAGATTAACTTTGGCATCTCCCACCATGAAGCAGGAATATTTAAATCTAAAAATAGCACACTAAAGCTGTTTTAAGTTGGATAATTCAGCCGGAGGTGGCTCTCATTTCATCTAGCTCTACCTAATTTGCTACAGCTAAAGCCTATTTGAGACGCGCTGAGCAAAAGGGAAAAGCAGTGTCCCCTTGTCCATAGCTTAAAACTCCACATTAAATCTTGCAAGTCATCGCATGCATCCTGTCCTATATTTAAAAGGTCACATTTGACCAAGCTATCATTAATCACACAGCCACACAATTTAATCAATTGCTAGAGAGATTATATGAGTAGTTTTCTATAGCAGCATGCAAATCTTTTTGCCCTAGTTCAGCTTCTTTCCAAAAAAGCCAAGGCAGTTCACAGCAGAAAGGTGAAAAGCTAATGCTCATTGGTTAGATGAGACAAACATAGGAGATGCCTCTTCTTTTTGTTTTCGTACTTAAAGATCAAGAAGAATGTTCATTGGTATGGGGAGGTTGTTGTTTAATTATACAATAGCTATGGAGAGATAACAATCTCTTTGAAGTGCTTTAACTTCTGTGCCACTTTCTCAAGTGAAAAAGGAAGAAAGATACTCATCACTTTGAATGCTGCCAGCTTAGATCTGGGGGAGGAGATGGGGGGGGGAGAATGTCACATTGAGGAAGATACATATTCAAATTGATTAATAAATGTAAACACATCATTAGATTAAATAGCAGGTTAGTTTCCTGACAGCTAGGTTGTCAGGAGTAGAGAAAAGAAAGAAAGAAAGATCACAAAAAACCCAAACAAACAGCAGCTGAAATGCTAGAGTTATTTGGAGCTTGATGCTGCAGGAGCTAGCCCTGGGTTGTTTTCTGCAATTCTTTGTGTCGGTGTCAATTAACCGATTCCTACTTTGTTCAGCTTATGCATAATTAGAATCTAATTTTTAGCCACAGTGATTCCTTCTTCCCTCTCCAGGATTAGGACCTGATGTTCTTTCATGAGGGAATTCTTCTTCTAATGAGGATATTCTGGCCTGAGATAGGTAGGTATGCCCTCCTGCTAGGTACAGTAAGATTATTTTTTCAGCTATCAAATTATTTAAGAGTAGTCGGGGAGGAGGAAAATTCCACAAGTGTCTTGAACAGATCAAATCTGGCAAAGCAAAAAAGGATACATTTTAGATGGCTAACTGCTTGAACAGGGAAGGCAGAGTACACGGACAGCATTTTTTCCTTCCACTAAAATCCTTTAGAAATGTGTATTCTCAATAGGCAAACTATAAACTTTAAAACAAACCTTTATAAAAGAAAGAAAATCTAGAGCAAGAACATGAAGAAGAAATGAAATTAATTCCACTGTCTCTGTTATTTACTGAATAATCAAAAATCTCCAGCTGTGAATTTCTCTGTTCAAAAGCTGCTATATTTTTTAGACGTAAGGATGGCTGAATTTAGTAAAAAAATATGGACTGATAACCTAAGCAAGGAAAGTGTTGCCAATTCAATTACACAGCTGATTAGTACCCAGTAAAGCAGAGGGAGAAGGCAAAGATCATTTAAGCACAATATGTGAGAGGACATAAAACCTGATACCTTTTCTTGACGTCTCCCGATCTGATCAAGTAATCTTCGGCTACCGCTTCCAGAATTTTGGCCCTTTTCATTACACATATATCTATTTAATCTTATACACAACATAAATGCCTATACATGTTTTTAAATTAAATGTAGCTTAATTAAATAAATCTTTTTTATTAAATAGTATATCATTTCTATGTGCCATATGACACACATGGTTTGATTATCATAGCAATAACTTACATTTATCTCTGTGCACTTGCAAATACTCCCTAGAGACCAATGAAAGGGCATATGGCATAATGGCGTCTCTTCAACTGTAATCATTATTAGTGGTACCTATGAATGTATCGAAGGTGAACTGAGGGCTTGTAAAAGATAAGCTCTTTAATATAGATGCTTGCGTTTTTGTTTAAAACAAAACATGGTACATTATTCATCATTTTATAGTGAGGGTCCAGCTTTAGGAAGCACAAGTTTTGACAACAAAACTGGCTTATGAAGTTCTACCTGCCCTTTTTTCACACAACCCTTTTATTTGGAGGCACAACAGAAATTTCTTCTCGGTAAACCTACTGCTCCAAGTGTGCTCTGTTCCTACCTTGAAAGGCTTACTTATAGACATGAGAAAATATTTCTCATAAGTATCCAATCCCACTCCAGCAGAACAACTGGTTGCATCTTAGTTGGAAAACACAGCTTTGTTTCTGTGGCTGAGAAACTGGCAAAGCTTATGAGAGCATCTAATAGGCGGTGACATTTGAATCCAGAATTAGATCTTCAGTTAAATTCTCCCAAATTTCTGAGAGTTGTCTGGAGTCAGGGAATTATGACTGAAGGCCAAACACCAAGGTTCAGTGCCTAAACTCACATATGGGCTATGTTTTTAATTCAGAAACTGGGCGAGCTTCCAATGATGGCAATGGGGATGCTCATTTCTACTCTCCTTCTCAGCAAAGGACCAGAGGGTGTAAATAAGGGAACCATTCCTAAACAGACCTGCAAAAATTGCTGTCTGATGCAACGATGATAAAAGGTCACCGTGTTATGTCTGACACCAAGTAGGTATTGTCATCACAAAATTACATCTCTACCTGGTAGATGAAAGTCTCCAACTTTCATCCTAATAGGTCAGAGGCATCCGGACCTCCTGAGCAAGTTTATCCAGAGTCTCCTCTCGACGCTACAAATACTACATAGAAACAGAGACACTGGCTGAGGAATGCCGTTCATCTAGTGGCCAGCCCAGCCCAAACCACGACAAACTTGAACAACGTCACACATCTCACGGGAATTCTGGGCTATATGCTTTCTCTCTGATTTAATTCTAGCATCCAAATACAATCTCAAATAGCCAATACCTCAGATCTTCTCATGAGCTCTACTCAATGCCCAGGCCTTCATAAACACCGTTCTAGCATGAAGCATGAGGCTGTTTTTAATCTTCCTTAGAGCTTCTGGATGGCGCAGTTGTACAAATATCAGACAACTGTAATATGTATTGCTTTTCAAACAGGAATAATTAGGATGTGTATGACTGTTTTTTCTCATCAAGAAGATGCATATTAGTAACTCCAGGACTCTACTACATGTACCTATGTGTCTATACACAAAAGACGGGGTTTGCTTATCGCTCCAGCTGTCTGGTGCACAAGACATCTGATGCCCGCAATAACAAAAACACTGGGACATTAAATATACAGATGTAACTAGCAGTTTTATACTATATTCTACTTCCCCTCACGATAAAACAGCTCAGTGTCACTTTGAAACAGACTAGAGTTAACAGTCTGTTAACCCAAACTACTGACAAAAAGGTCTGTTGCCTCAAAATTTACATCTCAACAGTTGCTTAAGCAGTACCTTATCAACTCCTTTTCATAACTCACCTACTCTCTCTAATGAAGAGAAAACCGAGAACTTGTTTCCAGTTGTTTTCCTATAGGCTAATGGAATTAAATGGCTTCTGAACTTTAGTCTGTCTCAGAATCCTCACTTAAGGAATGGTACCTCCATTTTATTTAGAGATTTTAGAATCATCATAGAATGGTTTAGGTTGGAAGGGACCTTGAAGATCATCTAGTTCCAACCCCACTGCTATGGACAGGGACACCTCCCACTAGCCCAGGTTGCTCAGTTTTCCATTATTAAAAACTAGCATGGCAAGACATAACAGAAGGAAATCAGTTTGAAACTCCTAAAATGATCAATGGCCTCTGAGCCACCAGCTTTCAGCTTAAGAGGATGAAGAAAAACAACTAAAGGAGCATTACTCAGGAGGTACGCAGGATACACCACACCACTGCCACACAGGCTGAGTGAAAAGACCCGTAAGCAGGACAATCCAACGCTGCTGTCTACAGCATCCCTCACATGCCATCACGGCCCCATCGTATGTACAGCACAGCCACAATCAGACATAGACCCTTCTGTAAGTGTTTCATAGTCTGAATAGAGGAAGCAGGCAAAGAGGGGAGAAGTAAAGGAAAACAGGTTTAATGACTTTCTTAAGGTTGTATTTCATAACAGTGGCGCTCTCCAAAGCCCTACTTTGTTAACTTTCTGCCCACTAGAGTGCTGCTTATGGCAGGGGAGATCAAACGAGAGTCTCTCCAACCTTCTTCCTCTGGCCAACAGGATACTCCCCACACTTTAACTTCTTGTCTGTCTTAAAAAGAGCTGAAGATTTCTTTACATCAGCTCAAGCCCTCTTACTGTAGCCTTTTGAAACATATATGTAATTTCCAGGAGATATTTTTTATTATTATTTATCTCCCTCTTACCACCTCCTACTCCTCACCCCATCTCCCTTCCCCAATACCCTGCTCCCCTGGAAACCAGGTGAATCACAGTCTTTGTGAAGAGGAAAGCATCAAAGAAACACATGCAAAAATTCTGTTGAAGAAAAAAAAAGAAAAGAGAAAAGAGGGAAGAAAAGATGGCCAGTTAGTCATAAAAGCATTTCCTGAGAAAAATCCATGCAGAACTGGACAACACTAGGTATTTGGACTTACAATTCTTAAGCAGAATAGCAGAATACACCCAACTGAACCACGTCTTTGTGGGCTGCTGCTTGAAGATGTAAGCAGCTACAGACACACCAATGCTTTTGTGTTAAAAGCAGCAATGGCAAAGCATGACATAAATATTCTTTGTCTCATACAGAAAAGGTATTCCATTTGCTCTGGGAACTATTCAATGTTATCTACTATTCTGACTTAAAAGTTGCATAGAATGAGAAAATAAAATGAAACATCATGATCACATAGGAAGAATAAAAAACACAAAACAACTCATGGGTACTCTATAGGATGAAATTTGTTTGCACAAATTATTCAGTGAGCACTTATGAATAATGAATGCATTGTGGAAATCACGATCAGCTTATGAATGATTTATGAACTGAAATATGGGCTGAATTTGTCAGATAACCTTATTTTCCACGAATCACTCAACCATCTCTTACATTAAATGGTACCAACTGGTTTCCAAATAGCCCTACCTGCAAAATATAATCTCTGCTTTCTGTGGCATGAGAAGAGCTTTTTAAACCAAATTTCTGGAGACCTTCCATAATACTATCTGTCAAAGATTTGCTCGAAAAACAAGTAATTATCCAGAACCAATACTAATGCCATCCTATCTTTTAATTACCAGAGGCTATAATGTGACAGTTTGGCACCTACCCTATCAATCCCAAATCTGCAAAGAGAATATGAGTGGAGACTACCTATCACAGAATACTCTATAGACTAGGAATAGTAATGCCAATGACAGTACCTTTAAAATGAGTCTTTATTTTTGAATGAGTTGTCTGGGAGTGAAAGAATAACTAAAACAACCAGAGCAAGTGAATGAACATGACCAGAAATTTGAAATATTTAATTCTGAAGTATTTCAAAATGCTTAGGAAATAAACTCAAACTTGAGAGTTTATAACATAGCCTCATTTCTTGAAGTTTCTGCTCTATACCCAGTTTAACCAAGGAACCCGAAAGTAATTTGTCGGTATATACAAAAGACTTCCACATGGTAGATAGCACTGGTACACAGAAACAGTCCTACTGGATGGGACCCAAGGTCTAGCTAGCCTGTTCTCTTTGATGGCACCCAAGGTTTACAGAAAGCTGTAAAAAAGACTGCAGTAAGAAGCAAGATCTCCGTCATGCTCATAAACATCAGAAGGGCAAGCTGCTCCTCCTGGCCCAATTCCTCCTTGGTGCCAGAGGCACACGGAAGGTGCTGTAACTGCATCCCTCCAGATCTCAGGCACTGCTTATCTCTGGCCCTTTCACAGCAGTCATGAGGCAGAATGAGACTCCTCTTGGTGCCCTCTTTTCCCAAGCATCCCCACAGAGCTAGGAAAAACTTGGCTGAGGGTGAATCAGGGAACATCCTTTCAAAAAGCATTGTGATTTTACGAGTAATCCCTCTAGCGTACAGACAGCAGTGGGTTTAACACACCATTACTGTCAAATGGCGTGCAGGGCCTACTGCCTTAAATTAATGCTCTTGATTTGCTGAGTGAACACCAGGATGCAGAGAGCCTGCTAGCCATCGCACGCAATGTCAGCAGCCACTTCGGTTGCTCCTTCACAGCCTGTCACACCTTCAAAGAAAGGAGACATGAAACAGCTGGCATATGCATCAGCGTAAGAAGGAACAACTTCTCAGGTGGGATTTCATTTCCCTTGGGGTGAAAAGAGTCCACGCGGTGGAAAGCCACTAATGATCATGCAGTGCTGAGATGAGAAAGGCAACTTGATTGTACTGTATTTGTTGCTTGCTTATGCAATTGTAAGGAAGGATTGCTGCAGTATTGCTGAAAGTCCTGGAGTGCTTGTGACCTTTTGCTTTGTTTACTGCAATCTCTGACAGTTTCGGCAGCATGATGGTTCATAGCAAGCAGCAAGTACTGAACTATTTATTTGGAGTACAAATGAATAATGAATAGGAGCTGAATCAGGACCCCTACATCAGCATTCTTACTCTAATAGTGCCAAAATGCAACAGGCTACTCACAAATAAACCATACAGAGATGAAAAAATAGCATTTCCCCAATGATTTATTGCAAATAAAGTTCAGGAATGAGTTCATCACAGATGTTACTCTATTAAATAAAGGAAGCTGCATTAGATCTGATGTTAGCCCTCACTGATCAGGACAAATCATGGGTTTGGGAAAAGTGGGAGAAAGTATTAATTAAAGATTTTTGGAAACAGTTGGAATCAATTTCTGGCTTCTCATCTGGACAAATACAATGAAATCAAAGTGGAAGCAAATTTAACATATTTCCCAGAGCTGCTTTATTCTCTTTGTCTTTACAACCACCCCCCCCCCAAATCAACAGGTATTCTAACATTGTTGAGACATGGTTATTGTAATAGGATGTATTATTAGCATGATTAGGAAGTGGTTCACTTGAGGCAATTAAAAGAATAGACATAGAAGCCTTTATTATAATTACAAAATTGTGCGGGTTTTTGACTACCCAGGTTTTTTTCCAGTGTGGGTATAGTATGACCTGACCACAGACCCATCACACATTCATGTTAAAAAGCAACAAAAAGCGTACCAAAGGCATCAGTCTGCAAGGAAGAGGATAAAGACTAAATTGTCTTAACTGTTTCCTTCATGAGTAGGCATAAAGGACCTAAATGAATAGCAACACAGCTGTTACAAGAAGTGGAAACTCCATCTTACAAAAAAATGGTCACAGATCATGCCTTGTTGAGAAGACCTCTCTCTTTCTGTTGCTTTGAGGCACTTCATAAATACAAACCAAAAAAAAAACCCCAAACCCAAGCAAAAAAAAAAAAAAAAAAAANAAAAGGGAAATGCCAGAGACACAAAACTCTACTCCAGAAACCAACTTACTTTAGGCTGAAAACTACATTTTTAATCATTTGTGCAATGAGGTTCTAAAACTCCAGTGGGAGAAAACTGACTACTTTTAAGATTAAGCTCAATTCGCTCCTGAATGCTTCAGCAGCTTAGAAGAGACATTTGTTCAAAAGAAAGTACAACTGGATCTCATGTTCCCTTTCTACATTCAAGTGGGCGGGCTCAGAGTGAGGTCTGAGTGCATGTTCTAAAAGCCTTAGCCACCACAGGCTCAAAAATGCTCAGATTAGGATATGTTTCACTGTTTCCCAGGCACACACAGACAGAAAGATGAAAAGGACTGGGAAAAGTGCATCACTTTCAGCAGAAATTATCGCAAAGAGACAAATGAGGATCTAGCAAAGCAACTACAAAGCTTTAGGTGAGGCAACTGGAGAGTATGAATCACGTAAGAAACTTTGCCATTGCTTGTCAAACAAATTATTCATCAAATTACTTCTGTTGGTATTTGACTGGTTCTAATAAATATCCCAAGCTTTAAAAAAACCACAGTGGTAAAACAGCAAAATTGGATATCTTCATATCCTGTGGTCTCATAACCACAACGAAGAAACTGAAAATTCTTGCAAATTGTAGACACCACTGAGGAGGCAAAGAATCAATTTTGATCAAACAACCTAAAATTTGTTTTAGTTTAAACTAAAAAAAAGATTAATGGTTTGACTTCATGTAGGAGGAGAGAAAAATAGCAGGCAGAATATTTCTTTCTCAAGCTGTCATTTCATGCTCACCCTTCTGAAAAAGTTCCACTCACCTCAGCTATCCTAAGGCTACCACAGCCTTTTAAACCAAAAGCTCTGGCAAGTCTGCACCATACTGAGACTTGCATTCCCTTGCAAATTCTAATACTAAACTACTTACAGCCATAGAGTAAACGTTTGGGCAATCCTGCTCATCCAGGCACCTTCGGTTACAACTTTAACACCTGGGTCATAAGGGCGGAGGCCTTTACATCGGGACATATTGCAAAATTAAACTGCAAATGGCTGAATCTGAGCACCATCTGCTCATGAACGCAGCTGTGGTTTGCAAAGCCAAGAGATGCCCAACTTCACAAACCAAAAGGTGATTCTTGTGTACTGTAAAACCTGGCACTCACCAGAACTGCAACTCTCAACACACACATAAAACTCGTCTACACAACAATCAGTTCACAGGAACACGAAACATGGAATATTTGCCATGTTTGGCTTTTACAGGTGCAGTCCAGGCTTTGGGCCTCGAAGTACTGGGATTGCCCAAAACCAGCCTGTCTAGGAAATGGCTACCATCAGCAAACAAGCACCTCAGTTTTCTGCATGCATACATCTGCTCTTCTGCGGTGATCTACATGACCAAAGAAACAAAGTTCAATGTGCTCTTCCAATCAAATTAAAAGGCCTTCTTCAATGCATAGCCTAGCACTGTAATTTGCTCGAGAAAGATTACTTTGCAGAATACACCTAAATTAATCTTTATCTGTTACTTTTCTGTGGTCATTTTGTAGAGATCATTTTGTAGAGACCTTTCCCTCTCTTCTTTACTGAAAGCTGATAGAAGGTTTCCATATACTACAGAGGACATGGGAGAAAGGACTTCCAGTTCCCAACCAAGAAATGGGAGTGGTGGTTTGTGGGACTGCAAATCACCAATGGCACATATCATATGTCTGACCACTCTGTTCCTTTTGTTTTGGCAGAAAACAGCTTAGAATTTCAGTTCCTCTCCTGGCTTTCTTTGTTCTCCTATTTCTGCAGAAACAGCATCAAAGGACAGAACAAGCATCAAAGGGGTCTGGCAGATTAACAGCTGTGCCACCTTGCAGGGAGAACAGAGATAGGTGATTGTTTTAAGCAAGCAGAATGAATGTTTTCACTATATATATTTATTTTTTTTTGGCATCTCTTCAGTGTGACTCACACATTTATACCAGAGCTTATCTAGAATCTTCTGACAGGATACTTTATGTGAGAAAATTATGAAGGGTTTTGCTGCAAGCAAGACTTTCTGCAGCCTATGCCGGTTTTGATAGTGTTTTATGTTGAAAAACAACAATTTAAAAGTGAGCATATCCACTGAATCAGTATTCAGTGGTGACATTTGAAGTGTTTAACATGTAGATGTTTTAACATGAAGTGACCTTTAATTTCAGTATTTTAAAATTACATATAGAAAAAGAAAAACATAGACCTTGCCTTTTAAACTCATGTCACAGGGGAAAAAGACAAACCCAAACAACTCTGGTTTTGGTTTTAGGTGGAAAGAAAAATTTGGAAAATGTAGAATTTCTTACAGAACAGAATTTTGAAAGACTACATAGAGCTTTTTCAGTTGATCACAATTCTTTTGTAGGAGGAAAACATGACTGTGGAGTTAAGAAAAATATTTCTCATGGCAGACTTAATCACTAAGTAATGATCTGTAGAGTGAGAAAGCGCAAAAAGACAATAGATGCTAGGTTATTATTTGCTACATTTGGTAATATTAGACCAGGAGAATTCTAAATACTTGAAATATTTTTACTTTTGCGTGACTTATTCTACGTGTTTGTTTGCCTTGCTTTGATCTCATCTTCTTCAAACCACCCTTTTCTCACCATTCTTCAACTCTGTTCAGTAAGAAGGGCAAGTAGAACCTAGTAGCCTCCAACAGACGCCTGGACTTACTTGCAACTCCTGTTCTAAATACAGTTAATAAGCATCCAAAGAAAGCCCCTGAAGTTATGTTCTTAGTTGTACAAATCCCCTTCCTCGGGGGCTTCAGGCCCACACCAGGTGACAGCAGCTCTCTTCTGGACCTACACGCAGTTCCAAAAGGTTGGCTATAGCACTGAGAAAAACAACTCCATCTTGTGCCCTGGGTTCACGTTGAGGTGGGACTTGCAGCTGCCACAGAGGAGCTGAGCTGCAGAACTTGCCATCCAAGCCACCTCCCGGTAACAGTCTCCCGGGCTCCTGCAGTCCCCTGGCCTCCCTCCTTTCTGGCTCAGGGAGCAGGAGTCACTGCAACACTATTTATATACAAAGCTGTACTGCATACGCAGTAAATCCAAGTACTGAGCAGCTGGTGGGTGCTCTGCCCAGTAAAACTTAACGTACTCAGAAGAGTGACTGTCAGATACAGTGAGCACGAAGGCTTGCGCTCAGGAAAGTGCCTCTGTAGATCATGCGGAATTTGACCACAAACTATAGAAACAGATTACAGACAGCAAAACTGAAAATTGTGTAGGAAAAGCTGTGTGCCAAAGAAACAGCAAGGTACACATAGCATCACCTTATCCGGAGTGTCAACATCACTAGAGTGTTTATCTCAGTCTTTTACAAAGCACTCTAGAATATGAGGTCTACAATAAATACGCAGTTGTGATGACCTTGCCATTAAAGACTGAAAAAAAGCTTTTTCCTCCCCCTTATTTGCATGAAAGGGGCAAAAAAGGTTGAAAATAACCAACCTCCCTTTCTGCTTTTTGTCACTGCATTTCATTTGCTCTCAAAGAACACCCCAAAGTGATTCTGAAAAATGAAAAAGAGAAAAAAAGTTAGGAGATTCAGACTGCTGTTCAAAGAGTGGGAAGTTTCAGATTCTATTCTGTTTCATCTTGACAATTATGTGTCTAGAAGTTGAAATGTGTAAAGGAATATTAAAGACACTGTTTTTTTCCCGACTACGTTTAGTGTGGAGTAGGAAAAAAAATTCCTCACACACAAAAAAACCCAAACCAAAACAAAAGTTAAACTAAAAAATAAAAAGAAAAGAAAGTTGCAGCAAACCCCTTCATGGAATGGAATCTACTTTTCGGGCTTTCTGCATCCAGACACAGCACACAGGTGGTGGTGCTGCAGTCAAACTATATCACCCAGCAACAAAGCTTTGCCCTCCTAGACTTCACTGGTGGAGATTCAGCTCCTTTTCTTAAGGCAGCGTGCCACTTTGTCTATGTTACACATGGAAGCCAACAGCGGATCACTGGGACCCCAAAGAGAAAAGAAGCAACCACCAGAGAGCCCTTGCTGAGCTCCTGTGGCCTAGGAGACAGCTTTCCAGAGCAGTCAGCAGGTTTCAGCAGGACAACTAGGGCTTAATCCTTTGGCTACCCAATGCCAACTTCCACTGTTGGATTGCTACCAATGGAAGTTCAAAGAACGATCATCTGTGAAGCAGGCCCATGTGCCTGCAGCTCTGTTGTTTCCGATGCAGTCTTCAAAAGATGTGTTTCATCAGAACTTAACCAAGACTCCTTTTGCAGCCACAAGGATCAGAGAATGGGCAGAGTGACATTAAGGGGTTGATACCATCTGCCTAGAACTCTGGCGTGCTTCCCTGAAGAGGTGGCTAGGAAGTGAGAAGTTACCTGCACCTACAAAAAAAGGGCTTGGCAGGTAAAGTTGTTCTGGGACAATTTTTCTGGGGAAGTGACCTGCAGTTTGGCTATGCTGCAGCTTGGTGAAAACATCTATTTTCATCTGTCCTGATGAAATTCAGGGAACGGAAGGATTCACAGCCCTCGCTGGGACAAAGTGCAGAGGCCAAAGACCACGTTCCAGGACAACCCTCTACCCAGCCTTTCCAGAGCAATGTACCACAAAACAGTAACGCACCTGTACAGACATACTTTAGCACTATGTTGTCAGAGCTACTGGCTGAATACCAATTCAGATTTGAGCTTACTGTTAGGCTGGTCAGAAGTGCTTATTCCTTCAGTATTGTGGCGAGTTCTTCAATTTTACAGCTAGTCTTTCACATTAACTAAAAATGAGTCTTTATTTCCATTAAAGAAAAAGCAATGGAAGATGTTGAAAACATTCTGAAAACAGAGGGAGAAACCTCTGCTTCTCTCTTTTTACTGCCTGTGCTTAATTTACCAGATGCATGCCCTTAAAACCAAGAAAATTAATAGCTTAGGATGGCATAAATCTTATACCGTCTACATAATAGCCACAGTGACACAGAGAAATGTAAACTTCATTGTGGCACAAACTTACTTTGCACCCAAAATAAATTGCAGTACTTATCTCAAAGTGCAAGCACAACACAAAACATTTTAGAAAAAGAAACATAAAATGAGTCAATGACTCATGCTGGTCAACCTTAAATTAACATCAGCATATATCAATAATGGAATCATAATACAGGAACACTGAACACTGCTACTATTAAAGTAAGAACATATCATTTTCAAAAAAGTGTAGCTGAAAGTCTTTTACTAGAAAAAAATCTGTGTTTCTCTACATTTCATTTTTTTCACATTTTCTGTATTATCAGTTAAAATACATGCAATATATGTAGATTTCGGGAGTGAGAGGGAAATGAAAATAACTGATATTATACATTTAGGAAAAATACCACAGGTCAAACTTAAAGCTCTCGTGTCATTTTCAAATGCCCTTCTTAAAACCGCATTTGACAACAAAATGCATTTGGCTTATTGTGCACATAGCTTAGAATTCAGGGCAGTCCACAGCTTTCGCCCTTCTAAGTGTTTGGGAATGGTAAACAAATTGGCAGATAATTACATTCTGTCTCTTAGCAACCTTAACTGTCTTGCAATGAAGTTATTGGGCTTTTTTTTTCTGATGTATTCTGGTAATGACATTATTTCCACAAATTTTAGACCCAGTCTGACAAACCCTTTTTGTACAGAACCTCCTGAATCAGCCCATCATTAAATGACAGAAAAGACCAGTTAGTGAAAGCTACCATCTTGTTTATAATCTCTTGGGAAGACAATTCACAATAAACATATACTGAGGACAAACAAATGAGTAAGTAGGAAGAGGGTAGTCAAAATATTTTGTCATGAGCCTAAACAGCCTTTTCTGCTGCTGTAACTGTAAACAAACACAATATAGAAACCTGTGGTTTAAATACAAACCTTTAGACAGCAAAACTCCCAATTATTTAACGGAAGAAATGAAATTTGAAATTCTGGAGTAGAAGAGAGTTTTGGGCCGGTTTTTCAGAAAATATTTGATTTTGGTAATCTGTTTTGAAAATGCAATCCCATTTGTAGGCATGAAGGAATTCTTAAAAGCCGGTTCTTTTCACTGCACATGAAAGGGGAAATATTGTTGCCACTACTGCACTCCTGCAGACGTAGGACTATGCAGCGGTAGCAGACTGCTAGGGGAGGTCGTAAAAATCTTCACTACATTTCAGGGGAGTGTGCAGGGCCTTTGTTCAGTGCCTTCCCAGGAAGGAAATGATCTCTACATTCTCTTTCCCTCTTAATAATATCAGAGCAGGTATTAATAACAAAGTAGTTAAAGATGCTGAAAAATCAGTACTGTCATAAAATACAATTAAAACAGTAACCTAAAATACCTTATCCTGCCAAAAGACTTTTTATTACACACCATCTTAAAATGTCTCCTTACTCCAATGCCAATTTTGCATTAGAACCCTTGTACAATTACGGATACACACTTCAGAAGAGAACAACTTTCTTATCAGTATCCCTAATAACAAACATAACACTGCTTCCCTGTTTAACGGCCAATTTATGTACAAGTACCTCTCTAAATTAATTCCCAAAGCAGGTTATTGCTCCCTTATCATGGATCATCTCCAAAATGGTAACCAAACAATAAACTTACTTGAAACAGAACACAAGGAACCAGCAGTCTCTCACTGAAGAGCATTAATTATAAGTCTTCGCACCTTGATTGATTACTTGGGAAATGAAGATGAAAATCTGACAGACTGGAACCGGACATTGAAAATAGATTTTCCTTAAGTTCAAAAGCAACAACATAAATCACAAAAATGATTCATTTCAGCACATGGAGTTGAGAGTCGGTCTCTCTGTAACTCTTGGTAAATTGCACCTGCACAGCAGACATAGGAAACTAAATAACAGGGTTTTTTGAGGGCAATTACTAATTAAGACTAACAATCTTTTCACAACATTTCGTTGCTGCACAGAGTGTTATTCTCCATTTTAGTCAGGCACCTGGTGATGTATCTGGGCTCAAATGAGGCGCTTGCCACAAAAACCTCAGATTCCAACTAGATGAGAAGAAAAAACATGCCACTTCAGTAAGGTATCCGACAGAGGAAAGGCAAACAGAATAGGAAAGGGATTGCTATCCGTTGTGTGCTCTTTTGGTAAAGAATCAGTTTTCCAGCAGCTGCTGAGTATACAAGTGTGCTCCTCCTCAAGAACAGTGCCAGTGGGCAGCAGAGATTCCAGCAGCAGCAGCATGCACCGCGCCTGCCCTTTAGCAATGGAATCAGGGCAAGACTGTATTTTGGCTGTTCTCCTTTGCTCCAGGGGCATTAAGGTACAGAAAAACATACATGCTCAACTCCAGCCCCACCTCTTAACTCCTCTTTGCTCACCATCGCTCATTCTGTTGAGGTCGCAGCCCCTCAGATTTGCTGATCACGTGCCACGCATAACTTATCTTAAACAAGCAAAGTTAGGAAAACCTTGTATCAGGCTACATTTTGCTGGGTGAGGTTAGAGATCATTGTTGTCATCATCATCAGGTCTTAGAGGAAGTGTGTTATGCAGCAAGGAGCAAAGGGGTCTTCTGGAAAATGTTTTGGGAATGCTTTGTCGATACTGGAATGGCCCAGGGGTTTTTTGCTCTGTCCTCATTTAGCCTCCTGAAATCTAGTAAAAGCCCACAGGAGGTGACAGCAGAAAATGTGTCCAAAAAAAGCAGCATATTGTTCACTCAACTGCACCAAAAAGCCCCTGAATTTCTCATAAAAAAAATAAAATTAAATATCCCCACTATTTTATCTTCGTACATAGATTTTTTTCTAAATGAAAGACAAACAGAAGAAAACACTTATACACAGAGTCTTGTCAACCTTCATCCGTTCTTTAAAAACTCAACACAGAATCTGAGAGGAAGGGACTCAGGCAAGATGATGCTGATGAAAACACTACGATGCTCCAATACCGTTTCCCTTTAAAAAGCTGCCAGGGCTAGAGCAGTCACATGGCAAAATGGTGTGTGGCTGGGTCTGTGCGTGCCTGTTTAATAAGCCATGAAGCTCTTTGGCTGAACTAGCGTGTGTCATGTGATACAGGGGTTGCCATGGCAAGTACATATGCAGTTCTTGATCTGCTTCATCACAGCCGTAGCAGAATTCAGATTAACAATGCAGGAATATGATTTCCTAGGAAAAAAAAAAAAAAAAGGCTGTGCTTTGCTTAGCCTAATGGTTTGGATGTACCGCTGAAACAGTTTAAGTTATCTGTTAAATGGTATTTGTGATATGCTGATTAAAAACTTTTAATCTCAAAACAATAGCCATGTAACACAAACACTATCAGTTCAGTCTTTGAAAGCAGCGATATATTTGGCATATGTTGCAGTACATGAATTTCAGTATACTTTTCCATTTAAATACACATAAAATTCTATTTCTGCTTCAGCCCTCAAAACACAGATATAAGCAGTAGAGAGAGGAAGAGGGGACAACTGTTCCAGCGAAATAACAAAAAACACGTCAAACCAACTCTAAAATTCAGTCATTGCTTTTTTTTTTTTAATGTGGTAATCCACAGGCTGACAATCAGCACAAGAGATGCCTGTGAAAGATGTTCCTGACACTGAGGCAGAAAACATATCATCAGAGTTTCAACATCTGGTACCAAAATTAAGCAGCTTGTGAATACAACAGGCTGATGAAGACCTGCATTGTACGGGCTGCCGTTCCTAACTTGGTGACAGGACACGGCTGGAGCTACTCGCAACACAAAGCCAGGTTTATAGAGATGATTCTGTTCCTGTAGGGGCAGCCATAGGACTGTTTGACCTGACGGAGGTCAGCTCCAGCAAGGCACAGGGTTCCTGCACTTTTAGGAACCTCACATGAAATGCTCAAAGACCTTTGGCATACCTTGACCTTCAGTTTTTAATACCTGTTCAGGTGAACTTCATGTGTGCCACTGCTCCAAGAGAAAAGATATCCAAGTCCTGAAATAATTTCTGATACTACAGAATAAACAACCTTCAAGTAAAAAATTACAGGGAGCCTAACTGCAACGAGTGAGTGCCCAAACCTCGGAGCAATTACATGAAAGCAGGCAGACCTCAATGCAATTGGGATATTTAATAAAAGTTAGCCCTTCGTCTCTGTGCTTTTCCTAGAAGTGTTTGGAAAGAGACAACCTGTATTGAAGGGACAATTGATTCTCTCAGTGCTTCCTTCCAGCAAGAAAACAAAATAAAAATTAAATTTGAGTTAAAGCCAAATGGATTCCCCCCACCCCTACACTGGCTCCCAAACTCTTCCATCACTTACACGGGGCTGGTCTTGAAACCTAGGGCACCATTCACACCTGTAATTACTACCAACTCAGGGCATCTGGAAGTGCAGAGCTCTCCCAGCACATAAAGAACAAGATGTGGCTTTTGTTCTTTCCCTTTATTAGAAGGCAGTGTGTTGGGGCTTCATGGGTTAATTTCAGATCCTTCTCTTTTTAACCTTATGCTTCTTACTCCGCTTAGATTCTTTCTTGTCCCCACACACATCTCACTTCTACTGTGTATCATAGGTTTTTCTCCAATAATAATAAAAGGGGAAATCTCCATTGCAAATCACTTGCTGATTTAAAGGAATCAGAATACTAAAACACAAAGCGACGCTCCAGGATTTCCTCTCCATTAGAGTAGGCTGCATTTAGTGCCGATTGTAATTATTTTTAATCGGATGTCCATAAAGTTGAAGACCTGCATCACTACTGATCCAATCAAAATGTTTCTCCCATAACAAAATTGCATAACAGATTATACGGATTTTTACTGAAACTACCTTGAGTTTCTCTGCTTATCAAAGATGAATATAAAAATCTAACTACTAAAATATACTGGATAAAGTTTCAAGATGCAAATGACTGATTTTTTGTGCTACTTGCGTTTATTACAAAATTGCTGACATCCCCCTCAAGTTCATCTCATTACCAAAAATTAGAAAAATGAGATCACTAGTCAGAGCTCCTACTAATGTGATTTTGGTGTTAGCAGACTAATTTTTTAATTAGCCTCTCTTTGTTTACTTATTCAGACTTGCACATTGTGGAGGGCTGCAGGATTGTCTCATGTCAGAGTTACAAAGCTGAGCATAAAATAAATAACTTCTCATATCCCCCAATACCTCTATTTCAGCAGAAATTTGCTTCTCCATAGCTGCCTGCAGAGAAGCAAAACAAACTTTACATTTAATTATAGAAAATTATTCTCTAGATGGGCTACATTTTTAAACAATCGCTTTTGCAATACTAAAGGACTCGGCAGTTTCCTTTTGTCTTTAAGGATTCAATTAAAAGTATGTTTCAGAAATTAAATTACAGCTTGAAATTAGCTAAGGGTATGAAATACTGCATTTGCCCTAGCATTCAGGGAAAGGCTGTACAAAGCAATTCACTTAATGGCTCCTAACATGTGATCTCAACTTAATAACTAAAGTGCCCTCAGCTAGCAGAGGATCTACTGGTGAGATACGCCCTATATAATCCACCCAGAGGAGAAATGGATTAAACTCAGGTAAATCTCATTAATTTATGGTAACCCCTATAGTTACTCTCAGTTTTGATCTTTTAAAATGTTACAATTTTGTCAAGTAACACACTTGTTGAGAGGAATTTTTCTGTGGGTTTTAGCTGGCTGTGGCCCTCTCAATCTTGACACGTTCCAGAAGCGTCTGCCGGAGTCTGTTGGAAGCGTTTGTTTCTCCCTAGCTTTCAGAGAGTACTGCTGGATGTAATTCATCACAACCACTGGGGCTACGCTTCAGTTTATTCTTTGCTGTACTAATATAGGGAAGGAAATGCGCAGTCCCCTAACTCTTCAGCTGTCCCTTTAGTCACCTGTTGGGTACAATTTCAGCTCATGCTGTGAGCTGCTTTGCGCTGCGTGCATGCACCGGGTTAGTGTTTCAGAGGAATCTAATTTCCATTTGGGGTCCTTGGGTACTGTGCAATAAAAAATAAAACGAAACACAACTCCACTTACGACTGCCTTCTGTGGGACCAAACCAGCACGCTTTGCTCATTCGCAGGCTGGCGGCAGGTCGCCCGGGGAGCTGCAGTGTTCACCCTCAGCAGTCCCCAGGGCTGAGCGGAGCCTGCCCCACACCAGCCCCCCGCGGCCCCTCAGCACAGGGGGTGGCTGCTAGGGCTCTATGTTCTTGATGAAGGAAGACCCGTGCTGAGGACACACTCCACATGGTGGTGGTGTTTTTGTTCGGTTGGTTGGTTTTGTGTTGTTGGGTTGCTTGTTTTGGTTTTTTTAAAATATTTTTAAACTGATTTCACTTAGGATTACAAGTCAAACTAGAGTGGGAAGACAGAAGGAAAAATAAAAGGAGTCTCAAATTAACTATAAAACCTACCACCAGTAATGTCTCTGCAATCCATCTTTCCTCTAATCTCTCCTTACTCCCATTTTAATCCAATCGCATAAAAATCTAATCAGTGCACATGCACATTCCTGTTTTCATACAAATTTTATCCCCTGATCTGGCATAACTCAGCAATGAGATGCCCATCACCAGATGCTTCTGTCGCAGGGGTGGTCTGTACTGACAGTCTCTGTTTTCAGGGGTATACCCAAGAGCAGACTCTCTTCTATAGGCTAAGAAAATAAACATCCCAATTAAAATATCAAGCACTATACTACACTTGTGCTTTCCTGTGGAGGAAAATAAATAAAAAAAAAAAGCCTGTGTAACCTGTCAGAAGGGTGCTGAGAACACGCAAAGTGAACAAATGCCTGCCAGCTGGGTGGGGCATGAAGTAATCTTTATTATTATTAACGACAACAAAATACAGCTGTGATTTATGGCCCTGGAAAGAGCAATGCACTGAGCTGTTCTGCTCAAAGAACATGTTTGTTTTCCTTCAACTGTATGAACAGGTATTGTTAAACAATGGATTTTCTTGAAGGCACAGAAAGATTTACTCATATTATTCTAATGCTAGCAGAGACCTTCAGTTCTGCTGTGTTCTCACACTGGTGCTGCATGTTCCTGGTGTTTATTACACACAGGTCTGGAAGAATTTCCAAAATGCATGTGGCTGAACCTGCGTGTGTGCACATGTAGGAGTGTGGTTAGCTGCAATTTTGCTACTTACAGGCCATGAGTCTACTTTCTCCATGTCTTCTGTACAAGAACCTCTCCTTCAGGTTGCAACATGAGTTCTTAATTCAGGTCACAGCCAATTAAAACATTTGTCAGGCGTCAATGAACTTCAGCATGGAGTAATTTTTGGTTACTGGAAGCCTTGAACCAGAACAGATCAATGCTTCAATTTTACCAGCAGTCCTGGGCTAGACTTTATTAAAGTTACATGGCATATTAATTGTGCTGTTTTACTGAGTGTATTTCTCCATTAATGAAGTCCATCCTAGATTAGTTATAAAAACTCCATCCGGGCATGCTTCAAAACAGTCTTCCTTTTTTTTAATCCAGTCTTCACAATAACAGTTTTTGTTTATTCATGCCCTACTCTATGCAGTTTCATAATATACTTGAAGACATTTTCCAAACAAATGCAAACCCTTGACTAGAAAGAGCAGCACCACCAGAACCCTAACGGTTGTGCAAAATATCTGCTTCCCCACAGCTCTACGTGCATCTACGTCTTGCTAAGGGGGGCTTTTTGCTTAGAGGCAGTGCTGGATAATTTTAACTACCAGGTTAAAATTACAATCCCACATACCATAGTTAAATAGTAATAAAGAGTGAGAAAAAAATGGAAATAAAAGTGGAATGGGAACGAATTACTAAAAACTGGACGTTAAGATCCATATGCCCCCCAGCATCTTTCAGCAATGGTATGTCAAGGACTGTCTCCCAGTGGTACAACAGACCTCCTCCAGAATGACTCAGTCTGCCAAGGAGGCACCAGCCTGTAGGTTGTATGTGAACACGCGCCCAAATGGAATTGGAGCAAGGCCAGTTCACTCATTTACACAGGTGGTCAGACAGCCTGCGAGTACCAATAGCATGGAGCCACTTAGACTGGATTTTAACAAGAAAAGGAATCTGTAACCCATTTAGCAGTCCTCTGGGCTCTCTATGACCCCACACTTCTAATTATGCTTTTAAATATAGCAAATGAATCCTGAGCAAAAATGCATCCACTTACATAGTGGGTAATGTCTGTCAGTATATGTCTGAGCAATTTGTAGAATGATGCAGGGGAAGAGATCATGTAACTTCCCGGAAAAAAGAGTAAAAGTTGTAGGCAGGAGCCCTAAGATCATAGAAGGTTTATTGAAAATAACATGAAGATTTTGATACCGAACTGATAGTGATTTCTGCTTTATTTCCTTGGTACTTGGGATTACCAAGCAGGCTGTCAGTCTCTGTGGTAAATTTTAAATGCCATTTGTTGCATGACTGTCCTAAAATAAAACTTCTCAGAATAACAGCAACAGCAATATAATATAGTTTGCCAGCAATATAATATAGTTTGCATTGTGTCTGTTGTTTACTTTGTGTGGCAATAATACAGGAGGCCATATGGATATGAGCATTTGGAAGGGAGGATTTGTTGGCTAGATCATCACATCTGTTTACTTATAAATGCAACAAAAATACATTTGGAGGTCACTGACTGCACAACCATTTTACTTACTCTTGATAAAAAAAAAAAAAACAAACCCCCAAAACCCCTATCTATGCTACCCTTTATACATCAATCCAACTTCAAAAGAGACCCTATGATATTTTCATGAGAAAAAGGTTTTGAAATCATACTAAAATTAGTCTCTATCACACTTCATCAGCCACTTCCACCGTAAAGGTGGTATCACAGCAATAATTTAATCTAGGATGAAATGAGTATGCAACATGTCCAGGAGGAAGATGATAAAAACAACCAATGCCACAGTTAAGCTTCATTACAACACATACACTTTGATTAAAGGAGCACATATGACTGACCTCATATCCAAAAATCACATTCACAGAGAGAACTCAGATTTGAATTTTTAAAAAAAAACCAACCAAACAACAACAACAAACCCCACAAAAGACCAACACCGACATACCAAACCAGTAACAACAGGTTCACAAGTTTGTAATCTATAACATCTCAATAATGTGCTTGCAGGTATTTCAACTGAGCCCCTCGCCATGATCCAAAATATTTATTGCACTTCCTTCATGTTTTTCTTGAGATCTGGCTGCAAGGATATTGTAATCTAGTAAGCATAAGTATTCCTGAAAATTTAGAAATGTGTAGTTCACTACGCAAAATTTCAACTACAGACAAATGTTCAGAAAAAGAAGAAACTGTACTTTAAGCTTTCTTTTACCTAAAGTATTTTTCTGATTTCAAGACATTATTATAAACAGTAAGTTCATAATGAAATTCTTTTATTTAGATTATTTTTGATTCTGGTAGAAATCTTTTGGTAGAAACACCTCAGCATGTCCATATACTCTAAGATTACACACATTTTCTCAGCTGAACGGAGCTTTTGGCAGTGAATAATCCCATGCATAGAAATATTTTTATATTTGCTTGCTGTCGCCCACACTTGATAACACTTAACTTCTAGCTGAAGGACACGTAACTTATGTCTTGTTTATGAAGGAACCCAAGGACAGAAACGACAGAAAACTACAGACAGATAATACCTGAATTCAATTACTTTCACAACCTTAAAAAAAAAAAAGGCAAGAGAAAAATATGATCTTACTTTTGCCGATGGGTTAGTCTTCAATATTTGATTTGCCAAAGGAAGGAGAGGTTAGGATGACAGCTGTTCATTACAATTCCTTCTTTAGTACAAGAGCTTAACTCTGCCACTGGCTGGCTGGCCCATTTCTGCTAGCTTTAGCACAGAACAGTGCTCCTAGAAGCTCCTCCTCTTGACAGGATCTGTCTGGATACTTCCCTCAACAAGCAGAAACAAGGCTTTCCACAGACCCATTTAAGTGCTGGGAATGAGCTACAAGTAAGGAAAACCATTAGAAGTGGAAATAAATATTTTGATGGCTAAGTCCAGGATTTGGCAGGTAGAAATCCATGCCCACTAACACCATCAGCTTTACACCAGAGCAGTGTTACAAATCAAAATGACAGCTTTCCCAACAGAAACAGTAGCTTGAATGATGCCTCAAAACAAGAAGCCAGAACTTTGAAAGCGTACATCTCTTATGAAAGTGTACAACCCGAGCCACTCCCCATGATTAATGCAACATGCCTCAGCCTTCAGAGGAGGAGGAGGGTTCGTTATTTGTTTCTTACCAAGAGTTTGTATTTATACAATGAAAAAAACCACTGGTGAAGTATCCACACAAGACGATGTATAACAGAGTATCTAAATATATGTATTTCAATTTTGGATGAGTCAGAAAGCAATGGCTCATTCTAACAGATGCCCTATGTAAACTCCAAGTACTCACCTTTTCCCTGGCACCCGTAACAGCTGAGGTAAATCTACCTTCTGTTCCCAGAAACGCTGCCTACGGCAGATATTGTATCATGGCAAATGTACATCTCACAGTACTGCAACTTTATTGCCAGTGAAAATGATCCTGCTTCATAACTTTATTTGCAATTTATAAGCTCTGTGGGCAATATGCCAGTATGTTCTCTTGGTCTGGACACAGCCGCCTGAACTGACAGTGATCGAGTCGTGAGACCAGGCGAATAAAAGATGGAAGAAAAAAGGTCTAAAAATTAGGTCCAAAATATATACACTAATGTATTTATTGTGGCTTACTCTCAGCTACTAATCAGCACATTAACCTTATTTTCTCTGCGCGATTGCTAAGTACCATACTAAAATTAGGTCAGAAATTCAGATCAGATCAGCTGACTCAGCCCAGCAAGATCAGACAAAGACTAGTTGCTTTTTTTTTTTTTCCAATCCAACACGATGTGTTTTATCCCCTGCAATCACAACAGATCCATACTTTTTTCCCCACAATTAACCTATCAGAACGACACACGATGAGATAGCAATCACACGGAATGTACAGCAGTGCTACTGAAGAAACACAACACAATGTATCCTTAGGAAGGCAAAATGTACAATCAAACAGCTTTTTTTTTAGGTCATTTTTCAGATCTTGTTTCCAAACTGCTCAGACTAATGCATTTCAATGAACTTTTAAGTCATTCAGCACAGTTATGAGATGATTTAGGTAAATAACAGCTGCTTCTAAATAGTGTTGTGTGTGAATACCACCACTTTATTAGAGAATAAATTACTCATTATTATGTTGTTAATATACACGATCAGCCTTCTTCTAAAAGAGAGCATCTGAACACTAAAATTTAATAGCTTCTCAAAAAAATTCAATAATCAGATTATTAGGTAATTTTCAGTAGATGCCAAAGACTGACTTTGATTTCCACGAGCAAAAGGAGGGTGCTTGCTGGAACCCCCTCTTCTGCTCAAAATCTACCTGTGGTTAATCACAGGGGATGACTCCCTTGTTGCTAAGGAGATTGTTTTCAGCTGTTGGTAGTCTCCAGGCTGGTAGCACTGTTATCACTGCACATGTGCACCACTTGCTATCTAGGCCACACTATCAGGAATTAGGGATAATATAAATACCCACCAAGATAAGGTAAAGATATAAGGAAAATAGCACAGAACAAAGAAGAAATCAATAATCGTACTTTACCCTTCCTGACTGCTGTGTTTCAATAGACAACATGGTCTTGGATGAATCTCCGGAGGTTACTACAGGGAGCAGACTCAATTGCGGTCAGCCTAAGTGACTTTAGACATTATGGTTCCTTTAGTCAAATCAGATGTTCTCCCTTGGTCTGCCATTGCTTTTAGTTTTCCTAATCAAGGATTGATCACAGATATCTCATTTTACCTCTCTAAGTTTACACAAGAAAAAGACAGAAAAAAGACTCAAAAACAGCGTTTTCCAAGATTTTTTAAGGTGTTTTTCCTACTTTGTTTCCTCAGATGGATATCGATTACCCCCTCAATGTTACTGAGATGAGCCAAGTTGGGAGGGAGTAGAGGGGACCACCGCAAACATGGTTTCCCACAGAAGAGCGCTATATCAAGAAACGTTCATGCCTCCAATTCATGTACATATACCTGCTGTTCCTCTGATAAACCCACTATATTGCTGTTAATCTTCCTTGTGTCTCCTGACTCTCTGTTTCTGGGGAGCACAGCACTGTTCTCCGTGATCTGAATTTAGCATAAGCAAGAATTTCATGGTTTGCCTTAGCCCTAAATTGTCTGCACTTACCCAGAGCTCTTCATCAAATCACTGTCCCGAGATCAATAAATAAAACCACACAAACCAACCACAAGGGAGGAAATACCGCTACCACCATTCAAATCAGGTAGAGAAGCTTGGCTAGAAGACTATAAAGAGCCAGGTAGGTCCCCAAGAAACTTAGTCATAACAAAACCTGTTCTGCCACTTATTGACCTTCATGGTCACACATACTAAAGTGCACATAAACATGTTAGCCAGATCACAGCCAAATTAGCTGTCAGCTCTGAAGACTATATTCTGAATACACTGGTAGACATTGACAGTTTAACATAGCTTATCATCAAATGAAGAAGTTGCCACAAGGACTGGGGAATTTATTTTTCCAGCCAATTCTAAATTAATCAAACAGTAAAGTTTCAATAAATTCAAAATATTTACAAATTTGGTGGGGATTTTTAATTATTTTCCTCATTGGGGAAGAGCGGGCTATGTAAGATACGAACGTACTCTTCATCTCACTACTTTAAAACAGCAGTTTGTTGACTAGCAATTAGTATGGGCTCAGTTAGCAGGTGAGACATTCAAATTCCTCCTCTGCTTTATGTAACTAGTACTTAACTTCCCTCTCCATCATATTAATAAATATTTTGAGGTGGGTCTCCCTACCCTTTCCTCTTGGAAATTTTGCAGTTATGCAGCTATTCAGTAATCAAGAGACAGATGAACAGTAAGCAAAGATGGCAAGAATGAAACAAAATGCATATCCAGCATAAATCAAAACATAAAAAAACACAAACCCTCCTATATTAATCTGCAAGGAAAACCATTTTTCTCACGAAGTTGTGCACAGTATAGCTCCTGCTACAGGCAGCCTATGCCTTTGACTCTCTAATAGTTTGAATTCCCCTGAACATCACCCAATAGTTGAACTGACAAGATAATAGTCCAGAAAGTTCCAAAATACGCATTGCATAGGCTCTCATTATTCACCTCAATTTCACATTGGTCTTATCCCCCCAACCAAATTAGTGACAATCCAAAAAATTCTACTTCCTGGAAAGTAAAAGCAGCCATAATTTTGCTTTACATTGCTTCTTCCTTCTCTGTCAAACTGTATGTGCTGCTCTTTTGCTTTAAATGTTCCATCAAAATTACCAGACTACCGAGGCGTTGCTGGAACATTCACAGCACAGCATGTCTGTTATACCTGGATGTACAGTACCCAAGACATGGCATAAAATTTAATCACTTAAACTGAAATACAGAAGATTCACGCCAGGGAAAAAATTCAAAGGACCTCCTATCAGTTTGTGTTCAAGCAATCCATTTGTATATAAAAGTTTAGCATTTGGATGGATGATTTACCTGTATTACACAATTTGACTGTCCCCTCAAGAAAATGCAATTTTTAATATGCAAATGTGTCTATAATAAATATTTACACCTATCCCATTCAACCTTCTTTTCCTCTCCAAGAGGCTGCAGAGATTTCACTGCTATCCATTGGCACAAGAGGCCAGGTCATGTGAGTGCTCCTCTCATTAACTGTCAATTAAAATCAATGGAATTGTTCAAGAAGAGCCATTACAGGGTTCTACCCATCGGGGGCTTGATCCATTTTCCTTTAAATGATTGCAATATTTTTACTGACTTCAGAGCATGCAGAATGGTGAGGAAATCATAAATAACAGACATATTTTTTTGTGAAGCCTCAGACAGCAATTAAAGAGCTTTGAAAATCTACCAGATTTAAAACATCAACTTGAGGGCAGTCCATTTTGATCTGTGAGGCTGTCTCTGTCTTGCAAGAGCTCACAGACCAATACATCTTTCAACAAAGTACACACTGTCCATCTAAAAAGCAGTGAGTGGATAAGGACCTGTTTTCCATTAGATCTACATCTCCTATTCCAAACACCTCAACTTTTCGTTACAAATCACACCAGCTGGAGATGCCACACATGCTCAAACTGAATATATTTGGATGGGAATACTCTCTTCCATTGAGGGAGGTAGAACCATTCAGCATCATGTCTATACAATGCAAAACATGTGCAATTAGCAGCCTGACATGGGCCAACGGTCCATACCGCTTTTACCAGCAAGCTGCTTAGAAATCAACTGATCTACGCATATTTACCATATCTGAGACCGAGCCCCTCACTGTTCATTCACTCTGCCAGACCACTCATCTTTTTATCAAAATATTTACCGTTTTATTGCTTCTTCTTGTTTTCGGCGTTTTTCACTCTTTTCTTTCAAGTAAGCCAGGTTTGTTTCATTCCTCATGCGATCATTCTCTCGAGCAATGTCTGATGCATTCTGTATAACCAAGCCATCATAGGCCTTCATCCCCATATCTTCAATATACTGGAGAAAAGCGCCCAAAGTGACCTCCTCCTGATTAGAACTCATCATCTTGCAGGAGATAATGAACAAAGGAAAGTAACGTTTCCTGCAGGTTGAAAAACACATAATACCTTAATCAGTCGGAAAATAGCTTATGGTTTATGACAGCGAGATTGTGTCAATTGTAATTAACATCTCTGTAAGAGACAATTTTTTAGACTTTCTCCTGTCTAAAGGATAATAAACAAAGCAATTCAGAACACAGAACAACGTTACTCCAGACAAGAGGAGATAGAAACCAAGACTCTCTTCCTCCAAGCGATGCAGATCCATCCAGTTGTTCAAATCCCCAAAACATTTTCTTCCACCCCTTCCCTTTTCCTAATACCCTTCAGTCGCAACAACACTGACCTCCCTGAACCTCATTTTGAATTGGACTGAAAAGACTTCCATCCCAGGACAACGGGTCCTTTTTGCAGTTTAGATAAAGCTGCACCAGAGCAGATCACCAGATAAAATTCCTAGTCTGGAGGATATTCCAAAGTTCAGGTGAACAATACTGTTCCATTTTTTGGAACAAAAAAGTTCAAAGTTTTCTTCAGTTTCAAAATTGGAGAAAAATATGATGAAATAGTTTCCTATACTTCATAACGTAGACAGAAGCCCATAAGCCCAGATCATCTGTTGCTCAAGAGCTTGTTAGCTTGAAGCTCCAAGAACAGACAAGAAATCCCAGCTGAGCTGGGACCTTCAGAACTCTAAAGCCCTTGAATTCTCCAAGCTTCCGTATTTCTTCCACAGGTATGACAGACACTTGGGTTTACAGCACCTACAGCTAAGTAGCGTGGAGCACAGACCTGCTTAGATACCTAGGTCACTCCTGGCTCCATGCCAGGCAGCCAGAAAGCTCTCAGAAAGGCCCCAAAGGTTTTCCACTCAGCAGCAGATACCCCAGGAGTCACAAGAACTCTACTGTACAGACATATCAGTAAATACTACAGGTGACTAAAGGCAAGGTATAATTTCAAGAAACATACTGGCTATCTAAACTTTATACAACTAGATTAACTACATATTAACCAAGTAAAATAGAACTTTAATAAAACAGAGGACTGCTATCTTCTTATTTTACATACTGATTGCTGTAAGGTCATGAGGCATTATAATCTTGAGTGGCATTATCCTCACACAGCCCTGTGAGGGGGGTCCTCATCTTGCAAACGCGGCAGAGAGTGACTGAGTGACACGCTGGCAGACCTGGCAGCTGAACTCAGCTCTCTAAGGCACATTTGCTGCTTCGTTACTAGAGCATCCCTCCCTTCCCCGAAGGAGGATGGTGTGACTTCCCGGTATCAGCCTGAGAATGATGCCAGCCCTGCAACTAGAAGTGATCTTACTGAACAGGCAACGAGTATACTGTCTGGACACAGATTTTAGGGGCAGAGTCCCTGTGAAATCAGTGACAAAAATGTTTTCTCCATTTCCTAATATACTGCCATATTTCTAATCTTTACTACACTGCTGGACAAGCAAAATTCTGAACAGAGTAGGCACTGATTCTAAAAAAAAAATAAAAAAATGTAAAAGCTCTTATAGATTCTGGTAATCCACTCCAGGCCTCCAGGCACAGCCCTCAACATGAGAACAAAATGCTTTTACATTCATAGAGTAAGGGATGAAAAGGAGAGAGAGAAATATTTTTTCCACTCTAATTTTTTTTCCTGTTTTTGATCACTTGAAGTGGCAATGGCAACAAGCAGCTGGTTTCAGGCAGTTAATACATAAAAAGCACACCAATGTTTTTTCCTTTGTTCTCCATGTCTCCATATCAAAATTATTTCTGTACAATGGTAACCTGACTGTTAAAATCATGAAGATTCAGAGGATGCAAAGGGTCTACTCCTATCACCTCTTCCACCTCCCAAAACAACCTTTTCTATCAACTAAGCCTGAACACGAACATAAGGCTGATGTTCAGGGTCACTAAATTGATCTTAAAGTATTTTCAGGCATGGGTATAGGTATCTCCTACCAATCCCTACAGGGTAAAACCAGTGAAGGAGGTCTTAGTGCAGCCCAACGTGCATGCGTGCAAGTTCACGCAGCTTTCATGTTAGAAATAGTGAGAAGTCCACTGTGTTGGAACACGCATTGAGCCATCCTATATATTTACTGTAAGCGGCACAGTATCTGTGAAGGAGTGAATTGGGAAACTGACAAAGAGCTAAACAGACCCTATCAATGTTACTGATGCTTCAGTAGACATCATTTTAGACCAATTCCTAACCTTTCTGATTAAGAAAAGTAAGTGCAGATACCATAGCCTGTTCCTGGGAGTCTGTCTACAGCATGAAGCCTGTCTGATTAAAACCACTGCTAACAGCACAGACAGCTCTAACTCCACTGCCTCTGAACTTCTCAAATGGTATCTGCTTTCTGATGGTTAAGATGTGGGCCATTTCCCCAGTAGATGTTTATTCCACTATGTTTTCCATTTTGGACTTCTAGGAAAGCCTAGTTTCTGCATATGTTGAATTAAATCCAGATGAACCTGTACAACAGAGAAACCCCACCCTAGCGACCTTAACAGCAGTTTTGCCATTGACTTCTCCAGGGACCAGATTTTACTCCTGAAAGATAATATGAAATTTTATACTGAAGATAACTTCAGCAGGCTTTCAATAAATGCAGTTCTGACCCATTTTTCCCAGAGACATAAAGGACTTGATCTGCTTAACACCCTTTTTTATGACAACAATACTGCATTTTTTTTCCTTGTTGTTTCCCTTTCTTTTTGGAGGTCAAAAATGAGCTGACATAAGGATGTGCTGAATCTCCTTTTACTACGAAATTTATTTTTCATACGAGAGGATAAAGTCATTCCAATTGGAAAAAGACTGAAATAAAAAGCTTTTATTCTGCTGCACGCACTGACCAGATACTTTATACACTGTTTGTCACTGACGTCTATTACTGAGCTCATGCAGAATGACAAAAATTGACACAATATTTAATAAACGGATCAAGACATATTCTTTGTCCTAATAGGAGTCCAATCCTGCAACAGTACTGAGCAACTGTAGCTACTGACCTCCTCCTGTGACTGATGCTCGTGACACCAAATTCAGTTTGGGGTGCTCTTGGAGGCGCAGTTGCAGGACTCCCAGATATTTCAAAACCTTGAATCAGCTCTTGCGGCATTTAACTCTGAAAAGCACCTACACAAGTAGCAAGCATTTTCTGGGTCAAAACCTGTCTATCTCCTGCATGCATGGTATTTTACAGCCTCATTGCATTTACTAATATTGGACAGTTGTGCATGCTACGCTTAAACAGGGAATAAAAATGCAAACAGCTGGGGCAAAAAGCTTAACTAATTACTGTAAACATTTTTACAGTATTAGTATTCCTCGTACAGCACGCTAGGACCCATTTTATTTACAGGTATTAATGCCACTTCAGAGATACCATGTTACCTTAATAGGTGTGCTTTATAACTGCATAGGCTGCAACCAACACATGTGGCCCATCGAGTCCCATGCCTTGCTTCCCTGTCACCCTCCTTGGAAAATGCGTGGGCAGCACCGATCAACTTTTGATCAAAGGTTCTGCTGACTGGTAAGCTCAGGCAGTGAGCAATTCCTAACCATCTGCCAGGGCAGATACAAGTACAAGCAAGTGTTCTGTTTGAGTACATCTATATTTGATTAAAAATATGCAAATGCAAGTTGTTAAATAAGTAATAAGATGTGGATGAGGCACCACCATTTTGGTACCCCTAACATGCACATTGTGGTCAGGTATTTTGTTAGCTGGTAACAAGGACCATACAGGGTCACCCGTGTATTTGCAATCAAGTTCTTTTCAGTGCATTTTGTTTTCTGAAACCAAGCAGCCCTGGAAAATTGTAACTGGGGGTTGCTTTGTTTGGGAAATTATTTTGACACTCCTTTCTCTTCCCCTCCTCATTGTGAAGGAAGAGAAGGAGACAGTGGGGAAGAGGAAAAGTCCTGGATTTCAGCTATTGAAGCCAACATACTGAGAAGTCAACAGAAATTGATTGGAGGAACTTTGTTGCAAGTGTTCACTGAACACGAACATTTTTGGAAATTCAGCTGTGTCCAAGGACACAAAGGAGGACTTCTCCAACGTGTTCACTTTGCCTCTTAAAGGTCAAACTAACACAATGTGAAACTTTACTGAGGAAAAAAAAAAAAAATAACCCACAATCATGCTCACTGGCACCTGCCTCTCCAGGTAGAGGCTCCCCACATCAGAGGGACATTGGCAAAGGAGCACAGAGCAGCTCGCAAGATCTATTTTTTTTTCCTTCCCTGCCAGTGCATCTGGTTTACAGGCAAGGGCAAGCAGTCCCCTTACTGGTTTGCCTTTAGTTATTTACATAACTAAATTTGAGATCTTTGTATTGATTCAGACAATTTCTATGGGAAAATAATGCACTGTACTTCACAAGACTGTTGCATACCTTACTTCTAATTTAACTATTTGCTCTGATGCCAAACATACAGCATTCTTGGTCAAACCCATACTCACCTCCTTTTCATATGACTGGTGTGCAAAAATATTGAATTCAGAATATGAGGAGTAATCAACCCAATATCACAGTATCAAAGCAGCCCTATATGTTAATATTCAGACATGCAGTTCTCCCTCTTATTCACATGAGGATCCCCAAAATATCAGTTGCTTTTCAGCATGCTTGACAGCCATAAGCTGCAGCTGTGCTGCATTGAAAATTGGCAATGCTGACATTAAACTGAAGGAGCTTTTTGAAGTAATGACAAAGGCACTGATTGCCTTCTTCCAAACCAGAGAGATTTTTTTTTTTTTTTAATTTTAATGTAGTAAAACAGAGCCTGGAAACACACGAGAATGGGGTTGCCCAAAGTCCTGAATCCAACCCCTAATTTATAAAGGTCTACACACCTCTCCAGTCCTGCCTGTCTCCCTTCCAAATACTGCCTCCTCTCTTTGATAACACATCTGCTTTCACTTTACCTGTCAATTCCCTCCACTAAATTCAGTACATCAGAAGGATTCTGCACAAATCAAGGATGCTAATCGGCCATTCAACCCTCGAATTTGAGCTGCTGCATTCTAGTCGCTTGCAAGGCAGTAATAGCAAAGTAGACAGACCAGCCATATCCAATTTTCACAAACTGCTGACCACAGCAGCACTAATAAGGACCTAATGGTATTGGGTGTACAAAGAATACTTTCACTGCAACCAAGAAAAAAAATCAGTGATGGAAAAATATACTAGAGACTACTTTGCAGAACTTGGTCTCTTATCATAACTGTGCCTTATACCAAGTGAGATTTAAAATACCCGAACAGTTTAATGTGATGAGACAAATTGCTAAGACGTGCTTTTTAGAGTTGCATTCCCTGCTCATTCTGAACAATGAGCTGGCATTACTGTTTTCACACGCAGTGATGCATTAAATTCTAATGTCAAAAAGGAAAGACCTTCTGAAATAGGTTGCATGTTTCCTACCATATAACATTTGTCAACTTTTTATGCAGGTATTTAAAGAAAAAGAACCACTACGCTCATTTGAAATTACAAAATATACTTTGTATTTCAACTGGTATTACAGATTATATACCTTGTCCTCATTATACTGCACAGTATGAGCTCTAGCACCTGGGTGAAATCACTGAAGCTAAGTAGTGCTAAGCCCTTCACTTAAAGAGGTTAAAAGTGGCTCCTTCAGTAGAATAAGAATGCTACTGCATGGGTTTAAAGAAATAGTCCATTTCTATAGACGTCCCACCCTTCATAGGGGAAAGTTATGCTCCCTGTAATTTTAAGAACTGAAAAAAAATACCCTGAGCCTTGTATTTTGGCTCCCTTGCTAGTGCCTTCTGAAAAGGAAAAAGGTTTTTGCTAACAATGACTCCTCTATGACTTCAGAATGTAAAGACCTGTTGTTTACTTAGCAATACAGCAACACTTTTATCCCCTGAGGGGATCACTTTTATACCCTGCTTCCTCCTAACCACACCAACGTTTGGCAATTACAAATCTAGATTCAGAATGGCCAACACTTAAGTGCAATTATGACATTTTATCATCCCAATATTACATGGAAGACTTATGAATAACAAGAAATAAAACCACACAACACACAGAGACATATACACACACAGTCTGTATGCAAACAGGAGTGCATTTGAACTCAGAAGAAAGAATCAGCTTCTTGCTGATGGATATATTTTTTTTTCCTCCTTAAGAAAATGAAATGGAGATTTCACTACCACCAGCATCACACTAAGATGCTGTAAAATATTAATGGTGCAGCGGGTCTGATAAGTAAGTAACATAGATGTTAGAAATTATTTCAATTAATTCATCCGAAAATAGCAAAGAATGTTTTTAATTATTTAACAGTGCTTTTTACGAATAAAAAATCCAGCTGCAAAGTGTCTCTATTACAGGCACAATCAACATGTGAAGTACACAAAAATAGTGAAATAGACTTCAGCTTTTAGTTTAGCAATGGCTTGATTAATACCTCCTAAAAATACATACAACTTCATCATTATGCATTCAGACTACTCATTATTTCATTTTGTAATATTATTTTTTCATTCTAATTAGCACCATATTTTATTAGCATGCTCATATAATGTATTAAAATATGTACGTACCAAAATTTAAGTCCACGGGGACTGCTAAGTGCAATAATCAAAGGTGACTTTTGCCTGTAAAAGCCCTTTCCTGTGGTTGTCTCAGTGCAGTCGGAAGGGATATTTCAGCACCATAAGAAACAGATTTGCAGTTAGGCTCAGTTTTTTCTTCAGTTAAAGTGCATTAAATCTTGTTGGCAAAATTGCCCAGATTGTAGAATTCGACATCACTATAAGTCAGCGTGTTACGTTACAGATCTTCTTAACATACGATTAAAATGACATGGAAAGTTTGGCTTTTAAAAAACGCAGTGGCAAGAGAAGACAGGTGCTTGCTTCTTTAAATCCACATTCAGAGAAGAGAGGGTACAGATAATGGGAGGGTATAAACAACACCCTGCTTTGAGGTCCAGCAGAGAAGAAACTGGATGATTTTTACCCACTTTACAACACAGAAGATTACAGCACCATCATATGCACTAACACAGAGATTTCTAAGGTGCCTCATTTGAATATGTTCTGTGGAGACAAAAAGAACGGAATATAAGGAATAGAAAACATCCTATCCAAATGGCTTCTTGCAGCAGGAAAGGCGCTCGCTCTCTCATTGCCACTTAGATAGAGAAGGTCTGAGGCAGTCTAGCTTGTGGCATCGTCTCTCTCTCTCTCTCTCCCCCGTGACTACAGGCAGGCTTGCTCTTCCCAGCTGCCTTAGTCTGTTGATGCTGCTGTTGATTAATCAGGGATTCTCAAACAAAGAGCAAGCCTACCTTCGGGTGCCAGCAGGACTGTGGGGCTCCGCTCCCGCTGCGATCCGGCTGCCCTGACCCCCCGCGCAGCCAGCATCCTAGCACCTCGGACAGCTCCCCCGCGCTAGGCCCATTGGCGGGGGCGAGGCGGCGGGAGCGGGGACGCGCCGGGAGCCGGAGCGCGGCGGCTGCTTCGGTCCTCGGCTCCGGGGGCGCGGGCGCTCGGCTCAGCCTCCGAGCTAGGCAACGGTCTCCCTCTTAGCTCCACCGCACTCAGCTCTGATTAGCAAGTAATCCGGTGGGGGAAAAAAAAAAATAAAAATATCTGCATGAGCGGCACTGTACATCGCATTTAGTCTATAGGTAGGAACGCCTATGAAACAACGCCCTTCCCCCCTCCTTCTCCCTTCCCAAAAAAGAAATTGTTCTTCCACGGAGAATGTGTCAGCTAACCTTTAGCCCATGTTATGGCTCAAGGAAATGAGCAGCCACTTAAAAGGAACATCTAAGCCTCAGTTTGATACCTCATATTGATGTATCTTTTGCACTCACCCTCACTGAAAAGCAGTGCAAGGCACACAATTACTGCTGACGCAGATTAGACTGCTGCTTGGGGAAAGAGGGGAGGAGCTTCTTAACCTCATCAAAACAACCTCCCACCACCTGCTCCCATTGCACGAGAACAAAACTATGCTACTCGGACAGAATGAGCGTGACATTTACCCTGTTCTACTTATACTGATACGAGATGCGCGCTCTGGAAAGAAGCATTCTGTTTGAAAAGCATTTGGGGTGAAACTACACAGTTTTATGCTCATCCAGAATTTGTGAATGCAATGGTTCGGAAGAAAACATTTCCTTTTTCCTGAACTGGATCTGTCTGCGTTATAGCTCCTCCTTGCAGAATATGTGCAGTTTTGCTTTCTCTCCCCCAAACCTGCAGCCTGGACACAAAGCAAAAGAATCCACTCCCCGCGTAAGAGCCAGTGAAAGGGGAGATGCCTGCATGTGCGCAGAATGTGTTACCCCATTGTTAAATGCCATTTCATTCTTCCTCCTTTCTTAAGTTACAGGCATATTTTTCACTTGCATAAATCTTGATTCTGATGTTTCAATAACAGTTGAATTTATTTCTAAAACTAATAACAGAAATTTAGTCACGGAACAAAGTCCTTTCAAGTAATGCACGTTCACATGAAAAGCAGTGCTACTACACAACCAAGACCTCACCTACAGAGCACAGGAGAACTTCCTGCAGATTTACTGCTCCCAATATCAGTATTACCTGCCATTCAAGAGCACTCAAGATAGCCACCTAGACACACTTCAAAACATAGTGACATCCTGGATGCAGCAGCGGCCATACTAACATTGCAACTGCAGCCTGAAAAAAGCCTGCTCCTAAAGCTCTCTCCCCCCCTCACTAGTAACTCTCGCACGGCTCACTGTCATTGTGCACGCCCCAGCACACCTCCTGCAACCCTATGAAACAGGGCAGGGAAGCTTCCACATGGCACTTCCAAGGGCCCAGTTCAAAAGGATGCTTTAAGAAGGGTTACAAAGGCAGAAGAACAGGGTCTGAAGATATGGAGGATTTTTCTGTCAGGGAAAAAGATCTGGAAGGGAAGTACCTATGGTGTAGAAGAACTGGAGGCAATCCTGGAAGGAGAGTTCTTTCCCTAGCCCAGAGGCTAGCCCGCAGCTCTGCTTCTGATTTTTATTCCTTGAAGTATACCTTAAGAAGAGCTGTGGCTGTGCAGTAATTGGGGAATTCTTTGATTTTCATCAACTGAGATTTCTGTCACATAATAGCCTCTTATTTCCAATACTCCTCCAGAATTTCAGACCTTCCCTATCTCTGCCCCAAGTCATGCACTGAAAACAGACAAATTGTCCAATCAGATTTCTTTCTGTGTTACTTTAACAAAGATATCACTGTAAAATCATTACAACTTCATAAGCACTTTGAAAAACTACAAATTCTAATCCACAAGCATGAAACACTTGGCTATGTCTTCACCACATGGCTCATCCCAGTAATTGAACTCACTCAGATACAATCATCTACCAGACTACATATGTTATTGAACCTTTTGGCAGTTTCCACATCTTAGCATTCTTGCACCAAGGTTCCTGGGGACCATATCTCCATCAGCTGTGGAAGGAAATGTCCATTTTTCCTTCCAGTAGCACTGTGGAAAGGGCACTGGGGGAGTATCATGACCTCTGCAAGGCTGGCAGTTCCATTCCTGGTTAAAGCACAGAAAAGTCTATCTGCCTCCACAGTCAGACAGCGTCAACCCAGGAAAAAGCACCTACAGGATCAATCATGGGACTTTTCTGTGTGCATGGCAGAAGAGCTGGATCAAAACTCAGTTAATGTGTTTTGTGGGTTTTTTCCCCCAAAGTTTCTTACAGAACAGTGCTATGATCATCTTTAAACATGTTTAATGACAACCTTAATGAAGCTGTGACTGGCTTTCACTCCTTAGTTATAAAAGAGGCCTAATCAGTACAAATACATGCACCTCCACAAATTACTACCTGTGTTCTCACGTTGCAGAGGTCTACACCTGGCTTCCTGGTCTCCAGACAGCTAGTAGTGGAGAACCAGTCATTCCTCACAGTAGCTGCCAAGCCCCTCTCCCCATCTCCTTTGCTCCACACCCTTCCTGGAAGTTACAACCACACAGAATTCTGACAGACGTAGATTATTTGCAGTTGCTTTGAATTTCTTAAAAACTTGTGCAAGGCTTCATTACATAGCACGTAGATGATCCCATTTTATTTGTTTATTTATGCCTATGTACATGCTCACACACACATACAAAACACAAATATACATAAAGACAGGGAGAGATGTCACTTGACCCGTGGTTGGCATTTGCACACTGGCGAAAGAGAAGATGAAGAATCTGCTGTGGAAATGCACACTGGCAACTACTCAGTCTTACAATAGTTGCGGGATACCACAGCCTCTGCCTGGCCATGCTGTAAGTAGGCTGGAAGCACATGCTATGTAATAGGGAGGAGGCAGACCTCTGCAGGAGGCGCCTTTGCCAAGGGGATGACAAGCCCTTTCAGGCTCAGAGACAAGTGGATTTGCAAGGCCTGGAGACTGCAGGCAGCAGAGAGACAAAGGGCTTTCAAGAGGAAAAGAATATTCATTTAAGATGCTAACTGGCCACTTAGTGACTGAGAAAGACTCTCTGCCTGTCCCTGAAGTAAGGGAAGCTTGAGGGCAAATGGATTAGAGTTCAGTGCTATTGACCTAGTCTCTGCTTCGTTGGTGAATGGAGGAAGAAGGCTCGCCAAAAAAAGGAAACCCCATGGTTTCCAGGTCTGAACCTGGTAACACCTGACTTAAATGCAAACAATTACATAAAGGTCCCTGCATCATGAGGGTCAAAAAGGACAGTTTTCTTCACTTTGAATGCACCATCTCTCAGGTCATTTGAAGCTTCTCCTGAGAAGGCAGTCCCCTGACAGATTTTTATGCCTGACCTCCAGGCCATAGATGAAGAATTCCACGAATGGAGACTCCATAAGAGCTAAAGAATCGGAAATTAAAACCAGAAATGGAAGACTTAAACCTGGAAATTCCTGACACCTAACCCAGGGGAGTGTAGTATGAACCTACAACCCTGTACCCATTCACTGGGATGCAGAGTTTGGGAAGAGAGAGGCTACTGAACAAGACCTGTCCATGCAGCAACCAAATGAGACAAGGTTCCAATCAGTCAGATTTTGCCAAGACCAAAGGCTTACCAAGCCAGACTCATCACAGGGGAAGCTAAGGGTTGGCAGTTTACCCACACTTACAAATACAAGGACATCAAGATGCTGACTTTGACTGATTAACATGTCCCTTGGCTAAGCTAAGCTAAACTTGGTTTGCTTATTTCTTCTTTACCCTGCCTCCTTAGCTTCAACTACTTTTTCCAGTCTCTTGTGTGCTTACTCCTGATTCTTAGTTTCTGTTGCTGCCAGTCTGCAATTGCTCTAGCTACTTCATGCCCCTTGCAATATGGATTCCATGCCTGATCGCTGGCCACATCTCTTACCCTGGAGTCTTGCTACTATCTTTGACCTTTCCAGCAGTTGCATTTGGCTTTTTATTTGGATTTAAACCTGAGTTCATAAATATTTTAAAGTAGCAGTGGGTTAATTTAAGTAAAATGCATGGAAAACAAACTACATCCATCACCACAACCTTGACCTTAAGCAACTTTCTCAGATTTGGTTTGTTCATGCTGTTAGTAACCACCTATGATCATGCTAAGCAAATTGAAAACCTAAGGATTTATTTGCAATTAATTTTCAACATGATATTCTGAAATACTAAATTAAGCCTTCAAGGCCACTTTTCCCAAATTACTTAACTCCACGCCCCAGATAAGCTTTAACATTCATGTCTTTTCCCCTCCAGCATTCTACAAAGCCTGGAATGTCTACAGTTGCTCCTCCTCCGAGCCCCATTTGGCTCCTTTTGTCCCTCTCTCCTTCTTCACACATACAGTGCTGTCACGACAAGTAAAACTACTCACACAGGAAGAGTAAAGGAAGCTGTCATTGCTCTATCTCCATCTTAGCATTTATTTTAGCTATTTCACATCCCTCTGTAGCACCCTTTCACTTCCCTGGAGCACACTGGCTCTATCCCTCCCAGCAACCAACTATCCACAATCGTCATACACATTTCTTTTCAGAGTACTAAGGAGGTTTCTTCTAAAGGTACAACAGTAGAGGGGTCCCAACTCATGTAAAAAGCCAATTAAAGTTAAATGCTTAACTGCCATCTGTGCCTTTAAGAAAAATCTCTTAATTTTCCCCAGTGATCAATTTTTTTCACATGGGACCAATTTTGCTGTTATTGCTTAGGCAAAATTCCCATTGAAGTCCACAGGGAACTTTGCCTGAATACAAAATGTGGAGCAAAACCCTGCTCTTATTTGCATAGACCACAAATCACAAAGATCATGTCCTGATGCAAGTGATTTATCCTACATGACAGCTGGTGTAACTGGGCTATTTTTAAGCATGATTTGTTGTAAAATATTTCATGATATTTACCATTCAAAAAAAGAGTCAATTGATTCTTTTTTCTCAAACTGGATTAGATGAAAGATTCTGGCTGCTTTCCAAACCCATTAATTACTAAATGGTACATTTTCAACAGAAATGTTAAGCTATAAGTAGTTCTTCTGGAGCCAGTTAGCTCCTAGCTAAAATCAATTAAAGCTGGTAAAGATACATTTCTATGGTCAGGTCCCAAATACAGACATCTGTATTTATAGCATCGTGGAGGCTGGCAAAATCCTCCAACGTAGCTGCAGTTGTACTAGCAAAACTGTGCTTTTACTGTTTAGCTCATACAGGGGGTAGTAGGTGGGTTTTATTATTCCAGGATAAACCCAGCTGTGTCAGTATGGTTGCACCCACACTGTGCTCTATTTCTGCTATAGTAGCCTTGATTTTCTAGCCCCAAAGAAGCACTCTTTATCCTATGGAGTATAAAGGCACGGCGGTTTAAGCTTGCTTGTCACCCCCTCACCCTGCTGCTCATTCCCATTATGTGTGGCCTTGCAGGGAACTGGGTCATGGAAATGATCCAGAACAGAAATAATTTTGGGTGGGAATGAGGGAGAATCCAAAAAAACAACGAGGAGGGTGTTCTTTTCAACGAAATCACTTCCTTGCACTACACAATGCAGAGGGCACTTCACAGCGTGAGAATGGTACCCCTGCCAAAGTGGTCGGTGACTTTTAAAGTGAAAAGTCCTTATGCTACAGACACTACTAGCGTACTTAAGCTTCTGTCTGAATGACTCTAGTGCCCAAGCAGCACACATGCCAAAGCTGCTGCACTGAGACTTGGCCTGCTGAAGCCTACAGAAGCAAAGAAAATCCTGCAGGCAGTCGGGGAGCTGACAGGCAGTCCACCCTGCCCTAGAAACTACACAACAACAACTATGACAAGCACATGCAACCACTCGATTACTTTAAGGCAGGCAGAGAAGGGTATGTACACAGTGTACAAATGTGACCACATATGTAAGTTGCAAGAGTGCTTTACCAGAGCACTTGATGATCTCCAGGCATCTCAAATCCATGTAAGCCAGGACTGCAACTAAAAAAAACAGAATCAAGAATGCAGCTCTGCTTTCCTCCCACCCCCAGCTATTACTCTGGCCTTATGCTGGCACAAAAGCTGCTTGGCCGTGTGGCAAAGCAGATTGGGAAACGGATCAAGCTGAGAACTAGCCTGGGATTTTGGCACCACATGGATGTTATTACTTGTGAGAGGACCACCCAGCCTATGCAGTCAGTGGGCAGCAGAGAGCCAGCATGGCCCAGCAGATGGAAGGCAGGCCAGTTGGGTCTCATTCAGGAGCAGCCAACTTCTTGCTTTCATCTGAGCTACTCAGAGACTCAGCTGTGAACAAGAAGCTCCAGTGAGCCCCACAACATTTCCGAACTTTGCAAAAAAAAAAAAAAAAAAAAAAAAAAAAGTGCCTGGAAGCCCACAGAGCACAAAAAATCTGTAAAAGTGACCCACGATGAAGTCTAGAGCAAGAGGTCTGGGAACAGGAGTTGAGAAACTTTCCTGAAACTTGAAGTCTCCTATCTGCATTCACTAATATAATCTGCAGGTTTTTTCCAGCACTACAGGTAAGGCAGTCCCATCTAGTTAGGAAATGGGCAATGATGGGGAAAGTCAGAGTTGCTCACTTTCACCAAAAAATCATCTGGGCCACTAAATAAAGGCATGGTAAATACCGAAGGACCAGAAAGACTCAGAGAAGAAATTGCAGTTTGTACTTTAGTACTGACAAATTGGCAAATTCCTCTATTAAATAATGTAGTTGTGTTATGTACATTAAGATGGTATTTAAGAGTAAATTGTTGCTGTCGGCTAAATTCTTTAAGGCATTAGCTTTATAAAGAAATGAAAAGATGCTATTTGTTCAGTAAAATACATCTAAGCTTTATAAACAACACAACTATATAATGTATTTTTCAAATGTATTTGTTTTCAGTACTTAATAAAAATCCATATAAAATATTTGTTGCTACGCATTTCAGGCTGGGACAGGAGGGCAAGTGAAGTTTGGATGAAAAAGCTGTTAGACTCCTAGAAAGAGCATGCACAGCTCAGTGAACGCTAGGAAAAAAGTGGAGGAGCAATAAGGACAAAAAACCAACCAAACAAAAGGAACAAAATACAAGATTGTGGGGAAGGTGACCTCAAGCCAAAGAAGAGATGGCCACAGCAGAAAAAGAAGAAACTGAGGGCATGGATGTGTGTTTGTTTCTTTGTTTGCTTTTCTTAATGAGTCAAAGATTGTCTCTAACTCTAGAGTTGAAGAAACAGTGACCTTTGCTAGAAGAGGAAAGCTTCATACAAGGGATTTTAAGTGGCGAGGGAGGCTCGCTACCTTGTGCTGTTCACGTCATCCAAACCAGCCAGTCACACTCAAGAGAGGCACTAACTGTGTAAGGTACAGGATAGGCTCTAAGCTTCCTTATGGTCCGTAGGCAGCCAGCATTAGGAGATCATCAGCCCCTGGAGTCCAATCCAAGCGTGGAGAGTTACGGGCAGACAATGGAGACTGGCTGTCACGCAGTCAGAAGTTGCTGCCAGCAGCTTACCCTGGCGGCATGCAGCCTGACTCCCCCAGCACTCATTAGCTGTTCCTGGCTTAAACCCTGCACAATGATCCAAGGTTAAAAAGCATGAGGGGAGGACCTTATCAACAGAACAGGCTGGTGACTAGGTGAGAGGTAACCTAGTAGGTAGCCTTGGTTGGCATCAGCTGACCAGTTCCTCTGGTCATGGACCAACTACACTCCTATAAGGGCAACAGGGAGCAGAAGCCCAATTTCTTCCCATCAATTTAAGGAGATAAACCTCATCTTAGATGTCTGGGTGTCTAGATATAGGCTGTGTAAGCACTTCCCTCACCACCTCAGATTGAGCAAAAGGAAAAAACAGTAGCTTCTCTCTTACAGTCAGAAAATTCTTATCTTCAAGAGAAAAGGGTTGAAGTTTGCAACAACATGTAAGTCATGGTAAACACTTTGACCAATGTGAGCTATTTTTCCCATGCTCAGATATAAAGCAATTTTAAAAAAAATCAAATTCTTCTAATTACTATGGAAACAATAATTTCCTGCAGGCACTCCCTAAATAAACTCTTAGGAAAAAATCAGTTTTCTCCACAGCTACAGCTGGCTAATCATCATACATCAGTTAACATATTTCTGGTTGTCCCTCCTGCTTATTTTCTTGGAGAAAATATTGTGATCCTTTGTATTGTCTCCGTATAATAGCCATACCCATCAATGGACGAACCCAAATTGCCGCCACTCAGGAAGAAAGGAATGCAAATGAGGAATACCAATTAACCCCTTTACAATTAAAAATATCTCTATCTATTATAGCACCCATTAGTGATACTCTAGTTAATGGTCTGTCAACATTTCCATTAGACCTTTTCCCCCTGCTCCCACACAGAACTAAATCCTGGCTAATCACCTTGAATATACCTCTATGGATTTGCACAATACATGTACACAGCTCAAATGAGGCAAAATACAGATTTCTCTGTTATCTTGAGCCATTACATTACCTGTTTTCTAATGTATCATTCTAAATACTCTGTACTCCAAATACACTGAATAATCTTGCAGGATAGTTGGTTTTTTTCAGTGTTACAAATACTTCATGTACAAAACCCACCAAGTAATCGCAAAGACCTGTCCTAAATATACACTGTGAAAATTGTAGAGTGAAGCTCAGTTCACAGCAGATTCCTTTTGCCCGATATACTTCACATTATACCATCCTTTTTTTAGAGTATATGTGAGACAGTGGGTTACATTTGGTGCCATGTACTGTAATACCTAGAAATGACAGGGTGAATTAAGGTCAAAGCTTCAGCCTTAATAGCTTAAAATCCCCTGGCATCCTTATGGTCAAACCACATTTTCCACACTACTGTAATGTATTTTTTGTGTGTTAAATTCATTACAAATGTATCACATTCATATATATTGCATTTGTTAGCCCTTTCAACTCTCAGAATACACTTAAGCATTTTATAGTATGCTCATCATCAACCATCCTCAGTTCAAGTGCTGGCATACTAGGGAGAATAAGAACTCTGTAACTGATACCCAGATGGAAAGGGAGAGGTACACAACACAAATCCTAAGCTATAGTTTAACCCTTACTTTCACTACAAGATTTCTCAGTAAATTTACAGTGGTATTGTTTGGTATCTTTATGCACCTTGGCACAGTTTTGAGCACTGAGCTTGCACACAGAAATTCAGCTATGCCAGGTTTTCCTGGCTTGTGTATAATCCTCAGATAGAGGATCCATAGCTCTGATGAAAACTAATTAAATATATCTTGTACACAGACTACCCTTCAGAAACAAAAACTGCACTCTGCTCACTAGAGTTAAGTGTTTAATACAGTGTGACTGGCTTTTGTTTGGAATTACTGCTTGCAAACTAATTAGATCAACTGAAAATGACTTCCATTTTATATGTAACAGATGACAAAATACTGGTAAGAAAAAAAAATGTTTTTCATACTCAGTCTATGGACATATAAACCAATGCCACCACATACATAAGTGCTAGAAATACTGTTTTCTGGCAGCCCTGCAAAGATGTCCTTAGTATTAGAGACTGATTGAATTTACAGTTCCTTGAATTCATGAGGCTACCCTAGTTCATGAAGTCATAAACAGACAGAGCTGCTTGTAAGACCAGAGGCCTTTTGTACATCTGAAATACTAAATTTGCTCAATCTACATTTAAGAATTCCATTATTTGTGGCATATCTTCAACACTAAAGTGTTTTGCTTTATGATCTAAGCTACACCAAGTACTTGCTAACCTAATACCATCCAGAAAATAATAAGCAACAGTGCAATGGAAGTTACAGGTCACATCTTCCAATGTAAAACTCCTGTAAAACTGAACGTCCTCAATCTTCTGGAAAAGGGCCTGGCGCCACTAAAGGCCACCTACAGAATTACTTCTTTCTGTAAAACAATCATCTGTGTAGAATAGCCCTGAAACACCAACTAGCTGTTTGCTCAGCCATACCAATAAGAAAGATAAATTACCTTTTCACAAATACTTAGCATTACACATAATATCAATAGTGGTGTGTCTAGCATTGTTTCAGGGTAAACATAAGAAATAAATGGGAACAACCTTGTCTGCCTTGATTTTACATGTTAAAGGCCAGTTACTCTTATTCCCTGGAAGTATTTCAAAGCAAAAACCTACCAAACAACTGAGACATAGGCTAGGGGAGGAGGAGGGGTGGAGGAAGGAAAAAAAAAAATAGGAAAAAAAAAGGATGTTTATATTGGATCCATCATGCATAGAGCCAATGATAAACTCTGAGTGGGATTCAGACTTTTTCCCCTGCTATCAGTGGCATTTTATTTGTTTTGAGTGTGGGATGAATAAACCACAGGTGGCATTAAGAATAACAATTTGATACAACTGCTGTTACATATCCAGGTATGAAGAAACTGCAACATGACCTTATTTGCGAGAACAAGTCAAAGGACAAGTGAATGTTAAGGGGGCACCAAACAGAATCAGATCAACAAGAGATTCCATATGGGAAACTTGTTAAGTGGGAAATGGCCCTGCCTCGCTCTTTCTTTCTAAGCTAAAAAAAAAAAAAGGTGTAAGAGAGGAGATGCCAACATTTCCAGAAGGAGTGTGCTAACAGGCAGGAAGCAAAATGCAGAGTTTATATTATTGCACACTTGACTCAATTTTCCCACCTTTCTTGATATGCAACTTGTAAAAGGGAAGAAAAGATTAAGCTTCTGCCCTGGAAGGGGAGGGGAGAGGGCTGGGAAAGCACAATTTGGAGTTTTTGACTTGAGACAGAACAGATGACCCCATAGCAAAATAGATCCTGTCACCTAAACACAGCAATGAGACATTTCAAAGACTAAATATTAACCTTAAATAATTATTCCTTTCTATAATCCTTGGGAAAGAAGACCAAAAGGAAGCATATGAAGTAGACTTGTGGTTTGCCTGAACTTATTTCTGGTTTCCAAGATCCAAAATAGAATCTTTTTTGAAAGCCAGACAGTCACCCTGATGAAAGAAATTACAAATCAGCACATTTCCCCAAAATGTTTTGGCTTCTGTGAATCAACATTTTCCAACTGAAAAAGCTTTTAATTAAAAACGCAATCAGAGCCAACTTAAGTGAGGCACAGGAAGGCAGGAAAATCTCTTGAACAGGATAAAACCATGTCTGAGGGACATGTTTCACTTAAAATAAGGATGGTGACTGTGGAGCAGTAAGCAGAAATTACAGGCATCTCTGAGATTTTTATTCTCAGGTGCCATTAACATTTTTGGACCACTAAGAGATCAAAACCAATGATTAAATAAGCAGCACAGCACAAAAATTAGACTAATATTTAGCCCTGTTATTATCTAGATTAAGCATCCAAAATCCTTTCAAAACAGATGGCATTGTGTGCCTCTACCTACAGATCTACATAGATCAATTCTGATTCAACACTCAGAGTATGCTTTTCTTAACAGAAATTTCATCCTAACTTACACATTTTGCAGGAATGTAATGCCAATGCTTTTTTCTCCATTATCAAGAGAATCTCATAATAGTAGTATTTCAAGGCTTTCTAGGGACCAAAGAAAAATGTAAACAAATGGATGTTTTGCCAGAATTCTCTTCCAAAGAAAAAAAAAAAAGGATGGGGGGGGAAGATTTTGTTTCTATTCTAAGCCAAGAACAGCAGCAATGGCATAGCTCTTAAAAAGGTTCCATTACGTAGGTCTCCTATATTCCAGTTACTCAAACTAAAACATGCAGTCAAAATAAAAAAGCCTTCCTGGGCACAGAAAATTCAAAAGTCATTGCCATACTGTAAGCTATGCAAACAAGGCAGCAATGGTCACTGGATTTTTTATTTTCCTTTGGCTTTGTAAAGGTGAAAAATGTTTACAGTACAATTCCTTTTTTCCCCACAACGTCCTTGAACAACGTCATTGGTCCCTACCCAGCATACCTATTCTCAGATTATTTACCATTTGCCTCTCCCTTTAGGGGAAATGTTCTCCTTTAGACTTATTAGAAAAATGGGTGACTTGGACAAATAGAACTTGGTCCAGGGCGTATTGAATTCGAGGTACTGTCATTGAGACAGCTTTGCTGAGAACTGTATTAGACAGTCTTATCTAGGTGTGTGAGAGGAGCAGAATTGCAAGCAGTTTTCCTTTACATCTTCATAGGATAGTACTGCAAGCACTTACAGTCATGGGCCAGTGGAAAATTATCTATGTCAACTAACAACACTACCTATGTTATCCATCCAAACGGGTAGATATCTCCAGGAAAACATCATTACATGTTCTTCTAGGATGATGAAGTTTCCGCTACAAACTCATTTCCTGAGGAATTAAGGCTATTTCCATAGCATCTGCTGCAGTCCCTCTAGAGTGGACTTCTAGATGTATCAAGTTTTTTTTCTACTTGAATAGAACAATTACATTGCAGATCTCCGACATACCAGACCAAGCCTGCTTTCCCTAGTGCAGTATGGAGAACAAACGTGAAGAGCTGGTATTATTTAAAGGCTCCATAGCATACAAGTTGATTACACACACAAAAAGGAATTATGTGATAAAAACCAACTGCAGATTCATTTTATTATCTAAGTTTCTTTTCAGCTTTGAATACCTTAGCTAATGCTTACTGCAAGTCCTTTGACAGGCTACTGTTGTGAATATTGCTGAAGAGTTGCTCAGAGATGTTCTGGCAAAGCATTCTTAAAATCAGAAAATACCAGCTTGTTAAACCGAAGAGCTTTTGAGGTAATGTGAAACTGCAGTAGAAACCTGCCAGATTAATGGCAAGCAATAGGGGAACTCAGATCATTGAAACACCAGCTTTAGGGTCTGTGACAAATAACCAGGCATACCACCACACAATTTAAGGGACTCTTTTAGGGCTCCCATCTCTTCTACTACAAAGATCACCAGAAACCTTCTGGGCTGCTATATAGCCATACACAGCCATACACATACATCGCACTTGGATCAAACTAAGTCCTGATTATCTCCTCAATCCCACAGCATGCTGTAAAGAACAAAGACACAAAGCTAATCCCATGCCATGCTTAACTGGTAGCAAGAGGATGATATCAAATTTCAGCACTCTGCACCACTGATCAGCGTTGTGCTACATCCTTCAAACACCTTGAGGAACTTTTCAAGTGATTACATTCTCCTCTGCATAAGACTACCCTGTTTTGGTCCTTTGCCTTATAACTTTAGATCATTTGCTGCCCAGAAAGTTTTGCTGAGTATCTTTGCATTACCCAAATCGTCATAGTGTTGAGAAGTCAGATCTAATGCCTCCACATTTCTCTCTCCCTGCTTCTCTGTCCACACTGACTTATGCAAACTTGCCACTTCAGCACACCATGCAGAAATATTTAATAGGATTTTTATTCCTGATTTCCAGATTGTTAAAAACAAGGCTAAGTAAACAGCACAAAGTCAATAACACTACATAGTCATGTATAGGAGCACTCCCAAAATAGTGGCTAGGATCTTTATCATCCAGGCAAAAAAGGGAATTTTGTGAGCCTTTATAAGTTGCCAAACACCACAGGACTCAAATTTCTCACAGTACTGAGAATGATCAGCAAATTTCACTGAAAGCAAAAGAGACATCTCTATAAAATTTGTGTAAACAAGAAGAAAAACAGGTCCACTGAGCTTTATCGCTACAACGTGTTTTTCTCACATAGAGAAATAATACAAGGGCAAAGAAAGCTGGATGAAAAGTCTCCAGACCCCTGTGATCTCGTGCTTGTCGTTCACAGAGCTTTGTTTTTGTATTTATCACAAATGTACATTATCCATGAACACAGAATTGTCCCAGGCCAGTATCTGGGAAGAAATAAAAAGGAAACAGGTTATGATGTTGTGTCAGCTATACTCATGCACTGCTCAAAACAGACACAACCAAGAAAAATACAATAGAGTCTCTCCCTCTCCTTCCTTTATCCGCACACTTCTCTAAGTTAAAGTGCACTGGCAATCTCAGATAGATACTTCTTAATCTTTAGCAAAAGAGGCCTTGAAGTTTCTCATTTCCATAATTTAAACAAATCTCTGGACTGCTCTTTGGTGGGATTTTTTTTTCCTTATTCATTCCTGTGACTCATAAATAGGATACGAAACAGTAAAAGGTGATGTGAACTCTCTGCCAGAATAGGCACTCCAGAATGAAAGTGGCATTACTGCTTCTTATCTTCTGCTTCTCATTATTCATGTTTCACGCCTCTTCATTGCCAAGATAACATTTCTGATGCTTCATATTTTACTGAGGTTTAATTGCAAATAGCTTCAAGGGAGGAGAAAAAAAGGCAATAAAGAGACACGGGCTAAAGGATTTTTCATTAAACAGTAAATATTGTTGCTGTACAATTTAAAACAAATTAACTGGGAGGGTGACACAAAGGATTGAAAACAGACTTGACTGTTTCCTGATCTCTAGCTGATGAAGGTCAGTCTGACAAAGGCTAACATAACCAGCGCAGATTGTGTCCTGTGCCCAATTTTTATGGTTACAAAGATGCCATTCCAAATAATAAGGGACACATGCTTTCAAACAGACTGACTTTCACATTAAATAAGATGGAAACTGAATACATTTCCATCTGCTAAAGTGGAAGGGGTTTACAAATATAAACAAGAATGTAAGAGGATTCCCCAAAAATAGTCTCATCAAATGGAGGAATACATCAAAAAACTCTGCATCTAGATTAAACCTGAGCAATGGGAATTAACTGCAAGTTAGGTGAAAGATTCATGCAGAAATACTAACAGCCAACTCACGAAAGCCCCTTTTATTCTACTGCTGGTCAGTATGATGTACTCAAGTACTACTGCTAACCACTTAAAAAGCAATACATGGGATGATATACGGACATTTGTGTTCACTGTGGAGTTACTACCATACTCTTCCCCTTAAGCGCAGTAAGCAGTCTAATGTGACTGGCCCAAATCAACTTGTATGGATCATGATAGCATTGACTTACCTGAAGAGCACAGAAATCCTTTCCCTGCTATGGATTTCCCACTATGCTTGATTCCCTCTAAACAATAATGCATGAAATGCATGATTTGAATATCTATTATAAGATCTTAAACCCCCTTGTAGGCATACGGACATATGACAGTCATCTCACAGGCGTCCTAACAGGGATGTGACACATGTCCCTCTGCACTCCAGCACAAAGCAAAGTGTTTTAGATAATGCGCAAAATCCTGGGAGCCCCATCTTAAGAGTTTTGTTTCTGGTGAGTCTGACCACCTGCCTCAAGGAGACCCACTCATTGCCTTAACTGCATATTCCACAGGCAGCGGAAATGTGTAGAACCTCTTGAGGTTCTCCTTCACCTGTAAAACAAACAAAAACCTAAGGAACAGTGAGATATTCCTAAAACCCACCAATTTCCTAGGGATTTCTCACTCTTGTTCTGGAACAAACTGCAGATGCTTGGAAGAAAGAAAGGCTGCCACTAGAAAAGTGAGGGGGTCTCTCTAATGGACCCAGGTTTTGGTCAGGTTTTTTGTGATAGACTAGGTATAAAGAACTCCTCTTCCAGCAGAACCCTCAGGGAAACTCTTAAATCAAAAGGGACAGAGTAAAGCATGAGGCTGTTAGCACAGACACTGTGCCACACCTCACGCAGAGTACAAGCACTTACGATGAAGGGTAGTATGATCATTGCTAACATTAGGACTACAATGATTCCTACAGAAATTAATCTACACTGAACTTGTCTCAGATCAGACAGCTGCTTTTACTGTTCAAGAAAGGCCCTTCAGAACTGTAACTTGCCATCCCAGAAACAAGACCTTAGCTGTGGGACAAAATTATCCCAAATCACTGCCTTCACCCAAAGGGCTTCAGATTCCTTGGATAAACAGGACCTGTTTATTATTTGGAGTAGTGTTGCTAAGAGAGCACTTAATTAATTATCTACATTACTTCAAGTATGTGTATTACAGTTTCCCTAACCTGCGGTAACATTTCCAACAACAATTGCTTTTAAGTTATTTCTGTTGTCCCGGCAGACTCCAGTCTTTTTCATTTTATTTTTATATATTTCAGGAATTGTACACGACTTTTGCAGCTGGAGGTTTTGAGTAACCAGAACAGATCAAAACGTCTAGTGGTTGAATTAAGTCACAGTTATTAAACATGACCAGTATTTGAACACTTAAAATATTTTGCATCTCTTAATCTATAATTTTGCTATTCATTAATATTTCAAGCTTTGCTTAGGTTTTCTGTAGGTCAGACGTCTGACCTTGTGCTCGGTGTTTCTGTCGGTCAGGTGTCAGATACAGACTTAAGACTCTGAAGTTCCCATTCATTTACCAGACAAGTAGCATTTGTGACAACAGAGCACTTTTGGAAATCTCTGTTGGCTACTGCTGCTGGGTGAGACAACTGGCAGCAGGTTAAGAACTAAGAGCTACAGAAAACTCTGTTTGTACTGATTTAAAAGTAGTTTCAAAATTGAACAACCCTTTATCTATTTGAAGCATAAATATAAAGCTGTTAGATGGGCCTCTTTCTTTCCTAATATTTTCTCAGAGTTGTGAGTCATCCCTGTACTGAAGAACAAGAATCAGATCTTGTATGTCTTCATACAGATTTAGCAATTTTACAATAAACCTTAATCCGTTTTTCACTCTCCTGATCTTCCTTCAGACCCAAAGCACAATCTAGCATTGCTGTAATATATAACTGCTCTAAAAATATATTTCTGTAGGCAGCAACTCTGACAGTGAAGACCTGATGGAAAGCCACCAGTCCAGCCCCCGCCACATCTCATTTCTGATCATGTCTTCTTTGCTCTCTACAACAGGAGCAAGGTGTATATAGAGCTACACCCACCCACAGTCTTCCTTAGATACACAGTGACTTGCCAAAACAGTATTTACACTGTCTCACATGCCACAAAAGTTCATAGCACTCTTGAGCAGATGGGCTAGAAGATGAGGGTGGTAAGAAAGCCTCAAAGAGACTGTGCAGAGGGACACACAACAGTAATCTACGCCAGTTTTAATTTATACCATATAATTTTCTTTCCACATTTTGAATCTGAAGCTTCAACAGTTTGGTACTTTAAACTTAGACTAGTCTCAGGACAGGAAGGAATGACGAGCTTCTGACAATAGCAAAGTGACTCTGCAAGCAAGTCCAGGCTAGGACTGCACAAAAAACAGAGCTCAGAACTTCATCTCCAAACTGAGATAGAGATAGGAAAAAGTGAACAGGCCTGACTGGAACAAACTGTAATCTCTTCAGCTTTCTCACCCAGCTCAGAGGAACATACACCATGGGCATTTCTATCGAGGGCCTTTAGAACCAAGACAGTACAAAGGAAATGGCAGGTTCTGTTTAGGCACAGTTCACAACATTGGCTATTTGATGGACACATTTTCCAAAACTGCATAATTAGCAGCAGTAATTGATGCTACCCTAGTCTTCAACCACGGCCTTCAAATGTGTCCTGACTATTAAAACAAGAAAGTACAGGAAATATTAAAAGGAAGTTTTTCCACCAAAGCAGGTGGTTGGCAATGCAGTAACAATACAATAGTTATTCTTTTATATACCAGATAAAAAATGCTGGATACCTGCAGGGAATGTTGTAGATTGCTCTAGGAGTTGGCTGGGCTTATAGAGAAGAAGTGAGTTTTCATATGTCTCCACTATGCTTTTCAGTTGCTGGTGGCGTTTGCTTATCTACACGCATGCTTTCCTGAACTAGTGCTCATTTTGCACAACACGGTTCCAGGCAACAAGGACACTGTTGCTACAGATGAAGTTGAAAGATTTTCAGTATAAGCGAAACTACATGCAACAGCAGTGTTATCAGGAAATGCTGTGACACGTTCAGAAAGTTTCTAACAATATCCCTGTTCACATTCAGAGCTTTAAAAAACCTGCCAGACTGAGGTACCAATACAGAAACAATCTCTTTTCTTCTCCTGTCCAAAACAACCTCCACTCTTCAGGGTATGATATCTGGCCAAAACCTGACCTTGTATCTTTGATTTGGGGCTAGAACCAATAAGCACAAAAATTTCCTTAACCGCATTTTTGCTCAACTTTGATCTACTAAAACATATGTAAAACAAGTTCAAAGTTACCAATGTAAAAGCAATAGAGAAGAGAGTCTGGCTCATAAACAAAGGACTGCAGCTAAGTGTATTTAAGGCACATATGTATGGCTGAATATTTTATTTTCATTTCTGATGCCAATATTCAGCCATCTGGCTTTCCTTGAGGCATTTCTTTTGTGGCTTTTTTTTTATTTTTTAATAGACACTCTTCAATAGCAAGGCATTAAAAATAGAAAAGAAAAGAAAACCAAGTTCTTTAGTGTGAACCACTGCAGGCTACCAACCACCACTCCATTGTTAAACCTACATGAAACATAACATCAAGAAAGTTTCTATTTTCTAAAACAGTTCTTTATTATCTAAAATATTCATTCCCTCTTTATCCAACTAAATGTTAGTCTTAATGGCCATATGGCTGGACATTTATAATTAACAGCTTTTATCTAAATAAATACACTACTTTGAATTTTTAATAGGTTTCTCCATTAAGAACCCTCAATGAAAGGTGAAAAAAAGCTCTTTCTAAAATAAGAGCAGAGGGACATGAACTTCATGCGGTGCCTGCAGGCAGGAATCAGGAGGTTGTACGCAATACTGACCATTCACACTGAACAACCATTGCATACCTGCATGGAAACTTCAGCGTAAAGCAGATAAAATACCAGATGAATGAAAAGGAGTTCCAGGCAATGAACAAACCACAGACCTACTGCTTGTATGGTGCAGGGGATCTGCTAGCTTGAGTTAGCCTTGGAGACATCTGCATCCAAACGTTAGCCTACAGCACAGCACCAAGAGACCTCAGTTTTTATGTGACTTTACAATCTAACTATGCTGATTATATCAAAAATAGAAAGCATGTTTAAGTGTGAAAGGCAGAGAACTGCAGTCATTCCTCCAGCCTTCTCACGCTGGCACAGCATTGTGACCATTTCCAGTGGGGCACTGCATGTTAGCGCTGCCTCATCACTGCAAGGGCTCTCAGTTTTCGCTATCTGCGCTGCCACAATGTTTTGTGCTGTACTAACAACAAAATTCTTGTTAGATTTCCACATCCACTCATTATTTCCTTTCCTTGTTTATATAAATTACCATGGCTGTTATTTGTCAGGATTCATATCTGTGAATTTAATGGAACTGCACTTCTCGAAATCACCCACACTGTCAACAGCTCTAATTTGTTTATGTCAAATCAGTCTTTTTTTTCCCCATTTACCCTTCTGTTTCATACCATTTATATTAGCTTGTCAGCTGGGATTTTATTTATTTATTTGCTTTGGAAGGTTTGCTTCTGTGAAACCCTGATGGCAGAAGAACTGCATAACTCAAGGGACAAGTAATAAGATATAAATGCTTTCAACACCAAGCTGTTACTTCCAATTCGGTCATGGTCAGGAGCAACAGAAGTTCTGGCCAGTTTTTGCATTTACTAGAAAAACAGGCATGAGGTGGGCTTGTTGTTTGGTTGTGGTTTATTGTGTTGTTTTGTTTTTTTAAAAACTCTGCAGATTGTTCTTTCGTACTATTTTACTAGCCACCACCCTAGAAAATGCTTAAGAAGCACTAAGCTTGTAAGTGGAAATGTAGGCACCTGGAGATTTTATGAACTCTTCCAAACACCAACATTGTAAGACTCTAGAAGGCTTGCTAGGCACCCCATCTCCCATAGCAATCCAAGCACTAGGACTGTACCTCTTCTCTCAAAAAGTTACCAGGTAAGAGGACAAAGAAAATAGATATATTCTTTCAGTAAGTACTTCCATATAGAACTTTGCAAAGAGGTCACTAATAAGATATCAAAGTATGTATGAAATTTAATATGCCCTGGAAGACATGAAAATCATTGCTCACACACATGCATACTATTTGCTTTCCAGTGTCATCCAAGGTGTAATATTGTATACCCTGTCTGTTCTGTGCTTGGCATTGCAGAAACCCAAAGCAAAGAGACAGTCACAGCTTACACCGATCATTTAGGAAGCACTGAAATAAGCTGCAGCACAAAGTAAAACTCTCTCCATGGAAAACTACATGAATACCTAGAAGCATGTACTTTTGTCCAGATTCAACATGAGTTTCAGCAAACATTTAAGGCTGTAATGATTTAGAAGGGATTGGGAAACAAGGGAAAAACTCCAGTATTTTGCTCAACTGGATCCCTGATCCTTAAAGACTGAATTATGGACCCAGAAGGTGGTTCTGGTGGTTTTGCATGCTCAGTATTTCCAAAAAAAAAAAAAAAAAAAAANCTCCAACTCAAGCCGTGCTTTTGAAGGATCTTGGTCCGTAACACCTCCTCCTACCCCATGGAGCAGCAAAGGCTGCATCACTCCTCTTGGGCACTTCCCATTCTCTCATCATGGCCTTCCCCAGTTCCGTTGCCACCCCATACAAAAGCATGCTAACAGTCCTATGCAACAAAAGAGGTGAGCATCTGGGCTCTGCAGGCAGACACAAAAAAACAGCTTTTCTGTTCTCCACCCATTTTTCTGCTGTACCAATTTAATCAAGCAGCAAGCTACTTTTGTCAGTGCTCTTCAGCAGCAGCCTGGCACACCAGCTCATTTGCTGGCCAACCTGCTTTTTAGACCTTTGACAATAGTTCAGCATTTCAAATGCTCAACGCATCATATATTGCTATTGCTGTGCTTCTGATTTTCATTTCATTTTGGGTACTGATTTTTTCCAGTCATGGCAAGACTTACATGCTGGCAAACCCTTAAGAAAATGATTAATGGGAAATATTTTTGGATATTATGGCCGAGTTCTGTTTAGAAGGAGAACAAAACTCCTATATTTCAGTTATCATGCTGAAATCAAACACACACTCTTATTTCTGTTAAGACACTTACCAGAATTTGTGTATTTTTACTTTCTGTAACTTTTCTCCTAAAAAAATCTTAGACTGCACAGCAACAATATTAGTGCAACTACCGTGTCATCAGTACCAAAATAACTTGCTATTTTGGGAGTTTATAAATCTTCCCAGCTTTAAAAAAATAAAAATGCCTTGGTCTAAAATTAGCTCACAAGATTTTAGCATTTATGTGGGGGAGGAAGGACTTTGAAATCCTGATGCATCTGAAGTCAGTGTGCGTACTTTCCAGATTTAAACAGGACAGGATTTATTCCATCCATATTTGCTGAGATGAGGAAAAAAATCCCATAATAACAACAAATATGTAGGATCAAATCTTCTTGCTCATTCAAACAACATGCCTTCAGCTGTACATAAGCATAACATGCACTGATTTTACAAACAATTTGAAACTAATTTAAGCCCTGAACGAGAAATAGTCTGAGTACCTCAACAGAGAGTTGCAATCATCATTATTCTCCTTGCAGCACACTGAGATGGGACTGATCCCATCTGCTCAGGCAGTGAAGCCAGAAATCAACGTTGAGATAATGCAAAATCTGGACTGCTTTTTTTTGTTTGTGTCAAAGAGATCTAATCTTCGGGACAAAATCCAGGGTGACTCTTAATCTTGTGGTCTACTTTAATAAAATTATAGCTAAGATTTGAAAACCAGCACAAACAATTCAGCTAGACATTGAGATCATCACTTTAAAAGGTTCCACATGCTACATGAGTCACAGAAAATAAGCCTGGAAAAGCTATGTCATCCATTGCCCTGCTCCAAGTCAAGCGAGGGATACATAATCCAACCCACACAGGTGTTTTTAACCTATCATTAAAGGCTTCCCATGATGGAGAACAGACCATCTCCTTGTGAAACCTGCGCCAGCCTGAAAACTCTGCTAACAACTCCTTATTCTGCTCTCAGTGGGAGACAGAGAATGTAACAGGACATCTTTCTGTTTTCAACAAACTTTCACATACTGTAAATTAATGACCTCAAGTTCTCCTCATAGCTTGCATTATCTAAAAGAGAACAACGATAAAACAGAATGCTAGGGTTTTTGTCTACATCTTTCTCAAAACACAGCTCCCAAAAGAGAACTCCCAGCACTGTATTACTGCCTTGCATATGATGATCCTACTCATATACCCAAGAGCAATTTGTTTCCCCATTTCAAGCAGCAACATGGTACTGAAGCTTTATGTTCAGTTTTTTGGTCTGCTAATCAGTTTTTTTCAGCAGTACTGCTGCCTACCCGGTTTTTCCTTTTTCTATAGTTGATCATTAATCTGCCTTTTTCTTCTTATATGCAGCATCACCTGGGTGAGCTTGGGTGAATCTGGCAGATGCGTCATCATTGCTCACTGGTTCCCTTTTTAATGTTGTGTGGAAAATTACCATTCTTGTAAATAGGTCTTTTATACAAATAGCCCACTTTATATCAGAAGCCAATGGTCCAGACAACCAAGTAAACAGCAATAATAGCTGTTGCCACAATAGCTTTACTACTAATTCACATCAGCCTTAGTAATGACTTTTCCTTCATTATTACTGTTCAATTGATATTAAGCACCAATTAGCGTAAGTTCTTCATCACAGAACCCTGAGCAGACGGTGAGGACACACAAAGTGATAAGGCCAGGGCTGGCAGTTCTAAGACTTATAAACCATATTCTGGGATAATCACAAAAAGGAAATACTGCTTTTATTTTCCATCACTTCTGTTCTTCAGAGAGGAGTAACTCTTGGTATACACCGCTCGAATTGAGACAGGAGTCCAATACAGTCAATTAATTATATTTGTGTATATAACTAGACTAGTTAAGTCAACAAACTGGCATCCAGGCAGAAGCCTCAAACATAAAAACAGCTTTGATTTTTTCATTGGGTAAGAACCAGAAGCATTTTACAAAATTTACAAGAGGACAAAGTTGGCTCATTCACACTGCCTAATCGCTTGATACTGCTGTGGTGGAGGCCTGAGGACCATGAACTGCAAGGGGGTGAAAGTATTGTAGCAGGGAGATGCGAGTTCAAGCCTTGCACTGAAAACCTTCCCCTTTCAACCCAGTTACCAGACGCCTTTAAAGACAGAAAATCAAAAATGACTGGAAATGATGTTAACTACAGCACTTCTGTGGCTGCTGCCAATTACAGATCTTGGCTGGCTTTAACCAAGAAAATGTGCAGGACCCCCCTGTCTAGGGCACATCATCAGCCGCTTTTGACTGAAGCCACAAAGCAGTTCAGTTTCCTTTTCCTCCCTTCCCCCCCAAATACAGAAAAATAAATCACTGTGCTGGAGTCACATTTAGATCACAAGTAAACCCATGCTGACTGCTGACACAGGTATTGAAATTTGGAAGCTTCATGAAGTCCTTTAAAAAAAAGACACCAGGAGAGATCTCAAACATACTCAAATCAGGGAATGTGATTTAGACCTATATGAACAGAACAGGAAAGGATGCATTTTATACTTTACTGTAGCTACTGAGTTATACATCCCCGCAGCATCATTACAAATTTTGAGAAGACCCAGCCTATTACATTTCCAATGATATTGTTAGCATACATGGAGTCAAATAGGACCATAAAACAGGATGATCTGGCTCCTCATTGCAGAGATAACACAGCAGAGGTCCAAATATTTGCTTTGCTGCCTGTAATATGGCACTTCAATGAACAATTGAAAGTATGTAGCACAGTTGGCAGTGAACATTTGTATCCAATAGCCCATGCTGGTTACATATCCCTGTACCTGTAGTAAAGGCTGCTTCTGAACTTCAGGAGGGGAACGGGAAGAATTGTTTGGTCTACAAGAACACATTCACCCACACCTTCTCTGTTCACTTATATCCTCACAAACACCACGAGAATAGCAACCTGGTTATCTGGTCATCTTGCTGCTCTGTGAACTTTTATATCTAGATCTATGCTCATACTTTAGATTCAAACATCCTCCACAATTATCTCAGGACCTTTGCCATTTTGTGAGGGTAGGAGAATTGAGAAGGGGGCCATTTCAGATAGTCTAGCAATCAAAAACAATCAGGGCAGAACAGTACTCTTGAGTATTTATCCTTTAACGTAAAGAAGTTGTAAACAGTAACTAGTTGTATACTTTGCAGTATTATTTCTTAGTGGCTTCATTTAACAGACAAAGCACTCACATGAAACATCTAAGATTTACATCCTGGTCCCAGCTGGGATCATTGCTTTCCCTTACTAAACGTATGCAATGTATTCCATTAGGCAATTGCTTGCCCATCAGTGTACAATCTGAGCTAATACACAACCCCTTGAAAACATTAGATTTGATAACAATCCTAATGATTGATTAAATTGCCTCACATAAGAGTATCTGCTTCCATCAGGTTAGCTAGTTATGCTAACACCATGTGGCAGCAGTTACAAAGCAGATGAATTTGTGAAAATTGCGACAGAAATTTTGAGGATATAATGGCAATCTCATTTTGACTCTTGAGATTAACACAGTTCCCCTCTCCGACTGCTGAAAAGCATAGATGTATAAATGCATTAAAGCTAACAATTTCTAGCTCCCCTTTTTATTTAAAACTTGCTTAATTAAGGCATTTATATTTCTGCAAATTACTGCAAAGTGATTGACCTAGAGGTTGCTCTGAACCTTATAGATGAAAGAATTTACATGAACTTCTTCTCAGCTGCTTTTTTCCAAGTTCATTTGGTTTAAAAATCTTTTCAAAATGCTTCTTTTGATCATTATTGCTAAATGAAACTTCTTTTCCTATTCTGGCCAGAATAAGAAAATATTTTACTATCTCACCATGAATCTGTTCCTTAAAGCTGATTAGCTCCTATTTCTTAACAGCTCTAAGCATTCCATTATCAGCAGTAACTCCCAAATAATCACGCTGGACACTTAAAATGAAGCAAAATTTACTTTAAAGCGAACAATTGCAAATACAGCATGCTTCAGATTTCATAATGTCATTTTAAGTATTATTGCCTATTAGGAACAACAACAGCACAGCTGAAGCGGTTAATAGAAATGAACACAAGTCAGAGTTTTAATTGCAGCCTTAGAGCCATATTCATTAGAGACGAAAACATCCCCTTCACATTGCAAGCAGGATGCCTGCATATGTGATTTCAAAAGTGATACACATCTGTGTAGAATATGACTCCTGTCTTCCCATACCAATCTGATGTCTCTGATGAGGACAAGAACGCTTCTCCCCTAGACCTACCAGCTGTGTAATGTAAAACAGTGCACACCTAATAACAAAAAAAAAAAGAAAATTACACCTTGTATTGCTTTAAACAGGGCTTTAGAACAAGATGTAATTTAAAATAACATACACAGATACATGGAAATGTACTGACTTGCTGTTCTTGCTATATTTGTCCCACTGTAAGAAATGGTCTATTTCCAGTTCCAGACTTAAGAAAACTATACCTGCCAAGCAAAAACCTCCTCAAACTCTCAATAATATCCCTTGGAAACACAAAGAGAGACGTTACATGATGTTATTTCCTGTGCTGGTAGAGGTCAACTATCGCATAGGGGTCATTTACATCTCTAGAGGAAAAACAGTGCTTGTAGAGCTGGTAACACCACCCTGTTTATGTCAGTTCGTGCAGCCTTCAAGGATATAACATCTTGTATGTTTCCTCAGAAGTCCCAAAGCAGAGTTCTGTAGCTACAGCTGGTAACAGAGAGGCTAACTGGGCAGCAAAAATCCAGGGAAGACTATATAAACTTGAAAAGGATCCAGTAAAGGATAAGAGTGAATGAAGTGGGAAACAAGAGTATTTGGCTATTATGAAACTAAATATGTCAATCCATGACATCTGACTAAAAAGGAAGAAGTTCAAAATGCACATTTGGAATGCAGCACTTTTTACTGTGAGCTGCTAGGTGTCTGCAAGCAATTTCCAACCTTCCAGTCATTGGACTTCAGGGAGGATAACTCACAGTGGATGCAGGAACAATAACACAGACTGGCAAGCTCTTCAAATGTGAAGCGATGAAACTCTGAGGATGCCAACTCACAAGCACAGTGAAAGATTGAAAGTAGCACAGGGCAGAGATTCATCCCACCCCTCCAGTCTTTAAAAAGCCAGGAGGAAACTCCAGTGACCAAGGGATTCCTGAGTTTCACTTCACCATTTGTCTGCCAGTGGGAAAAGCATAAGCTTGTTACACTACAAAGGTCAAGTGTTTCACGTAGTGGGAGAGCAACAAGAGTCCAACAGAAAACATTTACATTGCATGTGTTAATAATGTTATATTCCTGTATTCCTGAAACTTGTTTAAGAGTAAACATTATATAAACAAAGAAAAAGCAATCAATCAGTGAAAGGCTTCTTTATAAATATATATCTCTCTACGGTACGTTCTGCACTTGAACTCTGAAAAAGGGTTCCTCTTGCATGATTTATTTTTCATTTTCTACTGATAGATATGACTAGATAGCTTGTAAGGGTCAGTGTAGTCTGTTGAATCCATATATTACCAATTACAGTACCCTCCATTAGCATGCCCACAGAAAGTATACTTTAAGGTTAATACAGCATGGTTAGTCATTTATTAATTAGAAGATGATGTTGAATAATTTTTTTCATTCAGAATGAACACTAGTTTTCTCATTACAAACTGAGTACAAACATGAAAGGAAAATAGAAAGTGCAGAAGAAATATGCAACATATGCCAAAAATAAATTTGGCTGCACTACCAAAACATTTCAATGACTTGCAATTTACTGGAGAGAACAACTGCCAATTTCACCCCTGAAATTAATTCTCTTACTGTTACTACTGCAGTTGACAGCCGTATTGGCTTCATAGGTCCTGCCTATGTTCTGCTTTTGGATCCAACCTCATCAGCCTTTAAAGGGTGGTCTCTGAGGAAAAAATGTCCTTTCAACCCTTAACTCCAGGTCTTCATCTTTGTTTATCCATAACGCATCCCAGCCTGAGCTGCTGAACAAGGAAATTACGCCAACAGTAACAGCACCCCACACAAAATGGCAGAAATAGGCTGCAGCCCAACAGCCAAAGCTTTGCTCCTAAGCCCTTTGCATCATTGTGTTGCAGCTCCTCAAAAAAAAAAAAAAGTTGGAACTCTTTGGCTACCAAGACTCTCCTTGAAACTCTGACTTGAATTTTAGGCCCTCTTCATAGAGCATTCAAACTCACCATCCTCATCTTTGAATCTCCAGTTTCAGTGTGCACTTCTGTTTATGATTTATACAGCCAGTTCACACCTTGCATTTGAGACATCACACCCCCAACCCTTTCCTTCCCTGTTGCTTCTCTCCATTCCTCCTGAGCCAGAAAAAAACCCCAGTAATTTAAAAAACCCACCTTAAACTACTCAGGAAAAACTTCCTCCAGTGGCACGGACAGTACCCTGAGAGCACTAATCCATAGATCTTCTTTAATGAAATTTAACATTCAGGAAAGCCTTGGAACAATACTGTCAATAGTCTCTTTTTTTCCCCTGATATTTTTCCAATAACGAAAAGTGTCCAGATGACACTTTTTTTTTCCCTGAGGCACAATTACAATTCATTCAGGAGCAACAAGAATTGAGGAGGTTCCTGGTGCTCAGCTCCAGAAAGTATATCATAGACATCAAGTTTACATAGCAAAAGTTTGGAAAGAGCCTCCTCTGGGAAGTCAGATTTCCTCTTTTTTGCTGCAAAATTTCAATCTCACTTTCTCCCACATCAAACCTGCTCACCTCCTTCCACAGATTTAGAGAAACAGTATGGGTGTGTTCATAAATACAAAGGTGACACAGCTGAACCACAGAAAGCACCTCTGATGTTCTCACTCTCCCCAGCCTTTCACCTTCTTGTCACACCTGTTTCTGATGATAGCCTCCCAAGACTGAGAACTTGGCCTTGACATGAAGCATCAGACAGCAAGCCTATGACACAGCATGAAAAGCAATAACAGAAATTTCCAAATAGTGAAGACAAAGAAAAAAGGCCGGAAAAAGGAATTCACACAGTTAGGATCTGCTCTCCAAGATGCTTCCTCATCAACTTCCAGAGGGAGATCTGCATCCGGAGAGGTGGGAGGACTGGGCCCCCTGCTACCCCGCAAATAGTGCATTTCGGCATTTCCCTCCTGCTCCCATTTAAATGTAATGCACAAACGCATGCTCACCAGCATGTCACCCTCCAGATGGTACACTTCTGCTCTATCTTTTTGTATTGGAGAGACAATTTCCTCATTAAACCTGTGTGACCTACAGCAAACTGATTTGGTGTCTTGCTCCAGTTTGGATTTCTGGTCCCTTTTCATTCAGGTTTACCTGGTATTTCAGCCAGCAACCACTACTGCTGTCTTTTATAAAATGCAGTAACACACAGCAGTCGAGTCTTTGAGAAATACTGGAGAGAAGAAGGGCAGGGCACCAAAGGGAGAAAAAAATGGACAGAAAAATGGTGTTTACAATGAGTAATTCACAGACCTGAGGCAAGAGAGACACAGCATGATGTTCAGAACTACTGAAAAAGCAGCAAAGTGTAGAAAACTGGCAATGTTTTCACTAAGCATCTCCATGAAAGCCTCAGGTCAGTATGATAAATACAGGGTTAGAAACAGTTTGTTTAAGCATTTAGCTGAATTAAGAGCATAGGAATAGCTATCTTGGATCGTTCCAGGCAAGTCACTATCAGGGATGTGGATGCGGTGCAGAAGTTTGGACTTGTAAGAGGCTTGAGCGACACGTTCCCTTACAGAGACCTTCACACAAGGAAATGAATTCCAACCCAGGAAATGTAGGTGCTGTGGTCTTCCTTTATGTTTTCTCAAAGAAGGTCAAACCCCTAATTCTAGTCCAAACTCGCTTTAAAGATTGATTATCCAGCTTCATCCTACAGGATGAAGCAAATTCTCTTTGCAGTCAACAGAAAGCCATTTCCCTGCCCACCAGAATCAGAGAGAAGGAAGAAAAAAAACGCTGGGCATAACCCCCTCCCCCTTACAAGATTTTTTTTTTTGGTAGTTTTTTGTTTTTTTTAAACTTATTAGGTACCGCATCCTTCCTGCCAAAAACAGAGATGTGTGTATCAAGGACACGTGAAGAACAAGTTGTAGGGAGAATAGCATTATAGACTTCCCACTGCTTCTCGAGACACTGGAGGGAGAGCAATAAGCAGTGCGGTTCTCCAGGCCCCCCAGGTACTCTTACAACGAAAACTATCAAATTGCAAAAACCACAGTTAAAGCCATTGCAGACACTCTTTCACAAAAGCTACTAACACCTTACTCCAGGGTGCCCTGCCGTTAGCCATTGCCAGCCGAGGAGAAGAGGCCGTTCCTCGGAGCAGATCCGCAGCTCTGGGTGGACATCTCAGCCTTTCCCCCCCCGGCTCCAGGCCTGCTGCGGCTCCTCTCTGACAGATCCTGATAGACAGGGACCGAAAGGCAGAGGGAATAACAATGTGCGGCGGGGGAAAAAGTAAGAGGCAAAGCAAAACACACACAAGCAGTGATAACGTCAACAGTGTAAAGACAACACATCCATCCCTGCATGCTCACCAAGCATAAAATGTTTTCTCGTGAAAAAGAATGGAGTCTCCTCCAACAAAAAAGAAATTCTTAACGTCTAAACTGAGTCTTTTGAGCCTAAAAGCCACCAAAAACCACAGTCCAGAAGAGCGGGTCAGATTTCGGACCAACAAAAGCGTTTCCTGTACAGCAGCGACTGCACTTCCACACGCGCAGCTATGCCAGCGCCAGGGCTGTTCCTGCCCCGGGTGTAGGGATTTTTATTTCCTCCTCTCCTCTACACATACTACTTTTCTAAACGTACGGTGCACCACATAAGACACGGTAAACAGGGAGGCACACAGCAGTGCAGCGCCCCGGCCCCGGCCCCGGCCCACCCGGGCTAGGGGGCACCACCCACCCCGTCCGCGGCCCCTCAGGGGGGCGCCCGCCACACCGCCCGCCCCGCGCGGGCCCTTCGCTCGGCAGCCCCGGGCAGCCCCGCTCCGTGCCCCGCAGCCTGCCCCTCTCTCACCCTGCTTCCACGGGCTTCAAGCCGGACCGGCCATTCTAGCTACCCGCAGGCCCTACTGGCACCCCAGCCCGGCGCCCCGACTTACCTCGACGCCACGGGCAGCCCCACCATCTTCTCAGCCGTCACGCCTTAACGTCCCGGGGCAGCTGCGCTGCTGGCAGATAGGCGGCCCCGGCCCCGGGGGTGTGCAGCTGCGCTGGGCGGGGGCGAGGTGATAAGTGCCGCTCCGCCGGCGACGGGCGAGCGCACGGTGACCGGGAGCGCGGCCCGAGTTGGCGCCGTCGTCTCACCGGGCCGTGGCGGCTGTTTGCGCACCTCCACCTCAGGGGCGGCGGCGGCGGTGGTCCACGGCCCTTACCTGTGAGAGGGGCTCCCGGCGCCTCCCCAGCACCCTCCTCGGCACATCCTGCCTGAGCAAAAGCCAGGTGAGGAGCCGCTACCTTCTGCGGGGACCCTGGGTACGTGCGGGCGAAGCCCTGCCTCAGCCTGGGTGGATTCATTCGGGCCTACGGGGCTTGGCTGGAGAGAGGCTTTAGCTGGGCGTGGGTTGCAGGGCCTGGCTGACCGGGAAGGTGACGGTGCCGTGGGTGTTGTGGTGTGCCTGTTGGCGAGTGGCTCCCCGTCCAGCGGGAGCTGTCACTGAGAAGCTGTAAGCATGTGTGGGAACGGAGGAGACAAGGTTTGCAGGGAGGTTGTGTCTCTCATTGAACCAAACGGCCTGAAAGAAGTGGAGACACTTTTAGGTGTATACCCTGTTCCTCGCAGTTGGGTGTGCCTGCTGCTGTGTGCTGTGTGAGGAAACGGGCGACCTGGCAGCAGAGGGGTTTGCCAGTGCAGAGCAGGCCCTGGGAAACCAGGAAAGCAATCAGTAAAAGACACCTGGAAGCAGGAGTTGTCATTTGGTGGTGTGCCGTTAGCTGGGTTCACAGGCAGCCGAGTCATGTCAATTTCCCTTTGAAAAACACCATGGGACAGCTGAGGCCTGTGCTTGAGTCGTGCATTTGCACGTTCCTGTTAGTCGTGGCTTCACACACACACACACACTTGGCAATGGCTGCACAAAGGAGACGTGAGAGCCAGCTGGGTACTGGCTGGTAATTTCTGATTTTGTGGGGGCAGTTGGGAGTGTTCAGCAGTAGCCAGACCCAAGGCCTGGCTGTTGTGCACCTCTTTGGTAGCACCTCAATCCACTGTATGGTGAGCTGATGGGGGACTGCCCTCCCCGTGGCCTGCCCGCAGAGCAACACAGGCTCACCCTGCGCAGTTTATGAGATCACAGCTTGAGGTTGTGTGGCTGCAGGCTTTAATACCAGTATGCTGCTGCCTTTACAGTGACTCCAAGCCTTCCTCTGACTTAAAGAAGGAGGAAATGAACAGGTGGTGAATGTCCCAAGAGTGAATACAAAGAACAATTCACTTGCAACAGCCCCTCACTCCCTACTGATAATGGAGTTGCTTAATGAGCGTTATATTCCTCTAAGGGTTTTTTTCTGCTTCATTTCTTGGGACCATTTGAGGATATTCATTGACAAAAGAATACAAGCCAGAGTTGTGCAATTGTTTTCATGGTTCCCTCCCCCCGGTGTTACAGTAATCGTTCTTTTATGTATTTTTATACTGCTTTTTGGTGGCATAATGGATGATTCTGACTGCCTTTTTTTGGAGAACCCTGCTTGCCTCTGGCTTCTCTATAGAGGTTAAGGTGGAGAAGATTAGCCTTGTTTTCTGCTTCAGATGTAACCCTGCTTTCCTGTAAGCAGCTGTGGGCTGGACTGCAGAGTCAGTATTTCAATGTGTTTAAAAATGCAGAAGCTGCAATAAATGCAATTGAAAGGTTTGGTAATCATGAATGAAAGGGAACAAGCTTATTACTTTGTCCTGCTTCCTCAGGGAAATTGAAGATGTGCAGCAGTAGTTTAAGTAGAAATGTAGAGAGTTTTTTGGCTCTGTAGCATGTATTATTTTAAGCAGCTCTAACAAAATGATTAGGTATAAATGACAAATATAGGATAACAGGACCCCAAGAATAATATGTTTTCTATATGCTAATAATAATAAAAAACCTGTTATTGTGGACAAGAATTATTGCTGATTCAAAGGGGTTTGGACAGCCTGAGATGCAATGGTCAGGACTCTCACTTTAGGATTAAACTGGGCAAGTCCACTTCCTTTCTACTGATAAAGTGTGAGTTTCTTTGAATGGAGTTACGAAGAGTGTAAACTTACTGTTCCTCTGATGACAGGAGCAATAGGTTTGTCAACGCATTTGACACATAGTAAGTTACCTGGAGATTCTAGATATTCATGTAGTCAATAACCTGCTTTTACAAGTGTATAAACACAAAGCACTTAGGAGGAATGTCTCCAGTTGTTATTTATTTATACAGGAAGGCCTCTTAGAGGAAACATGATGAAAGAGAATCCCCTCATGCTCCATATAGGCAGAATAAATTTTTGTATTAGACTTGGAATTCGTTCTCTTTAACTGTAACTTTACCTTTGCAAAAAGACAAAAAGATCATGGGTATCACAATGTGCAAAATATCTTCCTCTGAATCCTGTTCAGTGCTCTTGCTCTAAGGCAAGTTCTCAGAAAAAGGCTTTTTTTGTGTGAAAGGGTCTTGGGGAAGAGGAATTTGTCTCAGAGATGTGGAACTGCAGTAGAACATTTTAATCGGGCATTTTGGCTCGTGCCTGTCCACACCACTTAAAAATTGGCTGACGGTTTTTATGACATGGGACATCTTGCTGTCTGTCTTGTGACAGCATTCTTTATAATTATTTATTTTTAAAGTGAATTTAGTGCTTATGAAAGGTGACAGATTTATAGCTGTAAACAGAGTGGGATTTTCAAGCCACTTGGGGGGAAATCAAGTACCCAAAAATTCATGAGGCAGGTCTGAAGGTCTTAGTCTTTCAGAGGACTGGGATAACAATCATGTTTCCTTTTAAAGTACTTTTGATTATTTTTCGATATCCGTTTCTTTTTCCTTGAAACTAAAACAGAAGGTGTTAAACATTGTTTTGAATTATATGGCTACAAAAAAATCTGTTTAGTCGAGACCTTTTTTGACTTGGAGGTGCACAGAAGATAAAGCTCTGTGTGAGCTTAAAAGGGCCAAAAAGGGATGTAAAGCCCTACATCTAGTCTCCAAAAGGCTGTCATATGTGAAAATTTTTCTCTTTTGCAACAGCCTTCTGAACAGCATGGCTTGAAAAGAGCAGCATGTTCTGACCCACTCTAGTCTGCAGCAACTTCACCATACTTTCCCTCTTTATGCTTTCCTTACAATTGACAATGATAATTTTCATTCCTCTTCAGTCTTTGGCCTTTTTGTTGTGGCTGGTGGTAGGAGCACTGCTTGTGCATAGCACATCTTTACTTTACTACAGGACTGGATACTTTCAGGAAGTCATTTTATGCCTCTAGCTCTGTTTCCTGCTCTGCAAAAGGGAGAAAATGCTATTGCATTGTAAAGACTTGTGCAATCTACTTATAAGAAGCCAGTATTATTAAATGCCTTTTGATTTCTGAAAAATCATCATTATGATACCACTAGCTTGCTTTGTATGTTACAGGTCACCAGTTTCTTTTATTGGTAAACTTATTGTTAATTAGAGTACCTGCAGATTTTCATAATGTATAATATTTTTTGACAATATAGTAACACTGTATGCTTATATATGGTACTTAATATATAAGCATATATAGAGGGATTTAATTTCTTAAAAGAAATTGAGACACTATTCCTGTTTGCAGTATAGAGTGTATTAGTAGCTGCAGCTGTTTGCTGTTATGACCTGATACTGTATTGGGAAAGAGGACTAACAAATGCTCCTTTAGTGACTGGGTGCATAAGAAATTATTGGATTTTTTTCCAGCTTCGTTCATATCTATTTTTATTAACTTTAGGCAGGATGCAAATCATCAGCAAATAAATGTGTAGTCTTAGGAGTACCTTATTTATTCTACATACTTATGAAACGATGTTGCTAAAAGAAACATAAAATAAATTTACATGCCAAGAATTGAAGTCCAATTTTAAAGTGATTCCCTTTCTTCTCTGTATTTCATGCATGTGTTCTGGGTTTTGAGGTTGGAGGTTTATGTAATTCTTTTTCATGAACATGAAGAGTCACAGACTGAGAGGAGTTAAAGGTAGGAAAGATCTCCTGGAATATCCAGTAAGATAATTACTTTATCAGTGTGTGTTTCCAAGAGTTTTTCTTCATCTGGTTCAATAAGACCAAAGTGACTGTGTTTCAGCTCCTTCCCCAGAAGCCATATTTTTATTGCTTTCACAATTTTACCTGATATTTCAAATATACTTTTTTTCTCATTCCATTGTCACTATTTATATGAAAATATTTTTTTCTGCATGGTGGTGTTTATTCTATTGTAAATAGTTAATTTATGCAGTCTTGTTTTGTTGCTTTTAAGCTTTCACTTTGTCAAGTTGTATTTAGTGCACTTAATCTTTCTTCATTGCAATTGAGGTATGATATATGCAGGGAAATAGATGTGTTTTTCAGTTGCCTGTCAGTGTTGTCCTAGCGCAGCGTAAACCTGCTGAGTTCTTTGAGAGACTGAGCCATTAAGTTTAGTAGAGCTGAGCTGCATTATGCCTGCAGTGACCATTTTGTAGCTGCTTAATACATTTATTTTATTTGGTGTTAGTTCCTGATGTGTGTGTGTCTTCATGTTCTACTCAAAGCGAAATTAACAATTCACTCATTTCTGTTGTTAATTTTAGGAAACCTTTCCCTGTCTCACTGTTGTGTTGGGGAAGCGGTGGCTATGAGGATATGATATTGTCAGTCTTGTCAGATCTGGGTCATGTGGAGCAGGATTCACGTGCCTGCCTAGTGGTAGTGATTTTTGCCTATGCAGCCCAGAATCGTGGCTGTCTCCTTGTGTGGTTATTGCTGCATATTCTTGATTAGCTCATAGTCTGTGTTTACCCTCAGCTCTTGTTCAGTTTTATTATTGGTATATGCCCTAAATTCTTTCTCCCACTTATATACTGACAGCTAGCTTTTCAAGGGGAATAGTAGTTTTTTGTTCCAGTAGGTCCAAATGTAGTATTTTTCTGCCTGCTTGACATTTACCTTTATGCCCCATGTAAACTCTGCCATTCCTTTATTCCACAGAGTGATTTTCAGCTCTTCTGTATTCTTTAAGTTCTAGTTATTTTTTTTGAAGTGTCTCAGTGGCTGAAAATAGAACAATGAGTTATTTACAGATCTGTATTATTCCCCACAGATATTCTCTAAACCGTGGATTCAAGATAAAACAGTAACTGCTGCAACATGTAGACTGGAATGGGCGATTTAGATAGGCATTGTGAACCAGTGTTCAGCAAGGATTGTGTCTCTTCCATAGTGAATGCCGACTGTTTTTAAGAAATTCTTATCTTCCATATTTTTGGGGCTTTTGGGTTTGGTGTCTATTTTGTTTCTGTGCAATAAGCTCTTTTCTTAGAGGTAGGCATTAAGAATGCACCTGTCAAACAGTTAACTTGCAAAAAGACTTGTGCATTATAGCTCCCCTGCAGCCTGTTAAGACACAGTTCTCTCTGAGTATAATCTTCTATTCTTCTTAGGATTTTTGAAGCTTTTGAAGCTAGTGATTTCAGAACAGCCGCCTAGGTTATGGAGCTAAAGGAACTGTATATTTCATAGAATTTTTTAGTTCAGTTATTTCCACTGCTCTGCTCTTTCCAGTAACTGGAGCATAAAGAATCATGCTCTACCTTAATGCATCTGAGGGAATACTTTTAGTTTACCTTTAGTTTGTCAAGAGGCAGCAATGAAAAATTGAAAGCCATGACTTTTTCTAGAGAATAAATCCTCAATAAATATTATGAACAATTTGGGTTTTAACTAGTCAAAATATTGTTGAATGCAGGCAGGACAACACCCTTCATACAGAAACTTATATTGGTTAAGAAATGTCTACTCCCTTTTCTTCATGTATTTTTTAAGATTCTTAACCAGCTGGTACTCAGAAGTCCTCATGATCACAAAGTCTGTTTCCATACAACTGTGAATGAAATGTCACAGCTACTCATGTTGTAGTAACAGAAAAATGTGATCAATAGATTCCCCCCCCCCCCNCCAGCTAATGATGAGTAACACATACTTGTGAGTAAATTTTTTTTAAGTTGTGCTTTTTTCCCTTCACAATGATCATTGAATCATTAAGTGATTTTTAGAGATATTTACATTTCAGGACAGAAATATATTCTAATGAAAAGATTTGGGGACTTTCAAATCATTTTGATCTTTGTCCTGTGGTTGTAGTGTATGTGTATGAGTCACAATTACCACTGTCAGAGGCATACAGAAGCTATGGCAAAAAAAGACAAGAAATCTTTCCCCAGTTTCAGTATCATCACCGCCATCTCCAGCATGGCAGATACTCATGTTGTGAGTGTTTGGGATGTACTCTTCCTTGGATTGTACTGTACCCTGCTGAATTTAGGTTTTAGAGCATTTTTCAGGTAGTATGTTCCTGGTGAATGGAGGCTCCTGTCCAACTGAAATTAGTCCGCTGGAAGGCTTCAAATTTTGCAGAACTAGCTAGAACGCAAAGCTGCCTTTGGACCTCGTTTTTGCATAGTTTTGTACATTGAAACATCCCTGGAATTACAGAGCTCACCACCAAACCTACAGGTTGGGAAGTGGTGTGCTCGATGGCTTGCTGATCTCCAGGAAGCAGGAGTTGGTTGTCTGTAACTCTTTGCAACCTGGTTGGGCAGCAGAAGACTACCTGTATCCCAAACAATTGTCCACCTGGAGCATTAAGATGAGTTATTTCCAAAAGGTTTTGCCTTTGAAATCCAATTATGGCCATTAAGAAGGTTAGCATTTAGTTGGCAAGCAGATCATTGCTGTTACGGTGTTTTTAAAGCATGGTTCTGTGTGGTTGCCAAGCGTTCATGATCCATCCTGATGAAGAGGGAGTTAGGGGACATTAATTAATGATTTGCTGGGATGGAATTGCACAGAAAGATTAAGCATTTATAAAACAACTAAGTAGTGACAAAGGAAAGGCTCCGATTGTTGTCTAAGGGTATTTGAAAGTTGAGTAGGGCATGAAGGGAAATTAGTTGTTTAAAATACCAAAAAAATGTTATTGTGTGTTGGGAAGAGAGCTGTGGAAAGGGAATCAGGCTCCTATGAACCCTTATGCAGAGACAAAAAATATTTTTGCTCTTAGTGTGTATTATGGTCAGCAGAAATGCTGTAGTCATTTATGGAAACTTTTTCCTTCCCCATTTTTTTTTCGTCAAAAATAAGCCATTTTGCAGTTTGATCCTTGTGCATGTAAAGTGTAACACTTCTAACTTTGCCTTTCAGCCTCCTGAGGCTGAAACAGAGACCAATTGAAATTAGAGGCAATGTCCTAGGATGATAATCTTTATCACACATCACACTACCCTTTTTTTTCCTTCCATAGGTGAGACGAAGGGTGACATATCATGGGCTTTGGTATATTGTAAAAAACAGAATCTGTGCAGAGAGCCCAATGCACAGAGAAAGGAAGCAATTCTGCTGTGATTTCTGTGAAGTTCTGTGATGTCTTTTTGAATCAAAGTCATACAGTGATTAAGCAACTGCTATTTCACCGAAATGTTGAAATTTTATGAGGAGAGTAGACCAAAATTGATTAATCAAGAATAATAATTTCTAATTTAAAGACAAATTTTTTTGAAATTTTTTATCTCGTTCAAGGTAAAATATTTGATTGACAAAAATGGAAAATTTGTATTTTTTTTCATAATTATCATTCGTATTTGATTCTGAATTCTTTGTATTTTATAGCACAGGGTAACTCCCCTCCTATCTGCACTATTGCAGAAGGCTTATATCTCTTTTGGGCCTCCTGTAAATTGGTGTTTGAGGAGTTAAAACTCATAAAGCAATAACTGGTAAAATCTCTGATTCCTCTGCTCCCATTTTTAGTTGTTTAGAATTTTATAAAGCTGCATATAACTGCAGAGTTTCTTCCCTGGTTGCTCATGACATCCTCCAAAGGATGATGGAAAGCAGCAGAGGAGGGATAGGGCTCAGTTTGCCCCTGAGAGATGGAACCAGCTTATTTGGTGAAAAACAGAAAAGTAAAAAAGAATGAACTCTCCTTGTCTGCCAAACTTTAAACCATACGAAACAAAGAGTGGTATCAACAGACAGAGGAAAGGTGGTTTCTTTCATTTTTTAGTGTGAAGGTGTTCAGATAAAAACATACGTTTCCTGACTTCTCACCATCTGTTCTAACCTTCATGTGTACTTCTTGTGTCTGTAGGGAATAAAAGTGCTAACTTCCAATCTAGGTACCTAGCAGCTTTGCATATGGTGTCAAACTGACACCTTTTAACTTGAAAGCTGGTTAGAGGAAATAAGGAGCCTTGGTGACAAATGTTCCACTGTATTATAAGGGAAATGCTTTTGTTTTCACTGCTGGGAAATTTTCCAGGCCTTCACCATGAGCTTTTGGCAGTGTAGAGCATGAGTAATTACTTACTGATTTCCTCCAGTAAACTGCTGAGCTCATAAGAAAAATAATATGGTTTTGAGGATTTGAAGAAGGAACACTGCACTGCAGTGTAACAGTTTGGGACATCAGGTTGTGTTGTGTGACAGTAATCCAGAAAGGTCTGAGACCAGGGACTAAATCTCCTGGATTAGCAAAACTGGCACAAATGTGAAAATTCTTTCAGGCCAGAAAGAGAGAGCATTTTGCATTGTCTTCAAGTTATGTTTGGATTCAGCAACTGCTGATAAGCTCCAGTGAGATGATGTTTTGGAAACTGGAGGATACCAGGAGAAAATGGGTGAATTGTAAGTTACTAGAATCAACTCAGGGGGCCAGGGTGAAGTGTTTAGATAATGTAAGTGGTCCAAATTCTAATCTAGTTCTGTTATCTCAGAGGTAGCACACATTTTTCCAGCTGGCTTAGTGCATTGAGACCTACAGGAGAACTTAAAGATTTGTTTGGTTTTGGTAGAAGATGAGAAATTCCTTTTTTTAATCATCAAGGATTGATTGCTTTGCATGGGACATCAGACATGATGGATAGCAAGTCCAACCTGACATAGTGGTCTTTGCCTCTACCCCCTTCAACGATCTGATTATTTAATCCCTTTAAAAATATGAGAAAGCCTAGACACAGTTTATCAATAGTTGTTAGAAAACAAGATTCCCTTTTTCATTACTGTGAGAAATTATGATCTTTTCCTTTATTCCCATAGCTGCACCACTGGAATACTAAACCTAGGTACTTTTAATGTACTTTATATAAATAAATCCTTTGTAAATGAAGTCATGACTATATCTGTCTCCTATGACAACTGAGTCATTTGCAGCTGTTCAAAATGCGAATTGACACTAAAAGCCTGGGATGATTTAAAGGAAATGACAAACTCATGCTTTTGCAATAGTAAAGTACCATGTATTTTAAGAGGAGTGGGGAAACCTAGACAAGTGCATAGCTGTATGTTTCTAATTTATCATGAGGAACTTAAAGGCATTTGTATAGTCATATGTACCTGACAGAACAGTACCTGAGAGTAGGTTTTTTATGTATTGAATGTGAACAACACTCACTTTTGCACTCCAAATAAATATTCATGTTTTGTATGAATATGAAGTATCCATAATCCATATAGAAATTCCTGAACACACCAGAGCAGGGCAAATGAGTCTGAGAATGGAGCTTGAGCCCAGGAGCGCTGGTCCTTTGCCTGCAGCAATAGCCCACAATGGTGGGGAAGGGGATTGGGATCCTCCAGCCTCTGAGGGTTCAGACTGGTTGGTCTCCAAGTTCTCAGTTGGTGGATTCTTCTCCTCAATGTGTTTGGTTTCCAGAAAACAGCTTCTTGGTAATGCTGGCACATGGGGAATAGAACATGTAACTTTGTTCTATAAACAAGCAACGAATTGGGGTTGTTTATATCTGTATTTTTGTGGATGTTTACTTTTTGGAGCTTGTAATCTGTTTTATCAGGTGAATTCAGGTATTCTTTTGGGTTCCTCGCACTTTGATCTTGTGTCATCATAGCAGATTGGCTACATCATTTCCTCTGAAGTAGGCTCAAGCTTCAAGTGGGAGTACAACCTCTCTGGTAGCTTTTTTTCCTCCTTTTCTTCCCTACCTTTGCAGTCTTTGTGTATTAAAAGGAGCACAGTCGGTGTTCCTCATCAGGTTGCTTGGATACTGTACATGAAAATGCTGTTGCTTCTGAGTACATCATCTATCTTTGCTTGTTGAAACTTGGCAGTGCTAAAGCATCCAGGTTTTTTTTTGCACAAGTGTAAGTAGAGTGTTAACTCCTGAGGACTGTGGTCTTACCTGCTAAGAAAATCAATACCAGGGTGCCCTGCTGCATTCACAGCTCCCCTCTCTCCTTTTGCAGCTCCTCCATCCACTGTCCAGCCAGCTTCTCTCCAACCTACTGCTGTCTGTAATCTCAGGGCCTGACTCTGTCTCAGGGCTAGGTACTTTGTTGGTGTGAACTCAGTCCTGAATTTTGTTTTGTTCTCAAGTTCTCATTTATACACTGATTAAAGAGTAAGATTTGACCTTGAGGAGGGACAGCAATAGGGGATCGAAGGATTAGAAGATAGGGACCACAGAGGAAGCTCTTCAGCCTAACCACTAGAGTAAGAGACTTGGGGATGGAGTACCAAGGAATGCTGAGGAAAGGTCTGGTTTCTCAGGAGGCTGCTCTGTGGCTCACAAGAGATTGAAGTTATGGGTAAAATCCAGTTTTGAGCCTGAAAACAGGGAACACAAGGGTAGATTCACCTTGTATTTCCCTGTAGTTTAGAGTGAGAATGCCTAACCTACAGCGTATGGGCCAAAGTTGGCCACCAGCCCAATTCATCTGGCTGGATTTTTGCCACTCTCTTTCCCATAGGTATTTTGGATGTCAGCGTGGCATCAAGTAGATAAATTGTTTCGGGAGCTTGATTCCCGTGGCCTTCTTTCTTGAGCCTTTCTGGCCCCTTCCTTACTGCTTGACTTCAAGAGCTCTTGGGATGACTTGACCACTAATCCACAATTCTTGCAGATTTTTCCAGGCTTGGGTCCTGGAAAAAGTACAATTCTGGAGTATAACTTTACTTTTTCTTCCTTTATTTTTGATGCAGGTGATAACATTTTGACAAATTACTTGTACTATTGAAATTGCTATTTGTTATTTAAAGATTATACCCATATGTGTCATTTGTTTGAATTCTCATTTTATTTCTGCTTATAATGCTCATGCCAGCCTAATTAGATGCTATTTTCCTGCTGGAATGTTACATTGTCTTAGCCAAATAATTAGATTGGCTGATGATCTGTGACATACAATTTCCTTGTCTTTGCATTTGTAGCTTGTTTTTGGGGAGCACAGCTTCATTCCAGGTCTGTCAGCAGATGAAAACTTGAGCGCAGTCAGTGACAAACACTGCATGGCTGTGGGAGACGGTGGGCATAAGTTGCGGGGGCCTGGAGCTCCCAGTAGGATGGGGTTTCAAAAAATGTTGAGCTTCTATTGTGTGTTCGACTTTACCTTTGGCAGCTGCGAAAACAGCTGGTGTTTCTTTCTTCCCATGTTTCTTTTCTTTCCCCTTCAAAATCAAGCCCTAAACATTTTATTAAATGAAATCTAATTACTCTGGCTGAACACATATCCTTTGTTTTATTGAAAAGAAGAAAAACTATGAAAGAAAAGTAATTATGAGAGGAAAATATGCAGCGCCTCATGAGTGGTGCTGCTTCTTTCAAAGCCTGGGTGCTCTTTCTATTGTATTTCTTCACCCTAATTCTTCTTTCTGTCTGAGCTGGACTTGAGACAGGACTGAAGGTAATGTGAAAAGTTTGTGCAGATCCTGGGGCTTGGTTCTCAAGATTCATAATAACCAGCATAACTCAAAGCTTCCTGTAAACCAGAGGAGGAAGCCTAAAGAGCTCAAGTGCACTGAACTTGAGCCATGCGGTATGTATGCTGCAAAGCAGATGCTCTGGCCCATCTGCTGTGCTTTTCTAGTGGCATAACACGTTTGGCACGGGCTACCTTGCACCATGTGAAATGGTGTCTCCTGTCCAGCCTGAGAGTGAACCAGCTGCAGCATAGTGAGGAAATCATCGATCACTATGCCCTATGATGCAGAGTGTGTATACCATGTTGGGCAGCGCCAACAGGAGGGGAATTGGGTTAGGCCCCTGCCCTCCCAGAAGACTTGCTGTGGGCCAAACACTGATACTTCTTTCTACCTCCTGCTTTCTTCATTAGGTAGCACCAGAGTCTTGCTATCCTACGGGCAGGGCCTGGAGTTTTCCCACCAGGTGCAAGTTTTTGTGCATGGTGGGACTTTGCTATTTCCTTTCTTGGTCCATTTGTAAAAGGATAGACTGAAGGAAAGCACGCTTCTCCTAACTGAATGTGTGCCTCCATACATTCTGAGGAGTGGTTGTTGGCAAACAATTTTGGCAACATGTTTTACTTTTTTTCCATCTTGATACACAGTATTATCAAGTAATGATTTTTACTGCTCAAAATCCTTTTCAAACTGAAAAGGGAGAAAGGCTGCACCATTGGTTTCAGTAAGGCACTTTGCAGCAGAGAGTCATGTGGTTAGCGGGATATCCTGTTTGGTAGGACCTTCAGTCTGAGAGGAATTTGGGCATCGGTTTCACTGTACAAGTTTATTTTATTATATATCTTTTATTTCTAAATGAGATTGTCTTGCATAAGAATGAATATGTCTCATATATAGGCTGCCCCCCTGCTGTTTTCAGTAGCATTAAAATGATGCACATTGAAAACTTAGCTTGTGTAGAAAGACTGTTCAGCAAGGGAATTATTATACATGTTTGGTGCTGGCACAGCACATGTACATTGCACCAGTGTCAGGATTTTTACCTGTCTTATAAAGTATTCTCACCCTAACAGAGATACCTGATACGGCACTGGAAGGCTCCAGTCTCACAATCATTAAAATTGACAAGTCTTTTCACTGTTTTCAAGGAGTCAGATTAGATCCTAACTTCATTGGTTGCAGGTACAATACCTTATCACAAGGGAAGGAGAAATCGCTTTCCAATCCATCAGTTTATGCCTTAGAATTGAAAATGGATCAAACGACATGTCTAGGATTATAGTGCATGATTAACAGTCCTATACAACTACATAATTCACTAAATCTCTTATATAATGTGGTGTAAATAGGGAAGCCAAGAATATACAGGAGACAAAAGTATTTTTCCAAATAGTTTCACTTAGGTTTTTTTTACTTCCTGTTTTTCATCATTACAAATAAACAATATGCAGCTATATTATTTTTATTATTGAGGACATTCCTTTTACAAAACCTGGCGATGCTGATTAGAATTTTTATTCTACCTAACATTATTTGTAGACCCTAAATAAGCTTTATCCAAACTTTTCCTTGGATCAGTAAGTGGTCATTTCAGATAAAGCAAAGAAATGGGTTAGAAAATGGAAAAGAAATGGATTGCTTTACGATTTTTTTCCTTAAAGTACCATTTAAAAAAAATTACGTACTCAAAAGCTTTCTAAGAATCATTAAATATTTAAAGTTAGCTCATTAGGAGTTAAAAAAAAAATAATTAAGAATTTAAGCCTTTAAATCCTTTCATCTGCTCTGATGTGAATTCAAGGGCTTAATCATAGAAACCCTTGGATGCTTGCTGATGAGGCACCTGTCAGCTTTCCTTACCAGGGTAGAAAGCACAGTAAGGCTAATTTTTCAAACTGACAGTCATTTTTGACATCAGTTCTAGTGTGTTGGAATGAATCTACAAAATGTAAAGAATAATATTTTAAAGGAATATGAACAATATAAGCTGGTTGGTATTAAGAGAACAATTTGATAAGGAAGATTTCTTAAGCATATCATCTGTGACATTCTTGCTATGTTCTAGAAAAAAAAGAAAAAGAAGAGCAGAGTGAGCAGAGTGGAGGAAAAGAGGGGAGAGCCAGCTCTATAAGGAACTTAGTCTTGTAAAATAGAGGGCTTGAAAATGGCAAGAAGAGAAGTGATGACTTAACAGTATTTATTGTGCACAGATTGGGCAAATGGAAGTCAAACACTGAATGATATTTTGATATGACATTCCTAAAGGCTGCAAGGCTTTGTTATAGTAAAGCTGAAATTCTTTTAAAGGCCTACTGATCTGTAATCCTTATACATACGTAGCTCCCACTGACTTCAACAAGTCAAAGGCACCTGACAGTCCCAAGCTGTATGGTGCAATGGCCTACAAATCCTCTTTCGGTGTCTGGGTGTGCTTTCCACTTGTTTGCTTGCTTTGTGTTTCAGACTTGCAGCTCGCCTTCTCAGCGGGACTTGCTTTATGCTGTACTGTCTAGTGTGCTGATTAACTTGCCTACTTCAGAGTTTCACAGTATATAGTTTTCCAATTAAGAACTGACTGTTAAACAATAAGTTAAATTGCTGCTCTGACCTTGCTGTGAAAAGCCACAGGGTAGCCCTGACAGGGTAGCCTTGTGCATCAGGATTTGTCTCTTTGTAGTGAAAGCTTAGGTATCAATGCAAGATAGTCTGTCAGAAGTGTTGAAACCAGGACCAACTACATATACCATTACATTTTTTCCTGAAAGAATCCTAGTTTTTCCCCAACATGCTGGGGAGGGTGAAAAGCAAATTTAGCAGACAGGTGAAACAATTGCTACCATAGGTACCTGTTTTCTTCTTCTCACCACCCTAGCAGAGGCAGCTGAACAGACTGTGTGTGTATCTGATTCCAAGCCTCCCCAGAAGTACATATATGTACTTTCTTCAGCCTTCTCTACTATGGCACTAGTAATCTTCAACAGGGGTGACAAGCTGTTTGGGCCAAGTATCTATCTTAGTAATTATCTATCTCAGCTTCTACCCACTTGTGAATGTGAGACAGGACTTTCTGAAGGCTCGGGACTCTTTTACAGCCCATTTATTTTCCCAGGAACAACAGAGAAAGTGCATGGAATGCTTGGGGAGAAAGCTATTTTACAGTAGCATTTCTTGTCCTTTTACTGAGGATATTTAGACAAATATGACTGCAAAGCAGCACTATGCAAAGATCGCCTGTGGTTATGAAAGAGGAAACGTGTATGAAGTGATTACAGAATCAGAATGCACTGAAAGCATACGTCTTTCAGACATACTTTTTTTTTTATTGTTAGATATCATGCATAAACCAGAATAGGAGGTAGAATATTGCACAAGCAATGGATCTGCAACTCCCATTACTATAGAGCAAACTCTTATAGAAACATCTCCCTCCTTCTCTCCCTCCCAATACTAACTTTTTCTTGAAAACAAAGGTTGCCAAGATCAGCATTATAAGCTCATAGATACTTTGGCTCTACTTTTTTTGTAGTTTTTTTTTAAATTTTTCCCAAATTTATTTCTTTTTTACAAGTGGGTTCCATTTTGGCAGCTTTTTGTGACGGAGAGAAATAATTTAAAGGAAAGTTCTGGCAAACTAATCCTTTGCTAATGGAAAGACTGGGAAGACAATTTGGATATACAGTCCCCTGCTAGTCTGGGACAGAAATTAGACATGCAAGTCTCTCAATGTGGTGGTCATAATTATTTGTCTTAATAATGAGTAAATACAAACTATTTCTTCATGCATATTCCACATTTAACATCCTTGTGATGGTCAGACTTAGTGCATCTTGCCAACTGCACCTTTTACTCAAGTGTCTCCTTTCTGTGAAGTGTTGTTCCTGTGCCTGTTAACTATAACTGAAGATTTTGTCAGACACTCTCCTTCTTTGGATTAGGCTCTTGAGCATGTTTCATAAAGACACCTCTGTGGTCCCGGAGGTCTATAAATTTGTTCTTAGCAAGTGGTGGTGGGCTGTAAGTTTCACTGGTGCTGTTTAACTTTTGCTGCATCCTGAAAAACTGGGAGATCACTCAGATCTTTTGTTTTTAATACATAGATTATTTTCAGGAGCTCTGGTTAGATCAAATGGAGATTTGTTTCATGCTTTTGTGCTGGCTTTCTGAATTTTTACGTAAACATGAATGATTAGTAGCATAATCTGTTATCAGCAATGAGAACTTCTAAAGCTTTTAAAGACCAAACTTTGAATTTAGTTCCCCCCAAATCATTCCTGTCACAAACTTAAGTATTCCACACAGGATACAGTTCTGGAGCCATATGGCTCAGATGTTAGCCTACCTAAACAAAGATTTTGTTTATTTTTAACTATGGAATCATTTAAAATTGTTTAAAAATAGTGGTTAGATAACCTCCCACAGCACATGTGCGAAGGATTGCAGTCTGCTTTGGAAAAGAAATTAAATTCAGCAAACGAATGTTTCATCAGAAATATTTCTTTCCCATTTATGGGTAAGCTTGTGTAGATATATAGCTACATGATGTGTAAAATATGGTCACATCATAATGACAGCTAAGAAAATGGATCCTAGATGTTTTTGCTGGGTACTGAGCCACAAGTAGGATAAAATAATAGTGGATGAGCTTTCAAGTGAAGGCTGACATAGGAAAGGGGCAAGCATGGGAACTGCAGTAAGCAAACTGAATATTTCAATTCAGAAAATTTTCATTTGGAAATTTTTCAAATGTTTCAAATAGAGAGGACTGCTGTCTGTGTAAATTCCTGCAGCAGAGCCACAGGCCATTGGCCAGAAAGATCTGCATTACCTATGGAGAAATTTATTTAGTAATTCTGCCAGTCAGACAACCTGACTTCTATGGAGACTTCCAGGAATCCTGAGTACAATTACCTTTCATTTTTAGTGGATAACACTCTTTCACACTTGTCCTCGTAGCAGTCATTTCGGGCTGAGTCCTGCCAAACTTAACACACGCAGTTGGCTTTCCTGAAACAGAAGTGTACACTCATGCATGTTTAAACTGTGCTGCTCAGAGCATCTTGCTCTGTGTGGTACAGGATGGGGGAAGGGCAATAAACAACAGCAGACAATGGAGAAAACAGGCCTAAAAGTGCCTTTGACTACAGAAACCACAGGAGAAGGTCTGGCATGTTAAAATATTTCCCCATTACTGCTTGCTGAAGTAAACGAGAGCAGTGGTGACAGTGTTCTTTCCTCATTATCTGCTCCTATTTCTGACAAGAACATCCCTAAACTGCATAGTAGGCAAAACCCCTGTTGTGTGCCAGGAACTTGGAGCTGCTAATGAATGCTGATATAAGAGCAGTGCTCCGGTAATTTTTTTCATGTAAATGGGATCGACAGTAGGTCAGAGACAAACATGAAAAGAAAGGCAGACATTTAAAGAGAATGATTTAGTGAGATAATTTGTATGATATTTTATTCCTTTCATCCACTAAAAGAAAAGCTTCTGAAAAATATAAGTGAAAGAGGAGACTGCAACAGTCTCTGTCTGGGAGGCTACAAGACTATATAGGAAGGTGACATTTGAATCAATTAGATAACCATCGCATGAGATAGCTAGTCTTTCTTCTGAGTTTCAGTAGGCAAGAGCACTCTTTCCTTTCCCTGCCCCCCAATCTAATATAAGAAAGAGGAAAAAATAAGGTTCAGGGCATGTCACTCTCACTCAAGACTGCCACAGTAAACTGGTAGGTATTGCTACTGTGAGCCCTGTCTTAAGTCAGTAACTAGTCAGATCCTCATCTAGTACAGATTACTTAACCCCATGGAAGTCGTCGTAACAGGGCATCAACATGAGTGGGCAACTTTGTTCTGTATTATGTCCCCTGATGGGTAGAACATATTTTTAACCTCTGATTTGTCATTCATTTGATGGTTTCTGAGATCACCTTCTGCACTGTCGCTACACTCCCCAGTGTGCAGCAACTGCAGGTGGACCACAGTACCAAAGAAAAGATGTAGTTGGGTAAATCAGTTTCATAATTAAAGGTATTTATAAAAGGCCACCTGAAAAGGGGTATGTTTAAAGCCAAGATTCTAATTTGCCTTCCTCTCTAATTAATACTATTTATTGTGAAAATTGGTGGCTGATTTTATGAGAAATTGCTTCCTTAGCTTTAGAGAGAAGAAAATGTCATTGCAATACTGTTTAACATTTTGCAAGATTTCCCGTTTTTATGTGTAATCAAACTATTTTTTCCAAACAAAAACTGTGTGCTTTAAGCATTCACAAAGTAGCTGAAGGTTAGTATTTAGTGCTTCAAAATGCACAAGCCTCCTTGAAAATGGGAAGGTGACTAGTTCTGTGATTCTGTCTCTCTCCTATCTGTAGCATAATACAAAATTCAAAGTTATTCTGATTAGAATTTTTAATGATCACAATAATTGCCTTTAGCTGCCTTATACTTAATGTCTATGTTCTGCATCAGTATGCAGGTGAACTAAGTACATAACTCCCTCATGCTTTGAAATGATTGCAGTCCTTAATGTATAAGAGCCTGTTCCTGAGAGATACTGAGTGCCTTTGCTTTTGTTGACTGTGTATTCAAAGAGCTTAGAGCCTCTCAAGAACTACCTCCGAATCTCACTGGATCAGGACCTGAAAATGTTCAGAATAAGCCACAGAAAAAAGCAGTCTTAGGATATAACCTATGTGAGCCCTGCAGGGGTCAGTTCATTACGGATTCTATTAAATGAAGTGCCTGCTTCAGTAGACAGAAAGTTGAAATCAAATCGATCTATGAACATTTGATTTCAAATTCCAGTGCCACCAAGGATTGCAGCATTTTCCCTAGGAGAAGGCTCTTTCCCCCCTTCTTCATGAACTTCCTATTTCACAAAACGTTTCCTGACTGCAGTTCCTTTTTCACCCTTATCCTACTTGATTTTCTAGGGAAACAGCCCTGAGGGAAAGGATCAGCCCTTGGGATCACAGAGACTGCACTTCAAACCCTCAGACAGAGCAATGTGGGTTAATTAGAAACTAGATGAAGCTCTAGTGGTCAGAGGTATCGGCTGTCCTGGACTTAATAACCCATCAGCTCGAAGGACCTGTTTCCCCTAAAAATGTTATTAAAATCAATACTTACGTGAAATGTTTTTATTTCAACTCATCAGCATTTTCTCATGGGGAAAAATGCTTTGTCAGAATATTCATTATTAGTTCTGCTCATCAAGCTGAATTTGCAAGTCGCATTCAAGGATTGCAGCTTGATGAAGGTGATGGTTAGGTTGCTTAGGTTTTAATAAGGCCAGCAGATCTTTTTCACATCGTGATGCTCTGATGCTAAAACCATCAGGGCCCTGTTAAATGAAGGCTTTTTTTTTTCATTTGGTGTGACTCACGCTTTCTTTCCCCTTAGCCAAATAAAAAACCGAGTTCTTTTTATAGATTCTATTGTGTGACCAGTTAAAGTGACATTGACAGTGGAGTGTGAATCCCATTCTTTTCTCTTACCTGTAACAGTAAAAAAACCTTCATTATGCTGGTATAAATGTGTGCAGACTGAATAGCTGCATTGACCACAAAGCTGAAGGCTATGTCTGAGCTCAGGCAGTCTGCTGAGTCTCAAGGTGATTGAAAGTTGGGAAAACACTTCTGGTAAACATCCCATATATATGTGCTGTTTGTATCATGCTCAGTTTCAGCTACTGCTAAAGACATGACTTTGACCTAAGATGAACTGATACGGGCAGTCTTACGTTCTTACAGTCTGTGGGTGACCACATCAGTCAGTTCTTGGGAACGAAGTCAGAGAAGTCAGCTGTGGAACGGATGTGTAGTGAGATGCTGAAAACAGAAACTCATCAGGTTTATGGAGACCTAGCTATTTCAGACTCCCCTTTGTATCATGAGCAGAATTACCTAACCACGTATTTCTTAGTTCCTCAACGCACGTGCTGGAGACGATCAGCTATCTTCATTACATGTGTCTCCTATTTTTAAGCATCTTTAAAGACCCTGTAAAGCCAAAATGTCCCAGGTTATAAAAGGGCATGGCTTTGGTGATATCAAGAGATCTCCAGTGATTTATGTGAACTGCAGATCTGGTACTACCTTTAAAAAAAAAAAAAAAAACCCCAAAAAAACAAAACCAACCAAACTGTGGAAAAAAATTGCTCTGTGGCAGGTAACAGCTTGTTCTGTCCTCTAATGAATTACATGGTGTACAAGACTGAGATGAATTGCCAACACTTAAGATATTGTTGAAATGACAATTGTTATAACTGATCAGGGTATGAATACTAACAGAAGTCTAATCTTACCTAATATTTTCCTAATCCTGGAGTATAGATGAAGATCCAAAGCAGAAGAAAAAACTGAGACCACAAACATCTTTATATATTTGCAGTTATCAGAAGTAACCTTTTCAAAGAGTGTTAAAGTTCTTGAACAAAACTCTAAAACTATTGTTCTGAAATTGTTTTACAAAGATTTAGTTGGGTTGTTGGGGTTGTTTTTTTTTTTTTGAAAAAGCTGAAGAGGCATGTGCAGAAGTGAATAAGAAACTTCTCATAAATAACTGAGTTCTATCTTTTAATAATGAATGAGAGCTGAAACTAGGCTGTATCTGTGTTATGCAGATGGGATGGTTTAGCTATTTTTATTAAAAGTCCAAATGTGTGAATTACAAATATGTGCAGAGACAATCTCACAAAGGATATTAAAAATCCTGGTGAACGTTTCTGGCATGAGAAAATGCTTTCACCCTGAGCAATAATGGCAGTTTAACTTTAAAGTAATGGATATCTGAGTGAATGATCTGGTGTTGCATTCAGAGAAAGTGAATAGGAGAATAAGAGGTGAATAGGAGGGGGTGATTATTTACTATTTCTCACAATATTGAGGACAAAAAAAAGAACAATGATATGATCTGGTATCAGATTTAACTGCTAAAAGAAAGTACTTTCTGTGCACACCCAATAATTAAATCTTGGAGCTCATCACCATAGTAGAGGCAAGATATAATGAGTTTAAAAAAAAAGTGAAATTAGCAATTGGTAGCCTTCAGTCATCATGGTATAGTGCAGAAATATTCTTTCCAGTGGATGGCAAAACCTCCGTAGCAAGGGGAGGCTCACACTTCGATTGTCCTGGTTCTTACACTTTTTTCGAAGTCTTCCCAGCTGGCAGCTGTTGAAAGTAAAATAAAAATTAAGAATAATTGATATTTTTAATGGGAAAGCCACTGTCTCTTCTTACTCTCTATTTTTTTTTATTTCCCAGCCCAGGCAGCAGTTGAACTACAATTCGCTAACTTCATCATCTATTTCTATTAGGCTTGTGAAAGCTTGACTAAATTTCCATTCCAAGAATTAGACTAAATGCGAATTTAGAGCTCTCCATGGAATTATAATATATTTAATCCCATAGGCTAATGGAAAAGATACCAATGGCATTGATGCTATTTTTAGGGACACAGCCTGAAATTCTATAAATCTTTAGAGATGTTATCAAATATCACAGGAATTTTACAAGTGACACTAGTGAGTGTGTTCATTTCCCAGTATTTTTGTGGGACTAATTCTGACAACTACTCAAAGAGTCTGGATTCATCAGCCATTTAATTTTTCTCCTGTATCCCGCAACTCTATTGATTTTGAGGATGGCTTCAGGGATTTAAACAGTAGGAGACTTCTTATTTTGCCTTCTGTACTAATGGAAAATGCTTAGCTGAGATGAGCTGGAGCCATAAACAAAGCCCACTGCTCACTGTTGCTGTTGACCATGAATTAATGTTGTGTGTAGGTGTACAGTAGAGGGTCACTGTCTTTCCTGACCCTGATTTCATGGCATAGTTTAGAGTTATACATGTCCCTGATCTGTAGCAGAGCACAGTGGTTATGGATTTCTTTCCTTTTCCTCTTGCCTGTTTTTGGGGAGCACAGCAATGACCTGCCCTACAAGTGAATGTCTGCAGGTGAATTTAGACTCCAGTGATGCACTGTGGTGGCTCACAGATTAGGGAAGGAACCATGGTGCATTGAGAGAAAATTTTTTTTAAAACTAATTTTAGGGCTTAGTTGGTCTTTCATGGGCCAGCGATAGTTCTGGCTTCTGAAATCCTGAAACTTGAAGATTTGGGGGGTTGTTCTTTGAATGGAACCCAGCTGCAAAACTGAATATGCAAATGAAAACCCTGAATCTGCACAGCCTTGAAGTTTTAATCTGAGGCTACAGATTTTCATTTTACATTGGTTTCTAATTTGCTCTTTTGTGGAAGCAGCAGAATTTGTAGGGTTTTCCAGGGTTTAGCAAGAAAAACATTTTTATGCCCTCTCCTTTGGTTCTCGTAAGTGCAGTGATTTTTTTGTTTTGTTTTAGAAGTAATGTCTTTACTGCACCTTGGCCATCCTCTGAGGGGGGTCAGCCTGCAGCCAGCAAGGGTATTTCATTCTCCTGACTAGTGCTGATCCCAGATTTATACATGTAAGATGCAAAAAGCTCTAGGCATCTTAAGAAATTACCCAAGTATTATTTTATGACGGGACAATGCCCGGATGTATGTTCAGGTTAGAATGGGCTAATAGGAAGAAGTAACAAGATTTTTATTCTGAGTGTAAATAGCGGATTTATAACTGTTCAAAAAGGAGGTCAGAGAGAGATGGGAATGGAAACAGCCACAAAACCTTGTTGAAAATTCTGAGCTTAGATCTTGCATAGGATATGCGTTCTTGTACCGCAGTGTTGGTGCTGCTGCTGGATTGAAAGACAGCTGGCTCTTCCACTTGGCCTTTGGTGGAGTCAGTAGAGTAGAGCCTGGAAAGGAAGTTCTGTTGGGGAAAAATAAGGTGTTCCACGGAGTTATATATTGGATGTTGTTTATATTTTGGATCTCAATTATTCCCAGGTATGTGTACATCCATAAATGCTTCATACACATCCTAATTTGCAATAGGAAGGCTTGCATATTGCTAGTACTTAGTGCTTATGGTAATTAAAGTTCTTATTGCCCAGTGTTAAAAGTATCCTATTAATCCTATATTCTTGGCTACATTTCAGTCCTGGCAATTATACTATCTGTGCTTATGTAAAAAGTCCTATCTGGTATCGTATCATCTGGTGTCTTATTCTCCCACTATTCCTGACCAAGCTACCTGTATAGCGTTAATATTAAGCACTGTGTGTGTAAATTGGTCATTTGCAGTTGGTAGATAGCTACTCTGGAAGAGTTCATGATTATAAAGGAAGTGTGTGTTCTGGAGGAAGAAGGGAGTTTCATAAAGAGTTGACTTCCTGAAGATGCTGAATTTAGACCAATGTTCAGATCTAAAGCTAAGCTTTTTGTAAACCCTGCTGTTACAGAGATCCGTCTCTGTTCTTCTATGGGAACTCATATATAGAATACCATTTCCATAAAAATCTAGATCATGTTCTCAAAAATGACCTATGCATTTAAGGGCTTAATTTGCACGGAAGCAGTTTTGAAATTGTGTCCATTGTTCCCTTTAAAGCACCGAAACAATGTTCTTATCAATGCTATGCAAGCCAAGACCAAGATAGTTATGGCTTGCATAGTGTCATATGTTTGCTAGCAGCAATGGGTATGAAAATGAGCACTAACTTTCTCCAGAACAAAATTGGTTTTGGTGCTTCTTCTGTACATAGATTTGTTATGATGGGCCATTAAGGATTAGAAAAAATGAGTGTAGTTGTTACTGTTAGGTTGTCATTGAAAACAATTAGGAGTGTTGAAGTGTTGCTTAATTTAATTTTTTTTTATCTCAGTATCTTTAAATATAGTAACTTTTTGTTGTCTGAAAGCTGAATCTGTAATTGTCTTTACTAACGAAATGTGACAAACTGACCAGAAGAGTTTATATTTTCAAAATATGCAGTTGATACAGAATCTATTTTGAAGGGCTGTTACATATACCGCTATGATATGCGTGGCTATGTATATCTGAATATATATCTGTATATCCTTTTTCCAGATCCCTAAGACTAGGAAGTTATTTTTGTGATATGTAGTATTATATACCTTAATATTATGTCATGTTATCAGTGACTATGCATAGATGCTGCCCACTGCCATCTCCAGTACAGTAAATTAGATCCACAGTGGATGATTTTGTGTGTATGAATGTGTATAAACACATATATTCATCTAGTTTTCATATGCGTGTGTGTATATGTGTATGTATGCACACAGGTAGAAACTGTGCTGTTTGTCAGAGTGGTTTGTCAGTGTGAAGCATTTTTTAACACATGAAAGCAAAGTGAAATTATTATTGCCATAAATCTGCAATATCAATCTGTACTATTACTGTTTATTGCTATAAATCCACATTGACTATGTTTTTATAATAAATTTTCTGTGCTTTTTTCAAGTGTTTACATTATGTATTTTAAGAGATAATAATGTAATCTTCACACCATATTAAACTTACCCTGGATATTTCTTCAGAAGAAGCTGTTATCAGAGAACTTTTAAGTTTTTAATTCCTTTTCTGCTTCAAAAAAATCTGACACTTCAAAATAGCAATCAAGAACTTCACACTACATCTCGTGAGTCATGTTCAAATCCTATTAGTTCCCCTAATATGACTCTGATTTACCAATTGAAAATCACACTGTTTCTTGCATTCTCCATTTAATTGAGTACGGTATGAGATGCCAGAAATTTTTATCGTGAAGAAGCCAATAACTTCAAGCTACATTTGATGGAAAATACCGTCTACCCTCCCGCAAAATCCCATAGATCTGAATTCATCCCAGCTACGGCAAAATGAAATGTGGGGAGTCTGCTTAGATAATTTTGAATATCAACAATGAGTAAATTTTGTAGAAAATCTTTTGAGGTGATAAGGATTTGGTTGAAGCCACTTTGGTAACAGTGAACAGATAAAATCAAGATACTATCACAGAACATCTTTTATAGACAGCTTAATTTTTTTTTTCTGTGTTGAATACTATAATGCCTTTCTACTGTTGTGTCACCATAATAAAACTTCTCTATTCTGAGGTATCCTCTAGAGTGATAATGCTATAAGATTATAAAAGAAGTTCTTGCCCTGTGCCCCATTTTAATGCCATTTCACCTGTCCTATTAGGGATCAGGACTTTAAGGTGGGTCACAGAATCCAAGCAAACAGAACAAGGAGCACCTTCAAAAACGTTTGCTTAGCTTGTTTGTTGCAAGTTTGTGAATGGGAATGAGCAAGTAGAAGCAGGGAACTTCCCAAGATGGCTTTTCAGTTCAATAAAGATGACGGTACCATACCCACCTGGCATTTGGGTGGTTGCCAAACAAGTTGAGGCTAGTGCTGTAAACCCAGGGTTAACTCTTATGGCTACCTTCAAAGCAATGAGAAATACCTTTGCTGTATTTTGTTTGAGAGTCTTCTTTGACAGACTCTGGAGTCTGAATCTTTGTCCCTGGATCCATTTTTCTGCTTTTGAGCAAAATGCGGTTTTACACTAGAAAGCATTACTGATGTCAGTGGATTTGATCTCAGTTGTTTCAGCTACTGGATGGTAATAAAAATTCCTGCCATATGACGTGACTGTAACACTTTGTAAACTAGATATGTACAGTGTCTTAAATTTATGGTGACAAGTACACAAAATCCAAGGAGCAGTGTGTACACTGTCTAAATGCAACACATGGAAAATGAAAATACTAGTATTTTGAGAGTCATAATTGTTTTAGATCATAAGGAAACCACCTCTATCCTTCTGGGCTTCAATATATTTGGACATAGAGTGGTACATATTTTATGTTGCTGGATTTTGCACAGTCTTCCATTGCATCGCTCCATCATTTTGATTAAATACGAACATGTGTGCATGTAACTTCATTCTATACTTTATTGTTTGCTGGTAGAAAATGCCAAATTGATTTACAGTGCTTTTTAACAAAAAGCAATATTATGGCTGTTATGACTATCTTCTTTAAACTGCTGCATAATGTGTTTTGCCCCATTATCTAGCTTGTTACTGTTTTTTTAGGTGCAGCATGCCTTTTAGAAATACTTAGAGATCTCAAGTGATGGGAAATAACAGTGCATCCCTAGATCAGATATCCATAAGGTTAGCCTACCTCACTGTCATGCTTTGAAATGGCTTGTCTTTTTGGTTTTTTGGCCTTAATAACTTTGTTAGGTCAGATGACAAACATGGCAGAATTGTTTGGGGTCTTTTTTCCAGTTTTAAAACATTTTCAGTAAAACCAATTCTGATTTCAAAAATTTCCAAATGTATACGAAGAAAAAATTAAAAGTCAAAAACTCTTCTTCAACAAGTGTTTGTTTAAGCCTGGGAATTGTTTCAAATTACAGCAAAATGGAGAATTACTCTCAATGCCCAAATTTCCCATAATTTGTTTTCATTTCCTGATTCACTTATATGGCAATATTCATGGTAGCTGTTAGATATCTAGTAACTCAGTAAAAATGAGATTTTCATTTTTCTCTGGTGACAACTGATCTGTGCTTGGGACCATAAAAATATCCCTTATGAAGTCACAGGCAGATCAGACATATGGCATTGGTAAAGAATCACAGCCAGGGATGCAGGAGATTGTTGGGTTTTTTCCTATGTTCCACAGAAAAAGCTACTTTCTTCAAACAATGGATGAGGAACCATTTGAAATGAGCAAATCTCTGTATTTTGTGTGTTCCTGCTTTGCAGCAGAGCTTCTGCCTAAAGTCTTTCTTAAGCAATGCTAGCTTGCTCCCTACTGCTGATTCACTCAAAGGTATATGCGTAAGATCCTGATCCCACTAAAGATTTTTCCATTTATTTAATGAAATTTTCATGGGTAGAGCCAAAGAAGCTATCGTAATTAGTATTACACAGTATGTGCACGCCAGAATCGGGGAATCTAAGTCATGCTAGTTTACCAGAAGCAAGCAATCATTCGCTTTTGGTCAACGCAATTCAGGCATTGACTTTTTGTTCAAGCTCTGAATTGGTGCACTTGTGAGTCTGATGGCTGAATATAACTGTGGTTAAGTTCCTCGATGGTGAAAGTGATCACCTCTAAAAGCTAGGGTCACTTTTGCCAATCCGTATTATCAAACAAGTGTTTGGGGAAGGAAAAAAAAAAAGCCATGGCTGATTTGAAAAGTCTCAAAACAGAAAATGTCAAAACAGCATGGCTGGAGTGCACTTTAATGAATGTGAATAATACAAAACCCATTTCTGCAGACAGGCTTTTCAGCTGAATAGTCTCTTCAGTCTATGGCATTTCATTTTGTTAGCTTATCACTGACATTTTAACCAATCCTTCCCAGGGTCCATCTGGTGGTCCATCTGTCTTCAGCATTTACAGTTCACTATGTGACAAATGACGTATAGACTATTAAAGAATAACAATTAGTTACAACATTAAACATAAAGGTTACTTAAATTGCATACTTCTGTTAACAAACAGTGTCATACTAAGGCATGAAGAATTCAGCAAGTCAAACAGTAGAAGTATATCACAGAGCAAAACATATTTAGGTCAAATGATTTACTGTGATTTTTTTTTTCTACCCCTCAGGTCTTTTGAATAACAGATGTTGGCTGTACAGTGTTTTGGTTATGTAGAACCTTTTTAGTATAGCAGTGTTCATTATAAAGGTCAGATTTACATGCAAAGGAAAATACTCAAATTAGTTATCAACCAAACATTTCTCATTCACCATACATTACTTTAGGTTAATCACCTTGAAGCGACATCCTATAATTTTGTGTGTGGAGTGACACTTAATGTTTTTATTGGTAATTAGGTAAAGGGGATGAGTGGAAAGGTGACAAAATTTTCTAATGATGCAAAATTAAATTAATCCAGGGTAGGGCTTGAAGGAATCTTAAAGAATGCTGATGGCCCTGGCAGAGTCATAATGATTGAAAATCAGTACTGATGGACATGAAACTATGTGAATTATTGGCAAATTGCACATGCTTTTTCATGGTAAAGTTTACCAAAACACCTTTCTATGCTGCAAAATTTCCAACAACAGTAATAACTGTTGTACAAGTGACAAGGAATGTGTGCTCCATAGTAAATGTTGATAAGACTTGTGCCAAGTGACAGATATCTCAGTTGCGAACTTCATTATGTTAGAATTTTCCCATCCCCTTCCCTGTCCTACAGTATTGGAGGAAAGTAAAATCGACGCTCTCCACTGCAGAGATGGCTTCATTCTGCTGGTGTGTGAAATGATCTGTCTTAGTCCACTTTGTGCATTTGTAAAATGTGTAATGACTGTTGAATCCTTCAGGATGAAAGACATTCTTGAAAGGCAAGGTAAAGCAGTAGTATAGTCTACCAGACTGTAGGGAAAATCATAATCGTGCTTAAAAAGTTTTCAACAGTAATAATATTGCTATCACTATTTTTAAATACCAAATTGAAATATTAAAAGGGTGGGAGGGTGGGTGTAGTTTTTATGATTTACCAAGTCCATATATTTCTATCCAAACATGTAAAGTTGATTGCGGGTTCCAACAAAAACTATTAAAAGCCTTCATACTTTTAAGTACACAGTGAATTACATGGTTGTATGTGTACTGGTGAAATACTTTACTCATGTATTCAGTTTCTACAGTCGATAGTTGACATAACATTTGTTTTCCCTTTGTTGATTTTTTTTAACAACCTAATGCAGAGTGCCTAAATGTTGCACTTAATTTATTTTTCTGCTTGAATGATGAATGCCAATTTGTCTTGAGGCAACGATTTCACTGTACTATCAGCTAGTATTCCTCTCTCAGCAACAAATGAAGAAAGTAGATATGCAGTAGGATTAAGAAAAATTACCACTCTTACATGAAAAGTTTTAGAATAAAACTTTAAAGTGTCAGAATTGCTGTAATAGCTTCTACATCTATTTGAAAAAATGATGATCAGACTTTACATTTTATGGATGAGATTTTTTTTTTTTTAGATTATGTTCTTTGGGAATAGTGCATCCTCTAGCATTGTTCTGTGTCTTGAATACTAAAGCAAAACAAATTAATACTTAATATGTATACCCTGCAATGATTCCTGTGCAGTCTTAGTTCAATTCGGAGGGGTTAGGTACCAGTGGCACTAAAGATCTGATTCCAGGGGGGTTCAGGCAGTAAACTGTGCTGAGCAGGTTGAATGTAATCCTTCTCTTCTCCCCCTCGTAGACCCGTGCTTTGTACCCAGGATACCTGGGTACAGTACAAATTATCTCCTGCTCCCTATCCGAAACCCACGGTGCTGAGGCTGTGTTGCTGTTGGTAACGAAGCTAACTACTGCATGTCTACACCCCCTGCAGTCATCCTGCTCAACTGCAGTATAGACACGGGTTAGCCTTGTTTGTGAGAGTCTAATGAACTTATGTGCAGTTCAGCAAGTGCAAGAAACAAGTGTCGTTATGACTGGATGTCAACTCTATCCATTGCCAAAAAAAATCCACATCAAGTCTTGATTTTCGGTGTCTGTGCAAAGAATTAAAATGCTGTGTGGTTACAAAGACTGCACGGTCTATGGACAGGGCTAGAGCAGAGCAGCTTCAGCTCCCTCTCCCTAGCTCCGCTGCTTTCAGGTACTGCTGGACTGTAAAAGGAGATGTTCATAATTTGCATCAGGATCCCCATAAGTCAAGGTCTGTGTTACCCGTGCCTAGTCCAAAACTAACCATTGCAGAGCTCCTAGACTTTTGTTCCACTTCATCAATGCCCTTGATAAGAAGGTTAGGCTGTATTGTTTTATTTTTTTCTTTGTTGCCTGTAAGGGTGCCCAACTGTTAGTCTTAAAGAATAAAATCCTCTTTGCAATCACAAAGCAGATAACAGCCTGTGAAATGGCAGTGCAGGTCTCAGTCTTGACCTACAAAGAGATGAAGGAATACCAAAGACTGTAATGTTTTCAGTTCATACTCAGACGAGACTGCCATCCAAGATACAAAGCGCGTCTGGCAGTGATGTCATATTGCAGACAACCTGCCCTCCCTGAGATAGACTGAAACTTCTGCATGTATTTTTGCAGCTGACAGAACATCTCTGGGATATTCTGAAGGTTTTAAATTTGCACTTGTTTTGATTTGAAACAAAAGGCTTTTTTTCCTATGGAAAGAATAAGACTATTCCTTTCACAAAAATATGATTTTGGAGGAGTGAAATACTGTATTTCTTAATAACTTGAAATGTATCTCTAAAAGGTTGAATCCTTCAAATTAATAACATTAGAAAATGAAGTAGTAGAACTTTCAACAAAACTGTATTTTCTGAGGAGGAAAATAGAAGCACTTCTTTTGGTTTGTGGTTTGGGGTTCTTTTGTGCCAGAACTGTTTACTTAGAAAACCCTTCAGCAGTTAGTGGTGTTCAGGAGGATCAGTATTTTGGTGCTGAGTAGAGAGGGAAGTCCGGACTGATATTAAAGCAGCAACTATTCCTGGCCATTGCTGATCTGAGGTAGATTCAAACTGACAAAATAAAGATGAAATGCCGTGGGCTGTCACGTCACCTGGTATTGTCCACTGAATGACAGGCTGGGTAAGGGAGTACCAGTTTTCCTTGCAATTCCTAGTCACTCCTGTTCCACTGCTCTGCTCCGTCCTGATGATACTGGTTCCTCTAACTTTGGAAGGTGCTGATTTGCTTTAATGGTTTAAAACAGATTCTGTACCGGCTGGGTTAAACCAATTATCAACATAGTGTGCCCAGTGTTTCCCTATATTGTACACGGCCTTATGGTTTGTATTTTTTAATTAACTCAAATGTTTGCTGCAGATTCAATACTTCATTTTCACTGAGCTTGTTGCCACAGAACCTCTGCTTTCAGGCAACTTTTATATGCTGTAATCAGGTAGAAATATTGACTATTTTTGTGGTTGCAGCAAAGGCCTTGGGTAACACACACCAATGGAACATCAAATATAATTGATAATCCTATTTAAACAAAAACGGATCTCCCAGTGAAGGACTCTGTCTATAGTAGAGGTAGTTGTACCAGTCTAGATACAAGTATTACTGTATAAAACAGTCCCGAAGACAGTTCATTTATTTTATTCCTAAATACTTACAGTCATTTGAAAGCTTTTTCCTTGATGTCAGTTGATCTTGCCACTTAGCCAATTTCAGGAGTGCTCGAGACAGTTTTCTCCTGGATCAGCTTTGACAGCATGTCCAAGCAATTTTTGTAAGTAACAAAACTAAATGAGTAGTATGGGGTTTGGTCATTCTTTCAGGCTCAGCTCTATCTGCGTCTCCTTCCTAATCACATCAAAAGGACTTGTAGGTGTCTTGCTTTATAATATTGCGAATAGTAAGCTTCAGATTCAAGAAGTGTATAGGAATCTTACACAAGGGACATACATGGCATTGCATTTGGTAGAGCTGATGGACTGCAGTGCACAGTGATTCATGAGCAAAGCCGCCAGGTCACATTATTTGTTTCCTGTGAGTATTCAACACTATGCTGGTACTTGTGAAAGTGCTCAGAAATCCCTTACCATTCATAAGCAGGAAAGCCATCATCTTACTTCTTTTTCCTTGCTTTCTTTCTGTCTTTGCTCTTACCACACAGTTGATCTGCTCCTTTTCTTGGTAAAAACAGCTACAGGATCTGACCTCGGATTCCCAGGATTCTGTGTTAGTCAGCAGGGAGCTACTGTCAATATAAGAGGGGAAAACCTGTGTTTCTCTGTTAGTTTGCTTCAAGCGCAGTAGTAAGGCTCCAGTGCTACAAGGACCAGTCTTTTTGTTGCGTGTTTGTACACTGGGTAACAGTGGGGTCTCCATCAAGGGTTGGAGCTCTTAGGTGTGAGAAATAATAGCTGTGCTGGCAGGGAACCAAACGGGAGCTCAGCAGGGAGTCTTTCCTCAGCCCAGGTCCCTTTTTAAAGGTGCGGGTAAGCTAGCTGTGCAAATTAACTTATCCAGCTTCTGGTACAGAGGGGACAAAATGGATTTATCTAGGTTTTGCCTACTGGTATTAATCACTGTGCTATGGGATTTTTCCTGTGGCCTCCGCAAACACTGAAGGCTATGTGTGTGGTACAGCTGCATTTGGAAGTGAATTCAGAATGAAGTTATGTTGCAAGGGCTTTACAAATCTGTCCTGAATGTCAAGAGTGTTGCTGTAGTGAACGCCCTCCTAGATGAATTGTTTGTTATTTTATGCAGAAAAGATTGTGTAAATTAAAGGGGGGGGGGGAATACTGCACATTTGAGTGGAAAAATATTCTATTGAAGGACTAATATGCCAGCAGCAGCCTCCATTTAAAGGCAGGGCAAATAGATCCTGCAAACCTCATAAATGCTTCAAGATTTTCTGTCCTGGCAGAAGGGAAGGGTGCTTGAAGAGCACAGGCTCTACTTACAGACTTCTCAACCAAATGCTCTGCTATTGCCTGCTTTCTTTCTGAGTAGATAGCTAGAATATCGCCTTTTCATGCCTTTACATGCTTATTTGTATGGTGAAAGATATTAAAGTGTTGAGATCTCCATGTACAAAGAGAAAAACAAAACAAAATCTTTCTGAGTTGGAGTGAAACTTACTATTACTCAATTTCCTGGAAACAAAAGTTCCCATCTAAGGGGAGTAGAATGGAAGTGTTTAAAAACAATTGACCAGCTTCCTTTTGCATCTCGGAGCTTTGGCTGTTTGCCTGGTGGGCTAAGAAGCAGCTCAGAGTTCAAAGGATTTTGATGAGACTGATTCAGTCACAGCTTCTAAGGCCCTGGCACTTCTCAGCCTGTGAGAAGCTGAACTGGCAAGAAATTGAGGTTTGAAGAGTCAACAAAATTGACTCGGCTCCTCAAAACTTTTCTGTTTTGACAAACCTTCAATTTTCAAAAGCAGAATGTTCTATCAGAAAATTTACAAGTATGCTTTGGGGAAGGGGAGGAGGGAGAAGAGGTTTACTTTTTTCTTTCTGCCTTCAAAACCAACAGGCCAGAAAGATGTTCTCATTGTGTAAGCAGGGATTGAGTCATGGGGAATTGGATTAAGAAAATTATTAAAAAAGGGAGTGGTGAAGGTTGTCAGTGTGGTGTACTCTGCAGATGTGATTTGTCTGTTACATGTTGGCTGCTTATTTCTGGGTTAAGATGGAAACCTCTCTGAAGTAGAGGCTTCTTTTCTTCTATGAATGTCCAGCCCCTAGTACAAAAGAGCCCGGCACTGCTGGGAGGCTCTGGGCAGGCTCTGCTGCAGCGCACAGTACCTGCCTTGGCTCCCGGTGGTCAGGCTTTGCCAGCACCCTGCTGAACCCCCACTGAAAGCCTGGAGGCGGCCGCCCTGTTCATGGGCCCAGTGGAAGTGGGTTTAGGATGCAAACTCTACCAATTACAATCCTGGTAGTGGTCGTACCTTTATTTGCTGCATGCAAATTTGTGCACTACATTTGGGGCTAGAGATTTTTAACAACTACTTAATTACATGGAAACAGTTTTCTTTAATGAATTGACTGGTTAAGATGCCCTGCAATTTAATAGGTAGAAGTATAACCCATACAAGGTAATACACAGGGCTCTAACTAATTTCAGCAAGTTACTGTTGCTGTTGACAAGTTGATACAAGCAGAAGGGACCTGTGACCATCATCTGGTCCAACTCCTGGATCACGGCAGGCCAGTTCCACCCAAGTCAAAAAGAATAGCAATTTCATGAGGCAAATTTCTAAATAAGGTATATATTCATAATTTTCAACACATGGGGAGGCTCAAATGGAATGTGAAATTTTACCAAACTTTCATTTGTGTCCATAGAGTGAACATCTGCAATGTGTACATTTAATTTTCTATAAATTAACCACAGAATTTATACACTTATAAATACAAAATTATCAATGAAATTGAAGCCAGCCATAAACAGTATGATGCTCAAGAAAATACTGCCGCTACCAAGTATTTACTTGGAGTATTGGAAGTGTTTTGTGATACATGACAAATGCTCGCTCTCTTGCATGATTTTGCAAATCTCATGGTTAGCTTTCTTTTTTACTTCACCTTAAATTTCCAAGAACTTTAGGTTGTTACAGCTGCATGGTAACAAAGCAGATTATAAACGACGCACAGAATTAAACTTAATCTGTAATAGCATATGGTTAATACGGGGTTCAGGCATAGTGGGTGTGAAAAAGAAGTGAATTTCAGCCAGCATGTGTTTATCGAGCATTTTCATTGCCAGCTATTTGAAATTCATTTTTTGCCATTTGGAAATGTTAACGTTGTAATTCTTATGTTTTTCCAGACACAAAGAGCAAACAGATACTTTCTATGTGAATTATGTTTATTTGATTAAGAGAACAACAAACCAAACAAAAAAAAAGTCCCCTTGAAAGAATGCCCTGGTGTGGTTTTCTTCTAATAGTCTGCACTGCGGTTTGCTCTGCTCCACAAATAAAGATTGTCTAGAAATGGGAAGGTGCAGTGCACAGGAAAAGGAGTTTTCCCGCTGCTCTTGCTGCCTGCCCCGTTATGCTCTGGACATCAACAGGCACCATGAAGAGTGGGTGAACAGCGGTGGCAGTTCTCCCGCTAGTAGAGAGGCTGAAGCCCAGGATCTGCTGCTTGCAGTCTGCCCGCCACGTGGAAATGGGTCAAGGACAGCCCCAAGAAGGGATTAGCAGGGGGAGAGCCCTGGAGGGTGCCGCGCTAGTGGCACTGGGGGAGTGGCATGGCTGTTCGGTGGTCCCGTGGTGCTCAAGGAGCAGCAGGTGGAGGGAGAGCTCCCAGGGGCGCAGGGCCTTGCCTGGTGGCTGCGGGAGCTGGCTGGCCCAGCACGGTCCGGCCATGCTGGGAGGCAGAACATGGGGTTTGTAGCATGTTGGCTTTATAATGCAGACCTGGGTTTCTTTTACAATAAAAATAGCTTCTAATATGCTCTTTGTATCACATTTTTAAGATTACATGCTGCAAAAAAAAATAATGCATGTGTAGTGTGGCAGATGTGGGGTTCTGCATATTTGCATAACAATGTCCTTAGTTTTCATATTTCAACTGAAAAAATGTGATACATCTAATTTCCCATATCACACATCAAATTCATACTTTGTTTTTCTAAATATTGTTTATATTGAAGCTTTCTCTGTAAAGAACATCATATGGTTGTAATTATTATGCATAATTATTGACAAAAATTGCTGGGCTTTGTGCTTTGTTTTTAAATTGCAGTTCCTCAAACTTAAAAATGCAGCCACTAGGGTTTATTTTATTTCTTGAAGATGAGCGATATGATGTATTTTCCAGTGCTGGCAGTATTTTCTGGGATATGGGTCAAGCCGAAGGTGGAGCTAAGTCAAAGGGGAGAGGCGAGGGGTGGGTGGGTGGGGGGGAGCCGCTGTTGCCATGGGGATGGGAGCCCCTTGAAGGGCGCTTCGGGGAGGTAAACAAGTCACTCATCTGATTAGGAAGGCAGATTTGAAGGAGCTGCTCCTCAGACCTAGCTGGCTACGCTGGTATCATACATCTCTGTCTGAAAAATTAAGATCCACTTACTTTCTTTTCCAATAAAAAAGATGAAGTTGTTCATAGTCCAGTCAGCAATTTAGCCAAAAGCAGAAATGCAATGTGAATGGGAGTGTCTGACCTCAGTGTGTTCTTCAGTGGGGCTTGGAGTATTCCTCCTTCTGTTTATCAAATTTCCATTCACTTACACAGAAATTAAAAAAAAAAATACTCAAAATAGAAATGTCACTGAAAGCAAAGAGGTCTATGGAAAAAGCTCACTGACTTACGTCTGGATTTATTTTTAGATCAGTGAAGTATTTCTTCTCTTTCTGCCTTCTGTCAATGTCAGCAAACCTCCGTGAGATGCCCCAGCTCTTGTTCCTGTTAGTTATTAGCATTGAGATAGGAGCATTAGGAAGAATTTGGGTTGTGATGCTGTGTCATGTGATGCTGTCATTTGAGAAGTTCGAGGGAGTCAGAGATCCTGCAAATGCATCTCCTATTAGTCTTATAAAGCTATTTTCATGTGCCAGACAGATTAATGCTAATACTTGTGCAATGAGAAAACTAAATCTCTCTGAGACCACACATTCAGCTTCTGAGATGTCTGCAGGTTCTTATTACGTCTTAGCTTATGTCAACTCCAAGTTGACACCTGGAGTGTGTCCCCAGAATTGTCTTTGCAGTAGACACCGCTATGTTGCTTATTGTATACATGTTCTGTATTTATAGACATTTCCTACGGTGGACTAGTAGTTACTGTGAGCAGATATGAAAATATGGTAACTTCTCAGTTCTGACAAATATATGCCGTGGGCCAACAGCATTTGCAACTCCTATCCTGTGGTGATAGGCTCTTTACAAATCCAGAGAGACAGAGTGAAATCAAAGAGCATGCTTTGACTTAGCTCTAGTTCAAAACCCAAAATGGCACACCAAGCTGCATCCTACAGCGGCAAAGTCTGTGATCTGATTATCAGCCTCTACTCGACAAATGCGTACCCCGAGAAACAAATCAGTCATGCTGTAGGCATAGGAGAAGGCAGAACCTCTTCCCCATGATAGCAGAACTGGGACATTGCCAGTGCAGCATTCAGGATGTCTTGTGTTTAAATAATGAATTGGTTTGAGTACCAAGGGCTTCACCAGGTCTGTGTACTGAAGTAATAAGAAAACTGGAGAGGATCCTGGAGGTGAAGTTGCCCTCCCAGTCATTGCAGGCTCCAGACACTGCTTTCTAGGAACTCAGCAAGCTCTTCATACTGGGGAGTTTGGGTCTGCTGTGCCTATAGGGAGGCTGTTCCTCATAGAATGTCATTCCTCTGGTTAAAAACCTTCTGTTGACATCCAATTTTCAGTTTATTCAGGGAAAACTCATACTACTTTATTCTTGTGCCAGCATCTTCTATTTTCACACAAAGAGATCTTTCCCCTTCCTGGCATTCATCCCTGTGATGTATTTATAGACACTAAAGGGCTTCTATCCATTCTCAGCTTTCATTTGTTAGCAGAAGCAAGTCAGGCTTCACCAGCCCTTTCATTTGAGCAAAATTATAGGCAATATTGTAGTCAAAGCTGTTCAACGTTGTGTATTCTTCCCCCAAGCATTACCTGCATGCTTTTAATGAAGTAGACAATGATGTCTCTTTGTTACTTTCACAGGTGTCACTGTGGCAGCATGTTGTCATCTTACATTCAGATTGTATGCCTATATTCTTCTCAGTCACTTCTACCCTTGTGAGCTCCTATTTTATATCCCAAGTGTTTTTTTTTATTATTAGGCCATTATGAACTGCTGTTTTATGATACTGAATTTCATTCTGTTCCTATTACTCTAATTCTTTCTGTCTAACCTTCCACTCTTCTTCTGTTGCTGATAAAGCCTAAACTTGTGTCACTGGCAAATTTCATTAGCATGCTTTTTGTGGTAAGGCGATTGAAAATATTGAATAAAATTTCAACATAGCTCATTGTCATCTCCTATTTATCTATTTCCCTTGCTCTCTTACAATTACTTTTTCAGGCCTTACCTTCTTCATCTCAGCTAATCAACTCCTGTGTGGTGCTCTACTGCACTCCAGGTAGTCTAGATCTTTCCTTGGGTTAGAAAATCAAAGAAACCTAGATGAAGCCAAACTAATCTGATGTGGCCTGTCATTTCTTGTCCAATCCACTCAGAATTTGAGGCTGGAAATAACTCAGTTCTGCTGGTTTCATTTTCTCAATGCAATATGGTCATTTGAGTTTTATTTCCAGACAACTCCTGGTCATTTCTATACCCTAGTTCCTTAGCCAGTCTGCTTTGACTCCCATATTTTTTTCCATTTGGGCCATGCTCTATTTTCTTTTCTTTCTACACTGTGTGATATGTGCTTTTTGAATTAGCTAAATACCAAACTCTTCCTGTGGCAAATCGTGTGGTAGAGTGTAGTTGACACATGGATTTATGAAGTCTAGGATGATACCTCTTCATAGTTTTCATGGTATGTGGTTGTGGGTAACAGCTGGGGCAGTATAAACTCCATGTTCCAGCCATATGTAAGCAGATGATGATAATAGGTCACTACAAAAACAGTTGTGCACCATCAAAGAGTACAGAGTTTTAATTTTTAGATGAAGATCAGAGTCAAACGTTCAGCCACAGTCAAATAACCTGTTAGAGGGGTGAAGACAAGATATGCTTTTGCTGTGATTTATGGCACACAAGATGGCAGGCAGGGTAGCATGCGGCCATCTCTCTCCCTTCAGCCTTACTGACCATGGTCCTTTTACCTATTACGGCTTTGGGTCCATAGCAGGAGGCTTCAGTTGCCATACTCCTCAGCATAAACAGCTGACACTTTCAGTGGACAGTCAGGGCAAAATTTGGAAGAAGAATAATACAAGAAAAAAATCTGGAATTTCTTCCTCTTTCCCCTCAAAGAATAACACTTGTAATAATAAAAAAGGTGGCGGGGATTATGGAAATAGCCGTAAATTTATCTACTAACAGTCAGACTTCAGGGAGTTACAAAGGAGCCAGGCGTTCAGTGTGTTAAAGATAATAAACTGGTGGGTGCGTGCTTCTCTTTGAAAGTGTCTGCTAGAAGAGATGAACATTGTCTCTAGTAGACCTTACCGATGAGCTCTGGAATGAGCCCTTAGTGCAGCAGAGAATACCCAGTCCTGGAGTGCCTGCACATTTTGGTTGTTTGCTACGACTTCCAGAATCGTTCTCAAATGTGCCAACAGCTTTTTTGAGTCCCTTTTCCTCACCTTTAATTTTTACCTTTTTAGAAGGAAGAAAGAGGGAAGGCATTCAGTGCTGCAGTGGTGATGTGCCTTGAGACCCTCCATAAAAAGCAGTGTAAAATTAAAAGAAAGGGATTGGTATGGACTACATCACAGCCTTCAGTTCATCATCATGTCCACAGCAAGTTTCACAGCATTACTAAAGGAAAGATCTCATTGGGCCCCTCACAATCAGAAATTTGTATGGAATAAGTTTGTCCCAATGATTTTGGAGAAGTCTGTTTCACCTGGAATGAATTTGACTCAATGACTTTGAATCTCTAAAATATTAAATGTGAATTTCTCTTCTATCTATTAGATCCTATGTAAAATGTTTATTATAGACTGTCTTTGATACATTACTATTGGCTCAAAAAGAAATAGTTCAATAGTTCTTACAGAACAACCATTTATATTCTTACCTTAACAGCCGTCACAGTTTTGGTTTAAAATTCTTGTTTTCATGGATTTATGATCTGGTTTTAAAATGTTCCAGATTGAAGCTTGGCATAAGGACTCAGCTCGGGATTGCATTTATTCAGTTAATCTGGGGTGGTTTGGGTTTTGGTTGTTTGTTGTTTGTTTTTTTTTTTTAATTTCAGAACTGCCATATAATACCAAAAAAACCCCAACCACCAAACTATTTTAAAGAAGCTTTTTTTTTTGTCCATAATATGAATTAATGCCACTGGGTATTTAAAATGTCAGGTACATCTTCATTATTAACAGGTTTACTGCATGGTGCATTATTATAATTTCAGGACATACTACATGCATTTCTGTCACAAAGCATGGGACGAAAACATTCTGATCCCACTTCTGTGTGAGGTTAAGGTAGCTGCTTGGTTTTTGGGGTGTAAAGCTGTTGTGAAGCTGACAGTCATGGGAAGATGATTCTAGCTGCTTGAGAGTCTTCAGATGGCAGGGACATCAAGGAAGCTTGCACACTGACTTCATAGCTTTAACGCTGAGGCTGGCATCAGGGTTTGTGTTGCTAACCTCGCATTTCTGCAGATATCTGCAGCCACAAGCCAGTGTCAGCCACTCAGTATAGCTGCTCCACTGCTGAGAAGTGGCTTAAAACCTGTCAGTGCGCAAAAGCAGATTAAAATTATTCTCCATTTACTGTTTTTCTTCTTTCTTTCCATCTTCTCCAGGTTTCACTTCGTGCTTTGTAACAGCAACAGAAGATTGGAAACAATATCTGGAGTGCAGCAAATTGTTTGCAAATCCAAAGCACTGGATCATAGACTTGTAAGTTTAAAAAAAACCCAAAACAAAACACCACCACCAAAACCTTATTCCTGATGAAATAATTATTTCTTAGCACATGCTTTATTCTAAGCATAACGTCAACAATGTATGCTTGTCATGGAAGGCCACAGTCAGGACCCCCAGCTCAGGGACTGACAGGATCTGTCGCAACAGTGTGTATGTGTGCACAGCCTCTTGTGGCATATGTGATGAGCAGCGCTTGAGCCGGTTATGAACTGAACACAGGACAGGGACAGCAGCCTGTCTCCTTCTCTTTTTCTTTTTTGTCCTTGGGCTAGTGCAGTATTACAGCAAAGGAGATATTTTTGTCTGTATCTGTAGAGATAATTACAAATCTAAACTATATATGTTAATGCTTCACATATTTAAGTAGTTGTTTATGAATATGGATTAGCCCAGCCAGTGAATATTAACAATGACAAATATCTTGTGTTCTTCAGCATTGTTTATCAACAGGTATTCCAAAATTTATTGTGGTTTTAACCTTATGATTTATACAAGCTCTGTGATATGCACAGAAGTCACTCTGTAACAAATTGCAGGCAAAATAAAGCAGCAAGTGTAGCAATTAATGTATTCAAACATAGTAACAATGTCATCTGAAAGTAATAGACTTTAGGAAGAAGAGTTGCCCACATCAGAATTCTGCATGTCTGGACTACCATCTTTTTGTAGCAAGTTAACAGTAATAATAATACTCCAAGGTTTTAGTGGCTACAAACAGTCCAACAATATTAGTTTCCAATCCTGTGGAATCGTTACTTTCCAACTATGGTACTCGGGTATGAACTTGGCCTTGCAATTCTGCCAGATTTTGATCAACTTCGTATGACTGGTGGTCTTTGGAGGGCACGTCCTGTCTGCTGACCTGCATGACCAAATTTAACCTTCTCAATGCAATTCATCTGCAAGAGGTGTGCAACAGAGCGTAGTGCATCCTTCTAAAAAAAGTCACCCATTGCTTTACCAGTATAACTTTCACTTCCACTTCTCTTAGAGTCCTGCCACTCAAGTACATACCCACTTGTCTTATGACTTCTGACAAGATCACAGCTGGAGATAGTATGGCTTCAGGCATTATGCATTTTCATGCACTCTGAGTACTGTTTCAGGATGAGAGACTGTTTACAGATTTTTGACATATTTTCGAAAAAATGAGGAATTCACATGGGCTGCAATTTAAAAATATAAAATACCAAAAAATGAGGCAGTCACATGGACTGCAATGTAAAAATACAAAATAATAGCAGTGAGTGTAACATATTTCTTGGCCATGAACTTTGAGTAGATGAAATTGTTTTATTAAATATAGTACTTGTGCTTCTGTGAGAATTGTCACAATTATTCTGCATTTTTGCCAAGCTTCTTGATCTGGGAACTATCAAGAGTGTCTTCTCAGATGGATTCATACATTCCAGAATAGGAGATACGTAAAGGTCAGGAGATAGACTGTGTTTGTTATAATAATGATGAACTCTAGCCTTAATATTTTTCATTAGTACCTCTTAAGTACAAATGCATGCTTAAATGGAAATACAGAGTATGTCAGGATAAAGAGACAAGTAGAGAAGTATAAGGCACAACAACAACAGAACAATTAAATAGAGCTGAAGAACGCATTACATTGTTCCAGGGTCATGGTTGCTTTGTATGGTTATCAGGTTGCATAAAAGGTACCATGCTGACTGTGCTTGTGTTGATCTCAAACAGAAACAGAAGGAAACATGGGGTAAAGATATGTAAAGGGGCTGGATACAAGTCAGGTTGAGTTTGAGTATCATTCATCATATTTGCATAGACCTAATAAGCCATTTCAAGATATTCTGGACGAAAGTAAATATTTGGCACTGGACTGCATAGACATACTGGCTCTGGTCTCAGGACTTAGCTCTGGATTTTTCTAAAGTACATTCTATTTCTTTAGTGTAGTACATGCCTTAAAATGATTTCTTGGCTAGCTCTTTCATCAGATGTGAGCAGCGAGGGGTTGGGGGGAAGGAGACTTAGTCATGTTGTGTCACATGGAGCATGTAGTGGTTACTGTGGTATTATATGAAACATGGACGTTTAGGAGAGTGAGGGTTACAACTAGGGAAGACAAAGTAGGTAATTTTGCTTTACATTCAGAAGAAAAAAATCTTAAGGTATGTTGATATTTTAAGGTTCAGATGGGAAGTGTGGTTATTGCACATTAAGTCTAATGTAATCTGTAGACTAGGGACTCAGAGACTCTATAAAGTGGTATATTACAAGTTTCTGTGTAAGAACAAACGAGGTCATAAATTAGAGGCAACTGGCAGAATTCAGCTAATTAGAATTTATGATGGTATTGGAGATACTTTGTGCTATTAAGAGGCATCAGACTACCTTGTGTTAAATACAGATTGTGTATTTAATTGCTGTCCAGGATTTTGACCCGGTAGTTTCTCCATGGTGCAGGGTTACAAGTCTGTGCTATTACAGACTTCTCTCTATTCCTGTAACTTCAGCTGATGTTGTTCTTTTACTATCTCATATTCTGGTCAGTATGTTAATGGCTCAGTAACACTGTCACAGGGAGAGGTGGGCTTGCAAGCATTTGCTCTCCAGTTCTGAGCGCAACCTGTGATAAGAACAGACAGTCAGTCCATGCTTTTGTTTCTGGTAAATGTTTGTGTGGAGCTGCATAAAGGAGGTGATTAATTTCCTATGAGATATTCAAAGCCTCTTGGCCTCTCCATTTCTTGTTAGGAAATACTACAGGTGAAACTCATTCCTCCAGAGCAATGCTTTAAAAGATCCTACTATATAGGAAATGGAAGTTTGTGCCAAATTCTGAATGTTTCCGAATGCCTGGGTACTTCTGCCTCAGTGTGTTCCCTGGTGCCAGCTCTGTGATTCAGTGTTGTTCTGAGCAATTCTTCCTTGTTTTTTAGATTCCTTCCATTCAGATCATTTATTTTTGGGCTCCCTGGTTTTACAGGGAGATGCAGCCTTCTTGTCTGCACTGTGGGGATTGTTGACCAGTATGCAAGAAATATAGCAATGGAGCTAGTGATTTTTTTCACAAGTCTTTTTAATGCTGTCACTACTGTCTCGATTTTGCCGTTGCTCTAAGGATGACATAAAGAACCAGTGATACTGGTAAAACACTTGGAATGCTTTAGAAGAAAATCAAGGCCTTTTACCTGAGGTGAGAAATTTAGAAACTGTCTACCAATTGTGGACATTAGAGAGCTGATGATAATTTTGTAAGTAGAGCCAAGTCAATATAGCTGGAAAAGTAATCAGCTACAATAGTGTACGTGACCTTTCCAGAAAAACAGATGTATGCTAGCTGTAGCCAAGGACTGTAAAGTACCTTTGTGGAAAATAGTTTTCTAAAGGCTTGTGTTTTTTCTCCCTTTCTCCCTGTAGCTCTCTATTGAAATTCTAGATAGAGCATTTGCTCTTGCAAGTGATTTTTCCTTGTATGTGTCCAAAGGCAAAAGAAATTCATATCAGTGGTAGTCAAAATATTTGAATTATAAATGGAAGATTACTTTTTACTTGGGACTCAGTAATGCCACAAGGATCTTGTGCTCTGTATCTTCAGTAAAGCCAAGACAAATATTCACTGGCATGTTTGCAGGTCCAAGTCATCGCTCGTGCTGCTGCTTCCACTTGAGTTTGTTCCTGATACATTTGTGTGAGGTATATTGGTATGAATACTGGCTGGTCTGTGTGAGCACTGTTCCCGTACAGTCAGAATGTGCATCCACTCCCAGATCCCTGGTTGGTTAGTAACTGAATTGAGTCAGAACTTGCAGAAACACCAGCTTTGGTTCAATTTTGCCAAATTTTGTTGAGTCTTCTCCAGACTTCCACTTCTTAAAATGTCTTTAATGATTTCAATAATTGAGCCAAGCTTGGCAAACAAATTTCCCCCAGACGAATTGTCCTGTGAATGAATCTTGGAATTTTTGGTGAGGCAAGTGTTTTACCTGAGACTGTTCTCATTAGCATAAACAAAGTATTCTCCATCTGTCAAAGGTCACAAAAACCTCAGACTGTGCAGACTGAAGCCTTAGACTCTTTCTGAAAACTTCCCAGTGCCAAGCCTCCTGGATTTGTGCACTGAACTGGTAGAGGCACAAATTTTGATCCAGAAGTCATGATGCTTCAGATTTGTATCTTATCCAGCAAAGTTTGAGCATAAGCCAAGAAAATCGAGGATTGTCCTTAAAAGCCCACGTGTATTATTTTGGAAAGGTTTTGGTACCAAAACTATGCTGAGTGGAAGCTGATTGAATTAGTTCCTTCTAAATGACTGAAGAAAAGATAGTGGATTTTTCAATTATTGTAAATATTAATTACTTTTTGATCTTCGGAAGGAAAGACCTTATTTTACCATTGCTGATATGCAGCAATACCTGAAGAGAAGGTGAAAGATAAGAAAAGGAAAATTGAGATATGAGTGAATTGGTGTCTGACCAGATAAAAATCCATCATAAATCTCAAAACTTACACAGTATTTATCTTACCTAAAAGCTATTTTTCATGATTAAAGAATTTAGTATCACCATTACTGTCTTCCTAAAATAAAGTACTGCAGTCTTTTGCTTTGGTGGTGGAAGCTAATTCTCATGCAGCCAATGAATATAAAGAAACGGAAATTGTGGAATGTGGTTTTCAAGCGAACTGGATGCTTTCCAGGTTTCTTTAATACAGCTGAAGTGAAGATTGTGTAGGACACCACTGAGTCTCTCAACAAGAGAATTCAAATGGAGCCTGAGATTGTGAGCTTTCTGTTCAGGCAGAATAGAGCAACTTTTCAAAGGTTGTCAAGGATGAAACTTACTTGGGTGCTGCAAGAGACCAGGAAATAATAATTCAAACTGCCTGACATCTAACTCCTAGAAATATAATGGCATTAAAGGTCAGATGTCATGCATACAATCATGGAGCACTGAGACAACTTGTATGAAGTCTAGACCAGGAAGAAAATCTAGATATTGTAACATTTTCTGTGTATATGGTTCTAGAGACCTTGGATGTTAATCACACTGCAGTAAGAGCAGGAACACAAAACTAAAAAACTCAAATCCCCAAATGTCACAAGACAGCCAATGACCATGCTGGACATATGAAAACCAATGAGAGCCTACCGTGAGTTTTCAGAAAGCTAACATTTATACCATGGCAGTCAGTGTCAGATAAACAAGCAAGTAACATTGGTACTGCAAGAGGATTTAATGTACAGAAGTATAGAACACGGCTACAATTTTTACAGAAGCAAACAAGGTTAATCTCCTGTCATTATAAACATATGCAAGATTTTCTTACAAAGAAAAAAGAACTGAATGAAAAAAGCAAGAATACAGACCAATTTCCCAACATCAAATGGAATTTTCTCATCTGTGAAAAATGCAGCCACCAAATACTTTTTCCTCACTTACTGCTCCAGCTGGTTTCTTCCCAGATGTCATCAAATCCTTTTACAGATTTCATTAGCCCACCATCTCCTTCTTTAACAATGTCAGAGTCTTTTTCTGTGCTAAATAAATACAAATGAATATTAATACACTCTTCTTTTGTTTGGCTCTTCTAACTTAGAGCTACAGCAGATGCAAATTTTGTTCACTGTGCTTGTATTCCATTGGAAGGCAAAGGACAACAGTTTTTTCATAGACTTTAACAACAATAATTTAGAAACACAGATTAGGTAAGGTAGGTTTCTTGGTGCACATGTGGAACAGCTTCATGTCTGCAAACAGAAGATGATCCTAAACAAAAACTCTTTCCAAAATATGTACAAAAATTGTGATTATTTTATAAACCAGAAGTTAAATCCACAAGGAATCCTGTTGATAGTTAGCTGAATGGCATCCTAGTTCTTTTCCCATGCAGGAAATAGAAAGAAAATCCTTAGATAACAGTATGTAATGCTATCCTTTAAGGCTTTTTTTTTTTTATAGCAGTATGCAAAATATTTCAATGCATCACAGACATAATTTTGCCTTATTTAAAGCAAAAAAGAACCAAACCATCAAACAAGAGTCACTCACTCCCAGCAAGAAATGCATTTTACTCATTTATTTTCCATACAGTTGGATTCTGTGTTGTTCAGTAATTTTTGATTCATTTTATTTCCAAATGAAAGGACCTCTTTGTTCATCTGTGTAGCATTTTTGGTATCCTATTGTTTCAAATATGAAGACTGCTTATATTATTTCTCCTTTTGTAATGACAGAAATGCAATAAAGTTGTTGTGCTCTGAGATACTATTTTATCCAGCCTTCCCAGTGGATCTAATGAACATGAGATAGTAGGTCACTTAAAGTGCTGGGGAGAAGTGAAAGACACAGGTGAAAGGAGCATGTTGTAGCTCAGTCATGGAGAACAGGATTTGTTAAACTTTGTGGTTCATTCTTTTTCATATTTTGATCAAAAGAGGAAAACATTGCTGAGCTGAATTACACTCCACTTCTCCCCCCAGCTCCATCCTAGAGGACACGCTTGCGTGTTTTCCTTCAATCTGGTTTGTGCCATGCCTGTTTGGAGTCCTCTGCTTCAGCCCTGTCCTTTCCAATTCTGCTAGAGAATCTTCTTTTCTGTCTAGCGTAACTAGATTTTTCATTCCCCTGCTTCAAACTTAATATGGCTGGTCGCAATCTGATTTATTCTTAAAGCACCAATTCGTTCTTTAATGCTTCTCCACCTTAAAGTAATGTATCTGTAGAAAATTGACTTGATGGTTGGAAAGTTCTGCCCACAGATGTAGAAAGCTTATGTTACGATCAGTTCTCAATTACTAACAACAATATAAATTTGGAAAGGTTATACTGAAGACTTTTCCATTTAGGGTAGTTTCCATTTTCAGGTGGCATTTGTCATAAATTTGTGACACAAGTTGGTAGTACACTTCTTTTGGTTTAAATAAATTTCACTTTGATTAGGCTTAAATTAATTAGGGACAGCATTAGGCTGTAGATACACATTAACTTAGCAAACAGCTCCAGCATTTCAAGATATTATTTCTTTTTATGTAGTGCCGAACATTCAGTCCACAGCTCTACCAGCAGATCAGAACATGTGAGCACTTACTAATCCACTTCAGCATGAAGTGCAGAAGCTTAGCTCAGGATCTGCACAGATCTACTACGGGGGGTGTGTGTGTGTTGTCTCACATATTTACTGAAGTTAGACTGAACGACAATTTATTCTGTCTTCACTAAGAATATGCAGATAGCTGAAAGAAGAATTTGATTCAATTATTTTATTCGCTCTTGAATCCAGCCTGAAGTTCACACTACTCGCTCAAAATAAGAGCTTTTTTTTAAAAAAAAAAAAAAAAAAACCAAACACATTTATGGGCTCCACAGAGTGCATATTGAGTGGCATATTTGGCAGGTTTGAGATCAGTCTTGTTCAGGAAAGCTGTATTATTTTACACTATTAGATTATTTTAAAAGCATCCTGCCAAGAGAGCATGTAACAAGAATATCATTCAGTTATCCTGATTAAAAACATTTGCAGATGTCATTTGAAACATGTATGCAAAAGCCATTTCTTTTGTTACCATTTCTGCAGTTGGCATTTTCCTTCTCTTCTCCATGTATGCGCATGCCTGTAGAAAACTGAAGATATACGACCAGACCATGCATTCCCAATTGGGCTCGAGTCAGAGTAGAAACCTTGCTTCAGGTCAGCACCGTGTTGTGGTGTGCTAGGGTCAGATCAGCAGTTGGGGGGGCATCTGATGGTGCCCCAGCAAAACTCACTTACCCTTGGCCCTGGACCTGAATTGTTGAGGTTGTTCCTGCTTAATGTCTCCTGCCTGGCTCTGTCTCCAGGTGGAGCATGTGGATGCACTCGCATGGTGGCTGTGACCACCAGCTTTTAGATGTCATGTCCTGTCACTTCTAATGAAGTCAGAGCTGATTTCAAGAATGTCTTTTTGTAAATGATAGTAGCAGACCATCTGATATAGCTGCTTCACCAAGAAAACCACAAGTAAACAAGCTATAAATATTTTTCTTTTAAAAGATGAAAATAATTCATTCTACCAGGTAAGAAACTGATATTATTCTTCATCCTTTCTAACAATACACATTAGGAATGGGATCACAGTGAAAATGAGGAACTAGGCCTACAGACCATGCTTTATTAAAAAAATTTGCCTTGAATCCAGGACACAGAAAACTGCATTCCAATATGTAAGCCCTTCCTCTCCCTTTATATGGAGGTAGGCCTAGCCTTAGATATGGACCACATATAAATTTTAATTTGTGTTGATTTAGGATAACTAATGATTCCAGCACTCTGTCTCTCATATTCTTCAGTGCCTTTTCTTGTTTCTGCCTGCTCATTTGAAAGTGGCAAATGCCACCATGAGAGGGTTAACAAAGGTATGTCACTATATTCCAGGGATGGATGAACTCTTCTCTCACATCATTTAAGATAAATTTAGGATTTTGCTGAGGGGTTTGATACTTACTTCCTTTAGATTTGGTTAAAGACCCAGGTATGGGCAGATATTTTAAGAACCCTAATGCAAATTAAGAATCTTGGTTGTTTAGATACCAGGGTCTTGCCAAAGCTCTGGTTTGCAGCAGACTGGAATCCTGGTGTTAGAATACGCCTTCTAAAGATTGGTCGAGGCTTCTGCAGCACACCTAACTTCTGGAAGTGTACAGCACTTTTAAATTCGTGAGCCTAAAATTAGCAACAGTAGATTTTAGTGAGATACATAAATTACTGATCCTGGGAGCTTTCCACCTGTTCAAATTATCTGAGTGTTCAAATACAGAATGAATAATCAACTTAGTCACCAGTTTTTGCAAACTGAAGTTGTGCTGTACATGATTTGTTGTAATACTATTTTTTAATGCTTTGTACTTTTACTCCTAAGGGTTGTTAATTATACCGTCAGGTTTAAAAAAATATCAGCTTAGCATAAAATAGTCATCTTTCTCCCTGAAATATCTCCGAGTGCACTGCTGTGGTGCATTTTAACTCTAAAATGAATTTGTTAAAAAGGGAAGAGAGCACTGGGTAGACACATTTCATTAAATGTCCAATTATATTCATAGCTGGAGCTGTAGTGATTCCTCCCTGACCTTTAATAGAGAAGTTGCTCTCCCAGTAATTATAATTGCTTGTTAAACTAACCTAATAGTGCAGTACTAGCCTATAAAGAGCTGTTTAAACTTGAGATTCAGGTAGCTCTTTCTTATTCTAGGCACCTCTTTTGTTAAGGCTAATTGAATCATAGAGGTTATTCCATTGTCCTCTAAGAGGAAGCATTCCTGCTTTTCCATTCACACAAAATCTTGCTAAACAGTTATGCAGCAACATCTCTAGCTGAACTGCCCTTTTACTAATTTGTAACAAATGCCACTAAACCTAAGGGCTGAAATCATGATAAATAACGGAAACCCCTTAAAATATGAGGCTTAGAACTGTTTAGGAATACTTCCTATTCTGTCAAAGTTTTTCAGACTGTACTAAGTCATCCAGTTGCCTGAATGTGGCACTTTGACCTGGATCTGTATCCTTCAGCAAATTCATAACTTTCTTAAAGAACTTCTTCAACTCAAAGTGCAAGATGAAGCACTGATTTTCCTGTTGTAAGCCATACTTGTACTGAACTGATAGTTAAGAGTAAATAAGTTCAAAAAGGACTTGTTCAAAAAAGATTGAGTCTGCACTGAGTAAATGAGGGGTAAACTTGGGTAAACTAGAACTGGAAAGCTCTACAAAGCCCTTGCTCCTTTGTATGACCACCTTGTCTACCTGTAAAATAAGGGGAAAAAAGGAATATGTTCAGAAGCTGGTGTTCCCAGAGGGAATGGTGAAATGAGCATCCTCTTTGAGAGAGGATGTGGTTTGCAGGTGGCAAAGAGGAACTGGAGATCTGCCAGCATGAATACCAGTATGGCATTCAAGTTAACTCCATCAACCTCCCAGCCAACTCAAAGTAACACATGCTGCATGCTAATAAACATCATATGGCTTTTCAGTCTGTGGTGGGAAGGGCCAAAGCTGCAATTTTTCAGATAGATGAAGTACTACTCTGGTATCAGAAGGATGAATTAATTAACAAGATTCATTGTAAAGGCAGAGTATGGACAAAGGAAATGATTTCAGAATCACAGCACTGTCAGAAGTTCAAGTTTGGGGAGGGGGTAGGGGGAGAAGTGGCTGATAAGCTCATTAAGAGGAGATTCAGGCTAATGGAAAGCTCAACAGAAGGACCCTGGAATGTCTAGATACATCTTCTGCGACATCTTCAGACAGTTGGCAACAGCATAGTAGTGAATGCAGGAAAAAGATAAAATACCTTGTCAGTAAGACACTGTCTGTTTGAAGGTTTCTTGGTTGGGGTTATTTTATGTCATTTCTTATATCAGTACATAGCAGCTACCAGGCCACATGAAATTCCTAAAATAAGATTATAAATCATGTAGTTTTACTGTGCTCTTGCATCTGTCAGCTTCACTTGGTGATGTCAGTAGAGGATCCATAGAAGATGCATGCCTGGACGGTTTTGGTTTGTTTATCAATATGTCTTTTCCTTTTTTGGATTTTCATGGTCTGATTAGAATGTGTTGTCTAGTATAAATATTCGCTAGGTACTTGGAAAGGTCTTAAATGTTTGCCAGAAGTGTTAACGGTGGGACCCAGTTACAGCAGAAAATGTACAAAACAAGTATTCAAAACATAATCATCACAAGTCTCCATTACCAATATCTTTAATTACCAGGTTTTTAGCCTCTGTAACTGCTATTGCCTGTAATCCAGATCAATCAGGTAATGTATAGGAAATTAAAGTAGAATTTTTTAGCCTCGATAACTGCTATTGCATGTAATCCAGATCAATCAGGTAGTGTATAGGAAATTAAAGTAGAATCTTATTATTGGAGGGAATATGTCAATGCACATTGTAAATGACAGATACAAAAAACAAGGGGACAACAGTAGGAACATATCAGTCCTTCTGCAGGACCTCATCTGCTAGCTGTTAACCAGAGAAGGAAACCTTGGGCTGGATTCTTAGGCAGCCTAAATTGAATTGTCTAGACTAGTGTGAACAGAAGGGATTTACACCAGCTGAGATCTTGTCCCACAAGTTTGAAATTACATGTTTCCTTTTATGGCATGTCAGAAAGCCTTCAGTCTTTTTTCTGAAAGTTCTACCTGCAGAAAATTAAGCTTGTCTGAGATCATCACCTGCTTTTACTACTTTTTAAAAAGAAAAGAGCTTGCAGTTGACTGTATCTTTAGAGGTAAACATTTAGGATGCAGTGTGGTTATCTAGCATCCAGCTATGGTCTGTAGCTGTGGAAATAATTGTGGAAAACTTTAGCAGAATTCAAGAAAAACAAGCATATGTGCTTTAGTTATGTGAGGGAAATGTGAATCTTCCAGATCTGAAACCATAACATGTACAGCACAGGAAGAACACTCAAAATTCAGGCAAGTAGGACATGAGAGGGTAATAGAAACTATAGGGTGATCTGATCATAAAGCAAGCTATGCTCAATACACAGCCAGATCATGGCGGCATCAGTCCAGATTCGAATATTTTGGGCAAGTTTCTCAGGAATTACCCACTATATATAATTGAATAAAACATTTTCTTTCATCTAATAGCAATTCCTGTACCCAACCTTCTAGGCCTTTATCTTTAATAATTATTGTTGAGGAAGTAGATTGTACAGAAGATAAAGCTTTATACTGTTCCAGTTTGGAAGGGTCTAGTATTAAAATATTACAAACCTTATTTTCCATAGACTCTCCTAATTGCAGTAAAAGGAATCTAGCAGTCCCTGCAGAATCAGATTGTTCCAGCACACATGCCTTATGTTTTTCTAGTAACTTTAATACACTGAGGCATGTCAGTCCAGGTAGAAAACTCGGCTTTCTGAAATAAGCCTATTTAGGTCAGTGTGCCAAAGAAATTAAATTATTTTTGGTTGCAATTATTTTTGGTGAAAAACCTGTTAACAGTGAAAAAACTTCAAGTCATCAGAGTTGAGTAGTGTGTTTATTTGAATCTGAGGTTCTACTATCATGGATTTTTTTTTTTTTATTTAAAAAACAAAAATACGAATGCTGAAAACTATTTTAATTCCACTGTTTGGTTCAGTGTATAAACACAGCTGTATGGAAATTCAGTGTGGTGGTTCCCACAGCAACTGTAGTTCCACCATAGAACACACAGCAATTATTCTTATATTTTCTTCTAAAACTGAAAATCTATCATTGTCTGTAAAAAAAAAAAAAAAAAAAAAAAAAAAAAAAAAAAAAAA
>RSEF01000009.1:9845673-9886046 GCA_003993805.1 Himantopus leucocephalus
ACCTGCTGTAGGTGACCCTGCTCTGGTGGGGGGGTTGGACTGGCTGATCTCCAGAGGTCCTTTCCAACCCTGACCATTCTGTGACATACATATCCCTGTAGCACACAGTATAACAGCTCTCTAATAGTGTGCACTTACTTACCTCCCTACTGTTTTGAACAAGGTGTTGAAATGGAGTTAAACTCAGAGTGAATTTGGCCAAATATGTTTAAAGTGTGTGTATATTTTATCAATTATTTGAGCAAGATTTGTATGCCAGCTTCCAGTATATACCTAATATGCATGTAACTGTTAGAACAAGATATGTAGCTTTCAGCTGTTGCACGTCTAATTTTCTAGACTTACACCAGTAGATTGCAGATGCTACCTTATCTGGAAAATACAACAATCAGTAAGAGCAAATGTGACACCTAATGTCTTATGAAGTAACCAAAAGGTTTAGTAATTTTCCTGCTGTTTCTGGAGAAATACATTTCTCCATAAGATGATTTTTTTGACAGAGGTTTTTTACTATGTGTATAACAATATCTGACCTGTTAATTGTTATGTATTGTTTATTTTGCATCACTCTGAAGGTAATCATTGCTGTGAGGACCTTCTTGTGAGAAACTTTTTACCAGTACATGGGTAAAAGCTATCTATGGCTGAAAAACTGTAGCATCTTCTTTTGGTTTGTTTTGCTTAGGGGCATTTGTGATTTATTTCAGTGTTCTGCTGTCCAAAGACTGTAATGTAATATTTAAATCCTTGTTCTGCTTCTCTTCAAGCTTGGTGTAAAGTATGTATTTGTATGGAGGCCTTAGGCTCACAAGTGTAAAAAAACAACAGGGAATCAAAGATGTCCTTTGACCAGCCAAGGACTGGTCTGTTGGATCTTTGAACTGTCTGGTTCTTGAGGGAGGATATTGCACCCCAGGGGAGCTCAGCTCACAGTGGTTTAGATCACACTGATCCTGCATGGGGCAGGGAGGGGATTAAGTGCCAGACAAAGGAGCATCTGTCTACCTTTTTTGAACCTGGAGATAGCCTCTTATGGTGCCTTCTAGTTCAGTGTTCTGTGATTGCACACAAAGGTGGATATAGATGTAGGGGTTGAAACTTAACTCATTGCCAAAATTTTTCTTCTTTCTGTACATGTAAAGCAATTCCACTCACAGAGCATGTAGGCGAAGGGAGGAGAGCCCTAGGGTCAGCTGGGGAAACTGGAACTTCAGCTGTAGTGACTTGCCCGATACGTAAGGCAAAGCATTTCTGTGTCCCAGGCTGTACTTTCTCAGTTTTGAAAGTAACTGCAGTGATATTAATGTGCACTGTAAAGAATTTGGCACTCTTCAACAGTAGGTATCCTAAGCTAGGTGTTGCTATTACTGGGAGCAAGCTGCCAGGGTGAATGGAGTGAACTGCTATCAATCCAAATCAATACTGAAGATGAGTAAAATGTGGTTCAGTGGTTTTCACTCCCTTTTTCCTACCTGGTATTTTAATGGCAAATGTCTGGTTCACATTTCTGGAGCCTCCCTTTTGACCTGCACTGTTCTGTATCCAACTCTCCTGTTTCATTTTCCCATCTGCCAGCACGCAAGCTTTCTCCTTGAGCTGCAGCTGTGTGTCTCTCCTGAGAGGATTGTGGCCAGCAGAGGTCCCCAAACTTCAGTGGCCGTCTTCCTTGTAACATTAGTTTAATGTATTTATTAAACATCAATGAGCTCAAGTTTCTCAAGGGTCTGTGTGGGTACCAAGGAGTCTTTCAAGAATTACCATTGCCTCTATTGGCCACAAATATGTTCTCAGTATGAAGCTATGGGAGAGTTGTTTTAATTCTAGATGGAAGGTCTTTTCTGCTGGAAATCTGGTATTGGCTGCCAACAAATAAGACAGAATTCCCAGACTGTTCCTACCATATTACAAATCTGGCCTCTTCAGCTATATTCTTGGCATTTTTCCTTACCCTAAAAGTGTGTGAACATCTTGTCATACTCACTAAACCAAGACTTTGAGAAACATACTGGAATATTCATCAAGGGAAACCATGTAACTTGCAAATATGCACATCTTGAATAAATCATTTATTTTTGAAAGAGATGGAATAAAGCTCTCTTTCATCTCTTGTAGTAATTTTATTAATATTGTTATTTTTTGTCCTTCATAATGAAAGGGAGTGGGTTTTTTTAGCTTTACGTTGTATCCAATTTACCCTGTAGATTAGGGACAATTTTATTCTTAGTTTGAAATGTGGTGTACGGAACATTCGCAATGAAATCATGTTAATAAGTATAGCTTTAATAAAGATCTCTACAAAAAAAAAAGGCAGCTAGCTGATCCTTCCCTGTCTCCTTTAAATCCAGAAAAATAATATAGATACTGTTATGGTAACCAGAACTGAGTACTCTACCAAGACTGAGTTGATACTGCTCCTCTTGTGTCTTTATTTTGTTTGTGTAAAGACTTCAGATGAGGGCCTCACAGCCAAGCTAAACCTTTGGTTTAAAAAATAACTAATTATAAATGTTGTCATAATTTTGCATGGGAGTGAAACCGACTCCTTTAACATGTTTTTTTGGAAAGAGTTTTCCTGTCTTGGCTTTCCTGTTCACCACGCTCTCTTTGTAGCTGTCTTTGGCTCAGGGGGTATTTAATTGTCTACCCAAAATGAAACAGTTCCAGCAGGAGAGACAGACTCTATAAAGTCTACTGCTAGTATTATAGCTTCCTTTTACAAAAGTAAATTGAACTTAGAATTCTGGGATCAAAATGTGCTTGACCGTGACTCACAAAGGTCTGATATTTCCCTCTCGAATGCCTGTTACCCAGTTTTTGTCCCTGCTAGCTTTCACCAGCAGAGATCATTTTGCAGAGGAGAGTAGCTTTTACTCCTGTTTCTGTATGGAAATAGACCATTTAATCTGCCCTTGACCTTAATAACATTATTCTGCTAAGTGCCATGTCACAAATACTAGTGAGAGAGTCTACACAGTAGGAGAAATTGTGTGAATTCATGTTCTGGACACTGAGCAAACAGAAGGGGATCTGAATCTTCCTTTCGTATGTTTCTATCCACCAGGCTATTATTTAAGTTTTGGAGAGCTGGCATTTTCCAGAGGAATAAAGTTCCATCAGAAACAGAAATTCCTTATTAGTTCTCTTAGCAGTTAACATACGCCTAATAAAAGTATTTCCTGGGTTTAAAAGAGAGTGGTTAGATATTTCCCTCAAGATATATTTGCTTGGTAGGTTACCTACATGGGTGGAAGCTTTTCCTTACTGGTGCTTTCCAGTCAACCACTGATCCAAGCTGGTTTGGACATCAGTGTTCACCTTTTTGCTATGGAAGCTGATGAAACTTCCAGAGAAGTATGTTATTTTGGGGGGTTTATATTCTCTACTCTGTCAAGGCTCTTTTCCAACTCTTGTTATGCACAACTGGAATAACTCCAAGTGGAGGACAATAATACAACTCCTACCATCTAAATGTAGCTGCCTTATTTAAGGGGTTTGTTCCTTATGTTCACCTTGTTGCCTCAGCATTTAATAGGCCCAGAGTGTCTTGGTTGGCTCCTGGCCAGTATTGTCCTCTGCAAAAAGCATTACTAACTAGCACACAGAAATGTATTAACTTAGGACTCTTAACTTCCTCACTCAGGAATCCAGCTTGAACAACTGAGGTTAGTCTGTGCAAATATCCCACAATTATGGCCCTCCTGTTGCTCCACAAGACAGTCCATCTTCAGCTGCAGAAGATACAGGAAGAAAACGTACCAGCCCCCAGACCATTTTGGTGGCCCTCCACGGAACTAACTCGATTTTATCAGTGTATTTAATCTGCTCTGACAGCACCCTCAACAACCAGCCAGCTGCAGATAACAAGTCAAGCGAACAGTGGTACGTCTACCCTCCATGCTACAATATAAATATACCCTAATATTGTCATATAGTCACTAGTAACAGATGCCTGTGTCTGGCAGCTGCTCCCTCGGGTGGTTGGAAGAAGGAATGCCTTCATTCCTTTAGTGTGCTCTGGTCCCATGCTTTGTCAGGACTAGGCAATATTCGTAGAAGACAGGTATAATTCACCTGCTCCTTAGAGGAGCTTGTATCGTTCTGTGTTTGTCTTGCTTTCGGGCAGGTGTCAGTGCTGTAACACTGCTATGTAAACTCTTGAATAGCACAGTGCACGGCTGCTCTGGATACCATTTGTTTATTGGGACAAGGGACGTGCCAAGGTTCCTATAAAATTATGTTGGCCAGAGGCTCCATGTTTTGATAGTAGAGCAGCATGAGCCACTAAGTCTTGTCCTTTTCCCTTGTGACTGAAATTTCTTCTGCTTACTGGCTATATGGCTAGCACAGAAGTGGTGACTTTAAAGGAGGATATGATGCAGGCAGAGAAGAAATTGTGAAAAGGAAGGTGCTGTTATGAGTACAAGCATTGTTATGATTACTTTTTTAGGTAGCCTGCTGGTTGGCTTAAACCAGGAAGACTATAAAATTTGTATCACCTGAAATTTCTTTGTATGGAGAAGTATCTGCCTTTGACCAGTTGCACCGGGTCGTTTCCTGCAATGGCATTGCTTTCAGTTTGCAAGAAATCTGTGCTGCCCGGTGAAGCATGATACTTTGGAAAGGGAGTAACTCAATACCTTTAGAGGAAGGGTAACGTTGTCCTCTGCACTCAGTATTCCTGTTGTGGAATACAAATGAAGGTTTACAGCTGGTCATTCAGTAAAGCTTATTAGAGTGAGCTTCATTAGCTCTTTTGTATGATTTTGCTAAAGGCTAAGCAGTATTCTTTATGTCTTTGTTACTTTTTGCGCATGCTTGTGTGCAATCTAAATATAGGAACCTATAGAGATGCAATTGGTTACAGAAGACACAGCTGTGGAGTTATTATTTACAATCAAATTAGAGAAAAAGAACAATTGAAGGGAACAGAGACCCCACTAATAACTGCTGGGAGCTTTGATTGAAATACTGGTTTTTTTCTTATATCCAAATGTATCATCAGGAGAGAAACAATTCTGTGTGGTGGCTTTATTATTGGAGTGCTAGATTATGTTGGTTTTTCATTGCCAAATTTTACTTTTTGTCTATGTCATTCACTGTTTTATACAACTACTGTCTCATATTAATCTATTGCTTTTATTTTTCTTATTTTCTTTCTCTCATAAATTGCTGGATTCCACTGTGGCATTCTAAGGAGAAAAGAATCCAAACCCAGCATCCCCCCTTCCTTAATTGAAACCAAACTGCAGAGCTGGTACCCCAGAAATGAGAGGAAACATCACTTTCCTGAATCAGTGATGTCATTCCATCATGTCACTGGCTGGCGAAGAGGCTCAAAGACTAACATTGGCATCCTAAGAAAAAACAAGCTCTAGGTTTATGGTTGTTTTAAGCCCACCTTCTTATTGTTCAAGTCTGTTCAGCAAAATTCTCCTAGATACCTCCATATCGCCATGTTGACTTCATGCACATTTTGTCATGACAGTGTCCTGTGGTGCTCCTGTCCTTTAACACCCTCATGTCAGGTTGTATTTAACACTCTGCTGCAACCTACTGATGCTCTGAGGAACTACACATTAGGCAATCCTTCATACTAAACTTCTTCCCTCCTCAGCCCCGCCCGAGCATAAGGTTTAAAGTAATTTAAACACTCCATTTTCAACACTTATGGCATCATTGTTTGGAGGGGAATGCTCTTCTATTTTGGCATTTCTATATTTGAAAGTTTCCTATAATGCAAACTTAAAATGAATTACAGGTTCTGAAAATGGCTGTCAATTTTGATGAGCGCAGCAGGATGAACAGATTGTAAAGTCGCTAACATGACGAATTCTTTCACTGTTGCATACTTTTCAGAGCTTCAATAATTTGAATTTGTGCAGAATCATTAATAAAATCAGTTTTGATAACAGTTAGTAAGCATACACTGTTCAGGAGCAACTTGCTGTGTTAAGCTACTGAGAATGATAATATGCATAGAAGGTATCAGAGTTTTTCTCTAGTAAGGTGCCTTCATACCAAGGTGCATGGCAATTGCTATGTGGCCCTGTTAGCAGTTTGTCTTCAAAAAGCTGTGCAAAGATGAAATAGAATTCTCAGAGGCACATAGCTGCTAAGTCTTATTAATTTTAGTAGAAATGAGGAACCCAACGCTGAGCTGGCCTGAGGGACAAGAAGATAACTGTTACAGCTGTACAGCTGAAATGATGGTTGCTTAAGAATATGACGGGTAAATGTTAGGATAAGACATGGATAAGCAGGATGTCTAGCAGAGGTCTACACAAGACACCTGTACAAAGATGATAGGTAGGTGGGGAAATATCCCAATTCAACTTTGGAAATTATGCTATGTGCTCTGATAGGTCCAGGTGATGATGGGAGCTTGAGTCTAAGGAAATGTGTAGAAGCATGACTAAAAAAGGGGAAAAATGGGGAACTATGGACTTGGCACTTTGGATCTGTGTCCCCAGGTAGTTCTACTTTATGGTGTGCTTTTGAATGACTTAGACCAGCAGTCCTGTGCATCTTTCTGTACATGTTGTCTGCACAGGGCACCTGGCTGGAGTCCATCCCTAAATCAAGGCTCTCCCAAGTAGGGAGAGAAGCAGTTGATGAGAGGGCAGACTCTGGAGAGGTGGTTGTTAGTTGGTCATGGGTTACAGCGCACTTGGAAAGTCCTTGGGACCACACTCACTTGGCCCTGTGGGAGAGGGAGGGCCTGGCAGGAGGTAGTGACTCAGGGCCAGTGTTTCTGCAGGTCTTGTTAGATGCCATTCTGCAAGTCACCGTCTTGGTCTTCATCCTCATTGCTAGTGGAGGGTAATCCCATGTTCCTAGGACCAGCCTAGAACACCACTGTTCAAAATGAAATCAGTGTTAGTCAGAGGATCTGGGGAGGCTCGCAGTCCCCCAGAAACTGTCCTAGTGTACTTTGGGATTTTTAGCATTTGAAACAGTTCCCAAATGATAGACTAAGAAATTGATTCCAGGGGGTGCCATGCGTTCTGCTTCAGTGTACTTGAGCAGGAGTTGAGGTAAAAAAATAGCAGTAAAAACCTGGAAAGGTAAGCGTTGCTTTCCCATTGGCATTCTGACTTCACCAGCCTACTGAGCCACCTCAAAGTTGAAGTCTCAGACCTTAAGAGGGAGCTCATAAGTGCTCTACTGGCTTATTTATTATGTCCTTCACATTTGAACTAAAAAAAATTCCTCGTTTTAGGGGCATACAGATCACTAATCTGAACTTTGGTCTTTGCCCCGTGTCTAATTTTTACATTAGTTTTACATGCTAGATCCACCACAGTGCTATTGAGCCTGCCTTTGTGTGAAGACCTTTGGAATAGCAGGGGTATATCTGGAGCTGATTTAAGTTCCTACACACTCAGCATTAGTCAGAGAATGAGAACATGCTTCTGTATTTCTTATAACAGACATCAGGGGAAAAAAAAAGGGAAGAAGGATTTTGAGGTTTAGCCTGAAAGGAGAATTTAGCAGTCTGCCTCCACCCCAGAGAGGGGACAGGCACTTCCTTTCACTGATCGTTACCTGCACTAGTTTTCCCTGATCATTGGGTCCATCAGAGATGAGGGTGTTCAGCATTTCATACAGACCCCACTCACAATCTCCAGACCTATTGCTCACCCCCTGTGACTTACCAGTCACCTCACACCGCTCAGACTTTGCTGCCACTCTAGCAGTGATTTCCCGGTGAGAACCCTATGTGATAAGTTTGCTATTAATTGATGTTTGGCTCAGCCCACACACTGACCCGTCTCAAGATACATCATATAACCTTATTGCTTTTCTGAAGACTGCCTTCAAGTAACTGAAGCCAGCAGCCTGTACCTGTCTGAGAGGCTATATTAAGAAGTTGTCTGTCTGGCATTGTATTAAGTGTGGAAAGCAGTAAGTTTCGAGGTAACATAAAGGAAGTGGTTCATGGACCATGTGCTCCAAGGGGACACCTCATGTGACTGTAGTTGCAGCATCGCTGTGGGTCTGGAAGGCAGCCAGGGGTGGCAGGGCATGCTTGAAATGTTCTCTTCTCACAGTACTTCCATGCCCTGCCACCTGCTTCTGTGTCTGAGCCTGAGATGTTCTCTGTTAGTTTTGGTACCAATAACCAAACCAGAGTAAACCAGTTATTTCCCTATTAGGATGTCTAAATGTCTGTTCTGCACAGAATGGTCTAGAGGATGAAAAGCTCCTGAAGGGGAATGATCTGGGAGCAGAAGTTCATTAGGCTGTGGTTGGCTTGGGTAAGGACAGCTAGGAGACGGAGGTATGAAATATTGTATTAGTTCTGGGGAGTGGGAGCCTCTCCATGATAGTCTCTAAAGGGAAGATGATGCTTTTATTTAACGCTGGCAGTGGAAGATGGATTATCTGAATACTTGGAGGAAATTGTGTGAGGAGATGAGTTAAGAGCTATTAATCAACAAGGACTGCTAAATTGAAACAAATGCAATCCAATATACTTCAGACTGTCCTGGGCACCAGAACACTTACACAGATTGGGATCACAAGAAAATAATTTATGCTGGAGAAGTTTCAACCCAGGAGGAAATTATAAGCATATGTTTTGGGGCAGCTGTAACCTAGAGCATTGTGGAATATGATTCTTACTAATTAATATTGCAAAAGCAAAGACAGCAGCATCTGCAGCGCTACCTTTAGTATATTAGCGGATTACTCTTAGTAATAGGAGTACTCCTAGATAACAGAGGACTTTGAGCCTGATGCTGGAAATTAATTATTGGATCAGAGAGAGTGTCCTGCTGATTAGACAAAATAGCTGAATAGAAATAGGATAGACAATGTATTATATAGATGGAAAATATATTAAAAGAATGTAAAACATATGGAAAGCATTTTTAAGACTGCAAAGGGAGAAAATCGCTGGATCAAACTTGTGGAATCTGAAGTAAGAAATGTATTCCATGAAGCATGGAAGTTTTGAAGCTAAAGAGAGACCGTAAAACTCATGTTTTATGCCTTTGTTCTTTTCTTCCTTTCTTCGCTTCCTTATAAAATAACAGTTCTCATGGGAACCCGCAGGTCACAAACGGGCACAGGGTAGTGCCAGCCCACAGTTGCAGTGGTGCCAAGTATCACTCCCTACTTCTGAAGGCAGTAGGACTTCTGTTTCCCTCCCTGTGGCAGCCCTGCACCCAGCCCAGCTTCCCCAACCAATGCAATCTGCGTATTTTGCTGGCAAAATCGTATGTTACTTTGACTTCTACTGAAGAGCTGAGGGGGGACTAGAATTTAAGTTTGGAAATAGGTAGAAATGAAAGTCTGAAAGAAAAGAATACCAGCAAATGGTACATAGAAGGCAAAGATGTCCTATAAATGCAAAGCTTGTTGGTAGACTGTTTGGTAATGGCTTGCACCTTCATTAAGAATATGCAGGAAATCTTGCACAGAAGATGATGTATGCATTTTTCTAGGCCACTGACTCCACATAAATGTTTTCGTGTTTCCCATTCGAAAAAAGCAGTTGTTATTTTACAGTTCATTGTTTCTTTCCCATCTTTTCTCTTGAAGACAGTGTGCCTAGTAGTTTGAAATCTCTGGCTGTTCGGGGGCTACTAAGAGTTAACAGGAGATGGCACCACTGTGCCTGTTAAAATCCAAGCCGGCGGGCTCTTTCCTGGAGGGGCAGCTAACCATCAGCTGTGTTTGAACACAGCGGGAATTCAAAGCTAGCTCCCAAAAAGGGATTTGCCACCCAGCATGCAACCAGGTGGAGCTCAGGCGATTCAAGTGCAAAGTTGTGATCCTGCAAACCCTGCCAAAGTGCTGCCTAAGCATCTAAGCCACACAGACAGCTCTGCTCTATTTGATAATGCCCCTAATGGTATGTTTCTTAGAGCACACGTAGCATGTGTTGATAGGAGCAGGCTCAGTTGTGGCTGGCTGTTTCAAGACACATTTCTTAAGCAAAAGGTATGCAGGAGTTCCTTGTCCTAAACTGTCCTCTTTAAACCACTTTGCCTTTTGGTATTTTGCATTTGGACTGATTTTGTAGAAAATAGTAGATTGGAACAGTTTTCCTCCTTCTTGAGAGATTTCAAACCCATGTTTCCCATGCCTTTGGCTATACTGTAAGTAGCAGGAACTCCTCCGTCTCTCAGTAAAGCCCTACCACTGTACAAAAATACTTCAGATCTCTGTGGAAATACAGAAAGAGAACNAAAGGAAAAAAAAAAAAAAAAAAAAAAAAAAAAAAAAAAAAAAAAAGAGTGAACATATCCTTGTATTTTGGCATTCTGCAAGAATGATGTAGTATTCTATGTCAAGTAGCATAGCTATGTTTTTAACTGGATTTTTGATCTGGTCCAAAGTTATTCACTAGAATTTGCAATAAAAATCCATGCCCAGGCTGGAACCCCCAACCACATTTCCTGCTTTCAAGTCTTCCCTTCATACCTGAAAGTACTGTATTGTGATATTGACCATTTGGGAAAGTAATTTTCTGCTTGTTTTTTTCATACAAACCCATGTTAAGAGGAGATGCCCCACTGAAGAACAAGATGCACTTGTTTTTCACCTTGTAAGTGTAATTTACAAGGTAAATTGTAAATTTCTGATTTAAATACTAATGTTTCTGTGTGGCATTTGTGTTTATGTGTATGTAGCTTTAGAGCTTTAGAGAAAGTTTGAAAAACATCAGATGAAAAGCTGAGAAGGCAATTTGTTGTATTCATTGGTTGGACAGCCAGTTTAAATACTCTAATAAACAATATGGAGGGTTAAATATAGACTAAAAGGAGTCAATTGTAAGTAAGCAAAGACTGGGAGGAAGTGGGGTACCATGACTAATATGTGGTACCTAATATAAAACTAGACATGAAACATGTCACGTTCTCACCAGCAAGACGATGTCAAAAGGGCTGATTTACCCAATGATATCCTGAGTTTAATGTGAAATAAAGAATCTCGGAACGTTTCAAATTCTAACCCGTCTGACTTCCCCTCTGATACTAAATGAAAGTGATGTAAAATTTTAAAGTGTATGATATTTCTATTTGAAAAGCTTTCACTGGGAAGAGCTCTTAAACTTCTACTTAGTTCCAACATATTGTATATTACTTTCCTCTCCAATGTTTGTGTTGCATGTTACTGTCCTATATATACATAAAGACAATGTGTGTGGAAGGAGGGTATATATTTCAGGCTCTGGCTTACAGTCCTCAATTTTCCAAAACTCATGTTACAGTACTGGAACATACTAGCTAAGTGTTATGGTACAGTAATACATGTATAGACACTGATCTCTACCATGCCTTTACAAACGGGATGTAGTTCTCTGGCAGGGTAACTGCGCAGGTATGTCAGTCATATGGTGGAAAATCTTTGGGAAACAGACCACATTTTCTTGGTGGTGCAGTACAGGATCTCATCCCTGCACTTAAGTGTGCAGGCGTTCTGTATTTGATATCTTTCCATCATAATTCTGAATTCTCCATTGTTAACAGAAGTTGGCTCCCTCCAGGCCTTTTGTTGTCCTATTGCCCTCATCTCAACAGAACTCTTTTTTTTTTTTCTTTTTTTTTTTAATTGTAGAAATCCTCAACCAGCATATTAAATCCCACTGTTTTCCAGATACAGGAATATAGTGTCTTTAGGAACCTGGATGCCTGTTTACCTGAAGCGTTGTTATGATCAATGCTTTATCGCTTGAATAGCTGGGCTGTACTAGAGTCTTTTCAGCCCTTCTGTGCTATTCCCACTCTTGGGCAAAGCCAGTGCTAGCTACAAACTGTCTGGAAAAGAGTATGCAGTGGTCTCAATAGGAGACATACTCAATTTTCATTGTAAAATAGACAGACTTTGACCTTAACAAGAACATGACAAACTTGTATTGTTTGTTCCTTGATGCTATTCCTTAAAATAGTTCTACAGTAATTGTTTTGTCTGTTACTGTATCTCCTTCATTAGCTACTTTGGATAGGTACATCACTGATTAGATGTTTCTGCCCTTTTTGCTACTTTGAACCTGTGCCTAACTCTCTTCCCCCCTCCAGCCCTCTACTTCCACTCTGAACCTTTACCCTGCATTGTGTTGGGAAGGATGTGGATCTGACTGTCTTTTATTGTTGAAATTCCTCACTGTGTTTCAAACTGCTGATTTATTGAAGTGTCTACCGAAAGCTGCTGTGTGCCCCCACCAAATGAGGCAAAGAGGGCACAGCATAAAAATCTCACTGGCTGACTATGGGATTTAACACTATTTGAAGTTGAGGTACCTGGCTGCTACTTCCCTACAAAATTAAAATTCAGAACACACTGACTCTGCTAGTCTCCTGCTGCTGTCTAAACTTCTACCAGTGCCCTAAGTCATCACATTTTGGCTTCTTGAGATGCCCCAGAGTATCTCATTCTAGGCAGCGTTAAGTACCAGTGCACAAAAGTAATGCTTAAACCCTTTTAGGATTCGCACTCTGCATCCTTCTGATTTACTCACCTGCAGAGCACAGTCTGATACTTTCCAAGTCTGTCTGACAGATTGGGGTGGGGTTGTTGTGGAGAACATCTCTCAGCAGTGAAAGGAAATAGCATGCGCACCTTATCCAGCAGCTCAATGGCTAGGGCACTCCTCTGAAATGCTGGAATTCTCAGATCAGCTGACTGCTAAGGTGAGTTTATCTGAATCCCTGTCTCCCAGGATAATGCCCTTGATCTCTGGCTATGGGGTTGAGGTACCCAGCCTACAGACTGGAGTATCTGCACCAAGACATCACAGCCAGTCTGCGGCACCCTTCCACTTTTCCTGAGGATTCCGGAGTCCCTTATTACTACGTGGCTGTGTGTCTGTCACTTAAAAGCAGGGGTGTTCTGGAGCTGCCCTTATGCATGGGCAGTAAGGCTGGTCACAGGACATGGGAAAGGCATGAGCGAATGATGTCAAGTCTCTATTTCGCTGCTGCAATAGAAAACTGGAATACTATTGCCTTTTTGGTGTGTGCAGCAATCAAATAAGGATTGACACAGAGAGGGTATGAAAAACTAGAGGTACTGGTAATTACTCAGAAGAGGAGAGGCATATAAATCTGGGGGGGGGGGTTTGCATCTTGTTTCTTCTCTGTGCACTGTGTAGCCCAAATTGCCTAAGCAGTAGATTTGTCAAAACATTTGCATTCAGACAGTGAAATTTTCTTCTTTGACAGACCAACTGGCCTTCTAGAGCAGGGTTATGCTATATCTGATATGAGTCATACAGATAACACATTCTCACATGACACTTTCATAAACAGACTGAGGCAGCATGGTCTAGATGAAATCATCATTAGCTGAGTACTCAACCAGTTGAAAACTGTCCAAAGGTTAGGTATCAATTGGTTTGCTAAAACAGGAGGAAATTTCAAGAGATCACTGTCCTAAGCCTAACACGTATTTTGCTAGTGACATAAGAGTAGAACAAAGATTATCTATTAACATTTGTAGATGATGCTGTGCGGGGAAGGGTTGCAAGTGCTTTGATGCAGAAGATAACTCAATATTCAGAAATTTAAGAAACGGTCTAAAATCCACCACTTGAAATTCAGTTCAGGTCCAAAGCATTGCATTTTGGAGAAATCAGATGCACAAATATGAAATGTGAGAGTAACTAGCCAAGCAGCTGAAAGATGCAGGAGTGTCTGGCACCTAGATAGGAACACTAAGATGGTCATGTTACTGTAAAGGCAAATCTCTTTGTGATGATAAAAATTAGAGAGTTTAGTCCAGGAAGAAAAGAAGGCAGAGGTGTATGTGGAGGGAAGGGACATAATACCAAGCCTTGGAGGTATCCTTGACCTTGCCTCCAAAAAGGAAGGTAAACTACATGAACCCTTATGACCCCTATGACCACACATGTCTTTTCTACATAAACGCTTCCTTACCTAACCTGAGGCAAGTTGAGAAAAAAGGAGAGAATGTGAAATGGAATAAATAATGACAAGTGAATTGGGTTTTTAGTATTAATGGATTATTAATATTCTTTCTGGTTTAATCATCTAATTGTAACTTAGCACTATAGGTGGGAAACCATTTACAGGGGCAGAACTTATCTCCCACCTGTGACTAATCAACTGGCAAAAACTCAAGTGTCACCACCCCAAGCGAAATCTGGGTGGGGATAGAGCTTTAAAGAGGGACTTTACAGAGTGAGCCTACAGAGAAGGGAGAGACCGGTAATATCTACGCTTTTGTTTATGGCATGTGTTATGCCCGATTTGCATGCATCATTCCACTTCTGTGTAAGTGTAACGTGGTGAGAAATTGGGCCTAGAAGTTTTAAGCTGTTGGGGTCCACGTAAAAACAACATTTAAGGGCACAGTCAGGGACTCCCTGCATGGTAAACTGGGAATTCAGAGAACTATAATTATTAATATGCCATTAGTAATAAATAATTGCATTCTAATCATAAAAGTAATCTTGATGTTAGCCTCTGATGCTTGTTTTATTATCCCTCAAAGGAGCTATTAAGCATCACAGATCCGTGTCATCTTATGGCTGAGTAAAGAGAAAATGTCTTATTCCAAAGAAAAGTTGAAGAAATGGCTTTAAGGAGGACTGAGCAGCAGTCTAATTGCGATGGGCCCAGAGGCACAGCCAAAGCCACCTGGGCAGCTTACCATGTAAGCAGAGACTTTCAAATTTTTGAGAGTTTGGTTTCTGGCTACTCAGCCCACTGATCTAGGAGAAATACATGCGCAGTGCATGCCTGTGTGCATGTGCAATATCAAACCCCAGGTAGTACACTAATGCAGCCTGCAATACTTGTATTTGCTGGTACTTTTAGTGCTCTTTTAAGTGTTACACTTTTAAAGTTGCATCTTTTTTCAGCTTTCCAACTGTAGTTGTCTTTTAAGACCAATTGCTTATGAAAATGGCACCTTCTCAGCATCTAGGTCTTGCTTTTTACGCTTCTGTGAACTCCACCTGCTGCTTGCAGTGGCAAAGCGTTTTCAGTTTCCTAGTCCTGTCAGCTCTCCAGATGTGGGTAGGAGGGAGGCATCTCTTTTCTATTCCCTTGTCTCTGATCCACCCATGAGTCATTCCCAGTTGATTGTTGCCTTACAAACTGCTGAGAGACAGCGGGCCTGTAGTGGAACCGTGTTTGGACCTGGATGTTACAGTGATTTCACCCGCTGGGAATATCAGTCACAGTTGATAATAAATGTTGCAGTAAGTAAATGTGAAAAACCAGGTGGCTTATTATCATGGGTGCTGAGGGCAAAAGCTGGAGCAAAACCATTCTGCATGACTGTTTTCACCGTAGGAGGTAACAGTGAAGGCCGCCTTTTAAACTTACTTTGTTTTCTGCACTTGGGGAAATGAGGGGTTCTATGTTCCATTGCATAGATGGTGAAGTAAAAGGTAGCATATAGATAAAAGGAGGTGGTAATTATCGTAAAAATCATCTCTTAAATTGTATGGTTGCATCTTTCCCCTCTGCCACATTAATTTAACTTCTCTGGAAGTGGAATGAGAATACATGTGTACATTTCAGGAAAGAGTTTGTCCCTCATATGAAAAACGTACTTCAGTGGTAAGTAAATTGGAATCTTTTTGCTTATGCAGGGGAGAATGCCAAAGCCTAGTGAAATTAGTGGATTTAGTCCCATTAACTTTAACAATAACATAATGTATCGTTACTATCACCTGAAATCTATCACGAATCTGATAACAGCTTCAGAGTACAATTGCAAGACAGGTTTTTAACACCCTTCTCTAGTTACATTAAGTGTATAGTTACCCTAGGCAGAATACTTCTTATTCCATCTTGCTGAATGTTTTTATTTATGAGTACAGAAAAAGGAGAGAGATGTTGGCACCTGCCGTTGTTACAGTCAGTGGAACAGAATTACTTTACGTTGACTGATGTTGGCAAAAGTTCATGTTCGTCTTTTCAGTTGGTCTCCTTGGGTAGCTGTCTCTATAAGAAGCTATGCAGCTATCATGCCCATCTGTGCTTTCATTTTATAACAAATCACTTCTGAATATTGTTAGTATTTTTGTATTCTGTTACTGTATTAGTACTTCTGTTTATAGATGTTATCTTATACCCCCAAAGATTCAAGAAGTTCACCAGAAAGAAGCCATTTGATTCTCCAGTGTGTAATATGCTCACGCTGCCTGCTGCTTTCATTTACATCATCTGAGCTTGACCTCAAATTGACCCTGTTGCTGGATAGGTGAAAAGGATTTTTGTTTAAAATACAATCAGTCTTTTAATTTATTATGTATCTAAATTTAAATTAAAAGTAAGCCTATTGCCATTCTAGTGTTGCTGTTTGTAAATAGCAAGTGGTAGCTCAAAGGCATAAAAACTTTAGATAGTTATATGATGCAAGCAAGTCAGACACAGAGGTAGCTTCTAAACTCACAGAAATTACATTAAACTCCAGATTTTCACTTACATAAATCAGTTATAATCAGCTGCTAGGCAAAGAGTTTATACATCAATGAGAACTCTTTCGCCTCTTTCTGCCAATGCATCTTTGAGAGTTGTTGAGATTTCTTTTTGGTTTTGACCTGTTTGTGACTGGATATGAGGGAGACAAGGAAGACCATTTGATTATTTCCCTTTTTATTCCACAGCTCCTCTGTAAGGGAGGAACAAAGCAGCAACCTTTGGCAAAATAAACCTCTAGGAAGTAAATTTCAGTATGCCTGTTTACATTTTTTTTCCGACAAACATTAATGGTGTAGCATTTTGTTCAATTTGTCTTACTCAGAAGTGGGGGTGGGCCCAAGAATCTTCTAGCTTGGAAAATGCAGGTCTCTTGATGTTTTACAGAGTACCAGATTACATCAATTTGCTCTTCAAAACTATTCTGGGTGTTTTCCACAAATAACTCATCTCTGGCAATGGTGTTTTTGTAGTGTCCAGATGAGATTCCAAAGGGGCTGTGGGAGGCACCTGAAATCTTTCTGCATTTTGGTGGCAAAGCAAGTGAGGAGACTTGGTCTTACAGCCCGTGCTTGTGTATGTAGTGAAACCAAAAGCGATATGGAACGCTTTGTGTGAGAGGCAGGAGGAGAAACAGAGAACAAAACTTACCCAAAACCACATGATGTGGCCACGTTTCCACTTTGAGGAGCAGGCTTTAAGAGCTGGCGTGTGTGTTTTTGTGGTGGGGACTAGACTGTGCGCTGAAGGTAGAGATGCCTGCTGGGGCACAGCCTGACAGTCAGGGGGCTTGGGCTGGTGCAGTGGGTCCTAGTCGATTTTCTAGCATGGTGGTAGAACAGCAGTCTCAGAGGCGGCAGAGGAAAGGCCTCTGCTTTTCCTGCCACATTTGAAGACAACTTCTCCACCTGCGCAGGCAGAATTTACCAATGGGAGACAGTGGAAGGAAGGCAAAGATAAGGGGAGAGGCCACTCGCTGCAGTTCCTGGCTGTAGTTGGGGATGTGCAAGCAGGTGGCATGCATTCCCTGTTTAACCTCCTCCACAAGTGGAGTGCTCTGCCCTCAAACTCCAGCAGGCAGATTTGCATCCACTTTTCCATTGTTTTTCCCAAATGGAAAAAAATTTCATTCCTTCCCAAAAGACAGTACTGGACTGTGTCACGTATCTTCTCCTTATCACTCATGTTCTGCCATGCAGAATTTGCAGTCTCCAGGGTGGCCGTTTCCCACCACTGCTCCTGGCCCTGGCAGCAGTACATCGCTACAAGCATCTTTCTGCACGCCAACCAACCACCACACGAAGTGGGCAATGGTAGGCTCGGGCTCTACTTCCTACTCCTTTGAACTGGACCTGTACTACATTGAAACCTGCTTCCACCGTTTTCAAAATGACTGAACTATATACTGGCCTTTCTGCCTTACTTGTATTGTCTGGTTTGTTGTTTGATTCTGGTTATTGTCTCCCTTTTCAAAGGAGCTGACTGCATTTGCATATATGCAGTGCCCAAGAGGTTTGGCAGAGGTAAAGAGAGGTTGGCTGGGTTTGCTGTTTATTTTTATACCATAGACATTATAGTCTTTGTGCTCTGCATTTTCATGAAGGAAGAGAGTTTTGTGCAATATCTGCTTTTAAAAGGAAAATATGGCAAAGCACCCAGCCTTTACTTAAGAGGATTACCCATTCAATTATGGTTGCATTCAGCACTCACCCTAGTTCATTTCCATTGGGAATTTGTACCTGTGAGGTAGCAGCCAAACACATTTAAAAATAAAATTTAGAGGTCATGAGACCCATCCTACTAATCATTTTGGGCAGTAGAAAAATCAAGTAGACTGTGTGTTTAGAAAAGAAAAAGAAGTCTCCTGGAATGCAATCCTCAATGCCAAGTACACTTTGTATAGAGTACCACGGAAAAACAGCATTTAAAAATGGAAAGGTCGGGATCTTGACCTGGTTGACTTCCACAAATGGTAAAATATGCATACTGTTGAAGAAGAATATGTGCCATGGAGGTACGGGACATGAAAGTGAGAATTAATAGCATGAAGACAATTAATCTTGCCTTTAGTATCATCTATAGTACTGTGAAAAATATGCAGGTGGAGCTCTTACTAGAAGTTTCGAGGTGCTCTGAATATTCCTAAATGAAGACTCTGATCACATGGAATTACCTTAAGCGTGTGTTATTTTATATTTAACTTTTCTGCCTGTTTTTCAAACTAGAGAGAGAGCTATAATGATGATGCACACTTGTCAAATGCTATGTGGAACAGGTAGAATTTCTACTTGAAAAGGTAAAGCCTGCTTGACCTATAGTTTTATTTGTGTGATTACATGCAATTTCACCGATGCAAAATATGACATGGATATGCGCTTGTCATGACAACTGACCTCAGTCTATTTACAAGTGGTTTGGTGTCGCAATTACATCATGAACAAAATTGTATCAGTCATACCAAATGGAGTCTCCCAACAATGTATATTTAATGTAATTGGTAATGGAGAAATATTTTGAAATTGAGAACACATCAGTCATGCAGTGATTAAGATTAACTTGAAATTGATTTGACATGATCTTCCTTGCAGCTTCTGTGTTAGAACTTTATGAGAATATCTAAAATGGACCTAATGACATGAAGAATGAGTCTTAGAAGGGCCGTGCTGCTCAGTGCTGCCATGCCTGAGAATTCATAACAGCTTTGCAAAGTGAAACATATAAACATCAAACTTGTTATTTTCTGCGTACTTAAGAAAGTCACTCTGTATTTAAAGACACCTGTAGTCCTGTGGGTGCCAGAGCACTTACGGGATCAGGCTTCTTGTGAATCATCGAGTAATGCTTCTGCTCCATAAAGGTGCATAAATACATGTGTGAATCTTCTCCTATGAGGCTAATACAGCTGTTGCAAATTCAAGGGTTTACTTTTGCACAGCTGAAGTGGAAAGCATTTTTTAATGTTCTAGCTAGGTGTTTATAATGCTGTTCTTAATGTAGCATCTGAATGTCTCATAAACAATATTGATCTTGCACTTGTGTCATGTTGAATGGGAAAGTATTGAAACCTTTTTACTAGGGAGAATGATTAATGGGAATTATACAGCTGGCCAGAAAATGGAATACAGTATTTAGATGAAAATTTTTAGTGAAACTCCAGATCTGAATGAGACTGATAAGCAGTTTAAAATAATTAACATTAAATTAGTATTAATTCCTTTTGTCCTTAAAAATATTTACTTACAGCCATATCTAGCCTTGCTACTGGTTAGGACCTTGTGAACTAAACATTTGAACACCTTTAAACTACTTCCACAGTGAGGTAGCAAAGTGCTAATTTTCCCATCTTTCACAGGGAAGTCAGACAAAGATAAATTCTGCAGAACAGGAATCAACTCAGGTGTCCAGACCATTAGGTAGTGCCCCCTTTACATTTAACTTTATACAAGTTCAAGACCATGCAAATACTACTGCATAAAAACTGACAGTAAATATTAAATCTTCAATAGATGCAGCTCTAACATAAAAGCTGCTGCAGAGGGTAGTTGGAGGCCACACAGCTGAATGTGCTCTCTGTCATTAAATAACTGCAAGACAACCTCACATTTTACATCTCTTACACCAAGTATAATTGTGAATGAAAATAATTTTCCCTTGAATTTTTTTGCTTTCCTTGTTTGACCTCTATAGTAATAAGTTTTATCTTTTAAAGTAGCAGTTCCACCTGTCCCATGAGGCACTTGTAGATAAACTTAGGTCACTTGTCATGTTGCATTTGTAGCTTCCAGTAGGAGGTGACTTTATTTGCTATGTTATTGCAAGAATATATGATCCTCGATGGAATAAGAGTAATTTATTTTCTTTCCCAGGGGGGTGCCTGCTCTTGATCCAATGGAGGGAGAAGGATTTTTCTCCCAATTCCAATGCACAATTTATGCCTCATTCTATTCACAAGGCAAAGCCAAGTTACCCAGAAGCAACTGGTTTGGATGAATAAATATTTCTTGTAGCATAAAGTTTGGGGGGAGGAGTGTATCTCTAGAGTTCAAAAGTATGGATCAGGTCAGATCCGCCTGACGTACTTATTTTTCTGGCCACTTACCTGATTGCATGCCCTGGTCAGAGATACCATTAAATATGTATACATCTTTGTTCTCATTGAAGTCGTGCACTTGAATACTACGGTGTCCTTTCAATGCAGCAGATTTTTTCCTGCAGTGTTCTTTTCTCCTCAACTTCTTATATTTAACACTCTAAAAGGACAAGAATTTTGACTCAGCAATGTAACTAAATATGTGGTCAGATCTGGTATTCCATAATTAAGGAAAAATATTCTGACCTCTGTGAGCCTGTAAAAAAAAAAGTCCAAAGCCTGTCTTCTATAAGCAGTGTGATTTCTAGGAATAAGTCTTTCTAAAAAGGATACCTGTTTGCCTGGTGTTTGAGTTTTACACCCAATTACCTACCTGGTCTTGATTCATTAAAGACATACATATGTTAATTTATTAATAGTTCCACTCAGATCAGTCAGTTGTAGCTCGTCAATGATCAGCCTACATCCTTACAAATTTAACAGAAATAGTTAAATTTATATAGAAACCATACATACAGGAGGCCGTAGCAGGAAGCTTGAAATATTTAGGGCCAACCTGTGAGCCTCTTACCTGCCTTGCTAAAATAGCCCTACTGATGCTGATGGCGCTTCTAGTCAAGCGGCTACACCCCACCTGGTCCCTGAGAGACCTGAGAGAAAGGCTAGCTGAAGGGCTGGAAACTTATTTCTCTTAATATTCTTTAAGCTAAAAGCCTGTTTTTACAGAGTATAACCTTTGCAGTAAAGTGGACCTATAAATGTAGATATTGGAGGCATTTGCAAGAGTATTACTTTTGTAGTTTTGGAATTTGACTGTTGAAGGAGATATTTTGTGTTTGCATGTTTTCCTTCTATTATTATTTTGTGTTGTGACATGATTGGCTCTGCATTAAAACTTCAAATAGATGTATCGCCTTGAATTTGGTAAGTTCACCCACTGTCCAATGAAAATGCCAAGGGAAGTCAAGTCTTGGAGAAGTAACCCGGACACAGTGCAGGTAGCGGCTACAGAGGGAGAAAGCACTTTTCAGTCCTGTGAGGGCGTGTTCTGCCTTGGTAGACTGAACTGTGTTCCAAGCTGACAGTTTTTTAAGGGTGGAGAATTAGCAGGATAAACCATATAGACTTTTTTTTTTAGCAGTCATGCTAGAACTACACTATGGGATACTCAAAATCAAGTGGAAAGATTTTTAGAAAGTATAGTGGCCCTGTGTAACAACTGCCTGAAATCTGAGAACTTCTGGAATACAGAGGAACTGTGAGACAAACCAAAATCATTAATTTTGCATAATAATTATTTGGTAAACAACCGTATGCACGTGAAATCCTGGACACTTGTGCTTTGCACTATGCATGACAGTTTCAAAGGCAGCAGACCCAGCTCATCTTTGACAAAACTCCTTGCCCAGACTATCGCTGAATGTTTACTTAAGAAGATGATAATAAAGAATGTGTTATATTTAATCCAACTGCCTTTTTTGCTCATTATCTCAGTATTTGTGGATATTTCTTGCTTTTCTGCAGGCTTGAAAATGTTTGTGGTGCAGAAACAGCTGGCTCTTTTATTTCTTGATGTCTACTGATAGATTTAAGCAGCCAACTGCTCACTGACAAGTATCTGCGTATTCACTCAACCCCTAGCTTGTCCGTGTATGGCTGTGAAGAGAGGAGTCACGTGGGAATGCAGGCTGTTACTGCCTGACCACAGAGCTGACCACATCTGAGCAGGAGCAACAGTCCTGTGCCCAAAGCCAGGGATGGCTGCAGGTTCCTGACCTGGATTATGGTGATTATTTTCTTAAAATCATTTTCCAGAATGTACATCCATGTGCTGAATGGAATAAACTGTTAATTTTCATTATTCTTTCTCACAGATGCCATGTGTGTTTTCTTTCCTGTCTGCAACAAATTGCAGTCGAATTTATCATAAATTGTATCTTTGTGTTGAGGCAGAATGCTTCCTTAGAGTCACTGGGGCTACTTACTCTTATTTTTTTTTCTTTCTTTGGAGCATCAGGGTGCAGTTTCCTATAATGAGCCTTATCTGGATTGTTTGCAAAGTGAATGGAGTGTCCTTTTTCCATCTCTCAGTGGCTCTGTGTGTCAAACTTCTCAAGAGCGAGAAAACATTTCCAATCCAGTAGTACTTTCTTACTGAGCTTTAGCTTCAAACAAGTATTATCTCCAAGATATTACAAGGTAACACCTGTTGAATGGTAGAAATATCTAGACTAGTATCTTTAATTGTTTTAAACCAGTTCTGGGGCACTTAACACACTTCAGATAATTAATCTTACTGGGAAGTGTTTCCCTTGCAGAGGAATAATTAAACTCTGGGCTATGATGTCCTGTTATCGTTGCTGCCTTTGGTATCCTTAACAAGTTTGTAGGGGAGAACTGGGAGCTATGCAGAGGCTGCAGTGAATTCATAGCACGCTGGTACCTACAGTGACTTGCAGCCAACTACCTCAAAGCAGACAGCGGGCTCCTCAGCAAGGATGAAGCCAGGAGTTATTGCAACATTTATTTCACTAATACAACGGTCTCACTAAATGTTAACTGACCGTGTTGGGGTTTGTGCCTTTGCGGCTTCAAATGTTGCCTTTACACTTGTGCAGCATCATTGCCTTGTCAGGGGTCACACCTGAAGTTTCTTGGGGTTTATTTCAATTTTGTCTTGCAGGGATTGCCATGCACCCAAATGCATGATCACTCCTGGTTGCCTCCTTTCCCATGCCTACCAGTGTAACTGAATTATGAAAATTCTGCATCACAGAGGAGAATTAAGTATTCTTGTGCAAAGAAATTCAGATACAGCTCCGCAGCAATCCTGCGTTCTCCACGTTAACGACTGGGTGTTAAGGCATAAAGCTGTATTCCTACCAACAGAAGATACGATTATTCTTCTGGGGGGAGAGAGCTGTGACTATTGCGTAACTTCTGTGCGCTTAAATGGCTAAGCTTAATTGTGTATCGGCGGAGTTTTCCATAGGCAAGAAACAGGGATGGCACGCCAACTGGCAGAAGGACTGGAAGACACTCGGTCTGGCTCGGTGCGGGGACCACAGCAGTCCTTGCTGCTTGGCAAATGCTTCCCACCAGCTCCGAGGACGGTGGGGCTGACCAGAGAGTTGATTTGTCATGCGACCTGCCGGCCCGGCACCGGCTTCGTCCGGTGAGCCGGCGACCCTCCCCCGGCGAGCGGGTAGCGCCGAGAGCAGCTCTTCCTCTGCCGAACGCGGCCCGGCAGCCTTCCTGGGAGAGCATCCCTCGGTGACCGCATGCACCCAAAGAGGGGTGCCCGCACCGGCCCGCCCGGGGCTCCCCCCCGCACCCCGCTCCCGCAGCCCCCGCGGGGGCCCCCGTCGCCCCCTCGGCGCGCAGCCGCCGGGGCGGGGGCGGGAGCGGGGCCGTCCCCGCGGCGCCGTCCCGGGGCCGTCGCTCGGCCCGCGGCGCACATGGCCAGCGAGGGCGGCGGGGGCGCGACGCTCCCCCGGGGAGGGGCTGCGAACTCGCCGGCGGCGGGCGGCCCCCGCCCCGCACACCTCCCCCGCGCGGGGGGAGCGGGAGGGAAACCCCCAGTTCCGCTTCCTGACGGCGCCTCGGCCCGGGCGGGGAGCGGCGGCCGGAGCGCGGGGCTGCCGGCGCCCATGGCCGGCGAGCGGACGCGGCGCTTCACGCGGAGCCTGCTGCGGCCGGGGCAGGCGGCGGAGCTGCGGCACAGCGCGGCCACGGCCGCCGCCGCCGCCAGCGGGCGGCTCCAGCTGCGGGTGAGTGCGGCGGGGCGGCGCCGAGCGGACCGGGGCGGCCGCGGCGGGGAGCGGACACCGGCCCAGGTGCGAAGAGCGCTCGGGAGCCGGGGAGGGGGGGCGCGGCGCGGAGGGGTGGGCGCNCCCCCCCCCCCCCGGCCCCGCGGGGAGCAGCCTGCGGGCCGGCGCTGGCCCGAGCGGGCGGCCGCCGGTACCGCCGCGCCGCCTGTGCGCGCCTCCCCGTTTCCCCGGTCCAGACGGGTGCTGCCGTCCCTCTCTGTCGCCGGGAGGGAGCTGCCCGGCTGTCCCTCTCCAGCGTCGCCGGTTTTCTTTTCTTTTGAATGAGCCGTGGGCGGGCGGAGGAGGTGGAACGCGGAGACCTCGCTGCGGGTGCCAGGGTGAGCCCGGTGCGCTCCGGGGGGACCGGACCGGGCGCTCCAGCTCTCCAACTTGTCAGTCACGTGATTTTCCGGTACTTCACAGCCCGTGCGCTCGTGTAGAACCACCGCTGCTGAGGCGCTGCGCGCTCTTGGTGATTTCCCCTGGAAATCCCATGGAAGGGGGCCTAAAGTGCCGCAGAAGCACAATCCCCCGTCTTCCTAGTCGCGTTCGCTTCTAAAGTGCTCAGTCCCCGTGTCTCTCCATCAGCGGAGCAGCACGAAACGGCTGCAAACTGTTACCACGCTGCTTTAACAGTGTTTTCTCTTCCCTTTGCGTGATCGCATGTAAGAACTTGGCTGATAGGCAAGGACAGCAAATTGTTAGGGTTCACAGAGAAATGTCCGCTAGCCTTTTCAAATCACTAGCCATTTATGAATTGTTTGTTAGCCATTTTTATATTAAGATCCCTTCGGACCTAAAGCTATGTGTAATGAGAGATAAATGACTCCTCCTTAGATGATTAAGCATATCATTTCTGTGAATCATTGTAATTCAGATAAATATTTTCCTTTTCTAGTTTTTCAGGCATCACAGTTCACGAAGCAGACTAAAAAGCTGAAAGAGGGAAAGTTGTAAGTGAAATGTCATCACTCATCAAAGTTTACCCCATACCAGTTCCTAAATGCAGCACGCTCCCCTCTCTCTCTGCATAAAACGGGAAACAATTCTGCAACTACGTTCCCATAAAGTTAGCGGGCCGTTTCCGTCTTCTGAGGGGCTCTGCCCATTAGAAACAGAGAGCAGCGCTAAAACGGCCGCTCTGTTTGGAGGCAGCAGCCAGCTCATGCTTCCTAGCTATCTGTACACCAAATGTGAGTTGTTCTCTTTACCCCACTAGGTTTGCAGTGCTTTTGCATTCAGCTTTCAAGGTCTTTGTAAAGCATTTCCAAGCTTCTGACGTGTGAAAGCTTGACGTGTCTCTCCTGACTTCCCACAAAGGTTGCAAGTGCTATCAGCCCTCGTCAAATCCTGAAGCGTCTCTACAGCTACTGCTGGCAGGTTTGCACAGTCCTGCCCTCTGGGCACACAGAGATCAGGATTTGGCCCATCATTAAACAGGATACACTACACTGATGAAGTTTTGATGGAAAAGTTCTAGGAACTGTCATAGTTGGTTTGGGCTCTGCGCTGACACTGTGCTGAGTAGTTGTCCCCTAAGAGTATATTTAAGTTTGTATATGAGCTGAACTATTGTATTGTCTAATTGCATCTTAAAGTATTATAAATGAAGTTCTGTTAGAAGTATATTTTTCTCTGCTGTGTCTCTGCTGCAAGAATGAAAAAAAAACCCCAGAAGATGAGATTGATGAAGCAAATCTGAATTTGATGGTCTGGCTCCCTCGAGGAGAGTGGTTTTTTAAAGGTGTTGCTAACAGATCTTATACCGCTAACTTAAGAATATAGTATTTAATTACTGCTTATGCATTTGAGTTACATTTTACTCAGTCTGTCTTTAAAACATCAAGACTTCAGTTGTGGGCAGCAAAAATCATCTACCACTTCTGTGAGCCTGACTTCCTGTTGACTGATGAAACATACTGGTGCTGGATTTCATCAGGGCTTTTGATTCGGTATCTGAGGCAAATGCAGTCAGATCTGCAAAGATGATCTTTGAAAGATACTGAAGTTAAGATTTGAAGATGCCAGGCCAAATTCTGGTTTCAGTTATACTGCTCAGTGGGAGCGCTTAGGGACTTCCAGATGTTAGGTTTTGTTCACCAGCAGGCACAATGGTTCTGAAGTCGCTTGCTGTGTTCAATATCTACAGCTCTGGGAAACTTAATGAAGTTACCATCTTTTTACCACACTTTTTTGGGTTGCCAGTAATGTTGCCTTTGAAAGGCAAATTTTTATAAAATACCTTATGCTGAGAACTCTTGCCGGGGGACAAAGTTTTTGTCTTAGGGTTAAATCTTTTCTGGCTACATCAACAGCTTGCTCTGGATGTATCAGCACCTTGTATCCCAGTTATACTAAATCTGACTGGGGTGTCCTGAAAGTTGGCACAGCTGCTGCCAAGAGCCTGCGAATAACCACCTGCTACAAAGTAGGCAAAATGTGAAGGTGTAAAGAATTAAGTGTAAAGAATGAAGCCTCCTGGTACTGCTTTTGTGTATGTCCTGTATGGAATTGCAGGCGGGCCTCTGTCAGCAGGATTTGTAACAGCACCTGCAGCGGGGGTCATTTGTGTCGTAGCAATTTGGTAAGAGCCTACGGATCAAACGCCTACTTGACATTAACTGTCTTAGAGAAAAGCGGAGTGTTGTCTCTTTTAGCTCTGTACCGCCTTCAAATATATTGCTTTTGCTTTTGTATACTCTACCTTTCCTTTTGCTCGTATTTATTCATTTAATATGGGGAAAGCAGTTGCTAGTATTCAGCACAAAAATCTGTTTGTAGAAAGAAAAAAGTGTCAGTGTAATCAGGGGAAAGGGGATGGCAGAAGTAAGGATGTTTATCATTTGGTGTTGTGTTGTGTAGGAGCGGAACTTCTGTAGTGCCCCGAAAGACAGAAAGTGGAAGCAGAGGTCGAGGGTGGAATATATGCGTATATCTTGTTGGTAGGGGTAGCAGCTGCTGTGTTTTGGCACAAGTAGCACATTCAACGTTAATTAACCAACTCTTCAGCAGGTAGAGGGAGTGGTGCTATCAGGTGTTAATGGTGCGTGGCAGTACTTCAGGTTGTTTCCATAAGTGCCTAATTAAGCTCTCGTGTAGAAAAGACAATTCACCAAACTAGTCAGGGAAGTAGATCAGCATCATCTCAGAGGTAAATAATTTATTGTATTTTGAAACTTTGTTGTGAAATTGTTTGTCTTTTCTAATGGAAAAGGCTTGTTTGCAAGTTGCTTTGTGAACGCTTGCTGCTACTGCCCAAGGAAGCCGAATAGCTGTGCACAAGAAAGGGAAATTAATATGTCTCTTGCTCTGTTTGTGTCTTTTGCTGCAGCAGTATTTCAAAGGAAGTTTTTCAAATAGGGATGGGCCAGTCAGTGCTCCTAGAAGTCAGCTTGCTAGCTGCTTAACTGATATTAAAATTCATATTATGCTGTTATTTCTAGAACTTAATTAATTTGGCTAAGTACTGCTGGCTGCAGTACTTATCCTTTACATAAAGTATTGTGATGCTGTTTTTATAAAAGAGCTGCGGGGGGTCTTGCTCCTCATCTCTCTTCCATACTTAAACAAGTTAATAGCAGTCTGGAATTGGGCTGTCGCTCCACGTGTCTTTTTTTTGGCAGAGGTTTCTTTCCATCACACTGCAGCCAAGCGCAGAGAGTTGTGGTGTCCAATGACCTCGTACTGGCTGTCTCTCTCAAGTGGAAGGCTGGATTACATGGCTCTCTCTTCCCCGAAAAATGGGTTTCTCTCCTTGTTATTTTACCTGGGGCTGCTGTAATTCCTCCCTGAAAGAACAGATTCCGTTTGTTTCCAGTGTATATTTTATGTGGTCTGTTCTTTACAAATAATAAAGTCTCTGTTTATATTGTAGTTGTATATTTCTAGTTTTGGGTACATAATAAACAGTTGGTGGGGGTTTTTGTGACTCCGGTGGCGTGTTGTAGTCTCTCCAGCAGAGTAATGTAGTTTGTTTACAGCCTCACAGAGAGCACCCGCTGCCTTCGTACTCCGGATAATAACAACAGAGCTTTGACTGGGCTTATACTGTAGGATCACGTTGTATGGCCTTTTCTTGTTGCATGGCCATGCTTCAGTTGGACTTCCATGTTGACAATCAGGCCAGTGAATGAAATGACACTGAAAACTGCATCTGTTAAGAAGGTACAGTGTTAACTGAGCTATTCCAAAGACAGAAACAGGTCTGTGAAAGGCTCCTTTCTCCCGAGGATATTCTGATGTCTACTGTTTGTCCAGGGTGAACCGAAGTAAGGCATTTATACAGACGGTGACTGTACCATGGTGGTGTATACAAAATAGACTCTGTGTGGTTGTACATATGTGTACATGCATAGTCTTCACAGGCCAGCCACTAGATTTTTGTCTGTTTCCCTGCAGACTTTTTAATGTGTTGGCTCTTTCTTATTTTTGTGTTTTCTTTGGTTAAGGCCGAGGTGATCGCCTGGTGGAGTCATCTGAAAAGCACGTGCATAGAGTGAAAGCCTCGTCCCATTTTGGTGGTTGAGGAGACACAGTTTATTCATGGCATAGGCACAAGGGAATATTATCTGCAGTCTAGGGCCAGTGAAGGTTCTGCTTTTGCAAGCCTTTGCGTTTGAGATAAGTTACGGTTTGCTCAGGGTAGGCAACTTCTCAGGCATATTTAGGATGTTAGCAACCTTCTGTGAATGCAGTGCAATACTGAAGTATTGAATGCTAATTTGTATTTGTATTTTGGCTGTGAACCTCGTTCATGAATCTGTATTCCAAAATTTATCTTTAATACCCTGTGCAACATCCCTTACCTGTTCAAAGACAAGACACTCGTTATTTGCAAGTAGTTTCCTTTCTCAGCGTTGTTTCTGTTTTGAAGTGTCTGATGAGTAATTTTGTAGCTGTTCTTCAGTTGGGGTATCTATCCCAAGGGCGCTCGCAGTGGCGTGGCCCTGAGAAGGATGTGATGGTTTTCAGCTGGCTGCTGGAGCCCAGATGTAAGGGCAAGGCAAGGCAGGGGCACAGCGGGAATGCACTGCTTGCACATTCTCCAGCTGCTAGCCTCCCTCCTCTGCAGGCGGACAAAGGGGCCAAAGTCTTCTCCTGAGCAATTCTAGGAACTGCATCTGAGACTAGCACTGGGGATTAAATTGACGCAGAAATAAGGAAAAGGAGATAAGGGAAGAGACCCTCAGAGAAGGGAAGAAAATAGTTTAGAAAGAAGTTAAAAGCATTGGAGAAAATGGGGGAAAAGAGAAAAGACTTTGTGGGGAAAGAGAGGCTGAAGAAGACAATAAAAAGAAGGAAAGAAATGAAGAGAGCTGCCAGAAAGATTCGCCAGGTTGGTGAAAAGCTTGTGCAAATAAGCCCTTCGTGTGGAACCCCAGGCAGTCGTTTAGTAGGTAGGGAGACCGAGGCACTGGGATTTAAATGCAGTGTTTTTACTGTTGTCTTGAATCTGTCACTTAACTAACGCTTTGTTTTAAATTCATGGGAAGTGAGTCAGCTTGAGTAACTCAAAATGCTCTCAGTTTATACAAGCCACATTAACTTTTTTCCCTTGCTTACAAGGTTAAATAAGAGGTCTGGGGAGGGAGAGAATGAATAGCAGTAGAAAAGAGGAGAATCTGGAAAATTAAGCCTTGTGTTGGCTTTGGAGGAGGACGGTTGCGCAGAGAGAAGGTTTAATATTGTTGTGGTTTATAACAGGCAGTTCTGCAGCGCGTATGTCACTACCAGAAGTCAAAACATGTTTGTAACTTTTCTAGCACAAGGTCAAAAGGCTATGAAATAGTGACACAGATGTGATTATTACACAAATAACAAAGACTTACTTGCAGTGTGTGTAATGTTTCCAGTTCAGGATTGCCTGCGTTTCACAGAACTCCACAATAATTTTCTGAAGCTGGATTATATTTACTGTCTGTTTTATACCAACTGTGTGTTCTTATATTAGCAAATGCCAACTTTATCCCTGGTTTTGTTGATAAGAAAAACAAAACACCAGGAGCTAGCTGCCCAAGATCATGCAATAAATCTATAGTAAGAGTCTTAGAATGATTGTCTCTGGGTTCATCCCCATCATGGGCTATCCTGCCCCATATGGCTGAATAATTTGCCTGGCTGTTAAGACTGTTTCATAGTCTGCCCCACTATTCTCATTGCTGACATGAGCACATTTTTCCCTCTCCTATAAAATGTAAGAAAACTGAGAGTTGCCTGGCCTTTGTGTGCTTGCTTAGTGTAAATGACTTCTGCTTGCATTGTCCCTTCCTGGGCAGAACACAAACGGGCTCCACAGAGCAGAGTAGTAAGAGGGCACCAAGCTGCATTAGAGAAACTCAGGAGATTTTTTTTTCTTCTTTTTATTTCCCACCCATCCCCTCTTCTTTGGGTGTTTTTTGGTGGGGTTTTTTTTTGGTTTGTTTTTTTTTTTTAGATTGGGGTTACAGTGCATTAGTCTTATTTTTTTTCCCCCCTCCATGTTGATAATACATAATTACACCTAAACACATTGCTTAAATATATTTTAGTAGATTACTTGTCATTTCTGGTACTGGGTTTCCCCCCCCTCCCCGTGATATATGCAGGCGAGAGGTCGATGTTGCTTTTTTGTTCTTAAATTTTACACAGTTCTTTACGAATACAGGGAGAGAGTTCCTTTGGAGCACTGGGGATGGTGCCGCGCAGCCTCGCCTCTCCAACTTGTGCTCAGGGAGTTAACACTCAGCCTCTTTGCTTGGGGACTGTAATGCTGCTTTTCAGCTGGAACCCAAATACTACGTGTTTTGGAACACAGTGTAATGTTTTGAGATGACATAATGTAGATGTGCTTTAAGCTTGTATAAAAATACATCAGATGAAGAAATCTGCATACATTTGGACGCACGAGGGTTCGTACTGTGCAGACAGCAGTGTTAAGTGTAGCTACCGTCATTAGGAACCCAGGTGAATATAGGGAACTGGAGATTGTTGCCTCCCTCCAACTGGAGTCGTCTTCTGCCTCTCTGTAGCAAGGTTTTATCCCTGCAGACTGGAAAAAAAAAAAGCTCAAAAATTGGAAAAAATACACAGTATTACATTTTAAATTACTAGTTCATTCATTATTAATTAACAATTAGGTTACTACTAGATTTTCTTCCTGCTATTGCTGTTGTGCTGTTGGTGTTACATACATTGTACAGAAATTTACCAGGCTGTCAACATTGTAGCGATTGTCTTAATTCTGGGTGGAGTTCTCCACTTCTGACTTCATGTTGTGCAGAGGACGAACGAGGTGATTCTGTCATTGAGTCTGAAATGGGCTTTTCAGCTTTGAGAGTAATGTTGGCTGACTTAAGGCAAACATGATTGTAGGTTACTTTGACATGTTGACCTAAATTAAATGATGTAGATATAATGAAATTTAATGAATGCAATGGAGTTGGATACGATAGAGGGTAAAAAAAAAAGCTTCCTTTTTTTAAGTGTTACTATTTATCAACAGGAATAGTACAGAAATGTTTTCTCTGCAACTGGAATGACTAGATATGTTTAGCATAGCAAAAAGGAAAAAAAAAATCTTTGTTTATTATCTTTGGTTTTGGTTAACCATAGTGGATTTCAGTTTTTAAACCGTTGTCATTGAAATGCGTTGTTTGCCCCTGTATGTTTTCTGCTAGATGTACCTGCTTTTGCAGCTGCGAGTAAGCTGATGTATGTCAGCTGATTTTTAAGGAGTGTACTTCCAATTTACAGGCAAGAATAAAATTCTGGACTCTGAAGTGTCTCATAGCATGTGCCTCTGCTTTTCCTAGGACTAACTCAAACCTCACTGTGTGGGGAGCACAATGGCTCTGCAGAGACAAGACCTAGAAACATCTTTTATCTGAAAGGTGTCTGGAACACTTTAACTATGAGTTAAATGTGTCTGTGTTTTGATGCAAGTTCCTCAGTGATCTTTGTTCTAGATCAGTTGTTTTGTGTGTTTTTTGTTTTTTTTTTCTTTCCTTGTTTTGGGGGAGAGGTTGGCGTGGTTTGAAGAAAATACCCTTCTGAAATGTGAGAAGCTTCTCCTGTGATTTGGGTTTTTGCCAGGCTCTGGGGCAATTTTGAGGGGTTTTTAAACCTTACTGGATTTCAAATCCTGCCCTCCCCACTCAAATTCCTCTCACTTGCAAAAAAGTATTCATTAAAATTCAAACCATAGTTTTGTATTTTGCATGAATTAGAAGAATCGTTTAAGAGCTGCAGGTGGTTACCGGCAGTTTTCCTGTGACACCTTTACCAATTTCTTTGTATTTCTTCTTGATATTAGGATTAATTCCTCTTGCCTTTCTCTCTCCTGGTCCATTTTCCACGTTTGCACTGTGACTAGAATTAATGCAATATAGGACCAGTGCAAAGATTATCAATTGAAAGCTCTGAAATACAGCCTAGTTGGGGGTGACTCTGTTGTCTCTATTTTAAATGCAACCTCCCTTACTTCCTCTCATCTTTGATACAGGCATGATGCATGTCTGTTCCTGGGGCATTAAAGTTAGTGTCTGTGGGAAATAGTCGACTTATTTCATCATTGGCATCTATGGTGACATCGTTTGGTCTTAAATGTGGTTGTACAGTGTTTATGCTGCTTTGATACTTGTGCAAGTACTTGCCGAGGAGTGGGGTGGGGGAGGTAATTTGGGACCTTCTACTCCCTGCGGGGTGTGTGAGCAGGAGCAAGTGTCTTCATCCTGACCCTTGCAGGCTCCTGACTCCTCCCTGCGGGTGTGCTTGGTGCTGCCGCGGCTGGGAGGTGGGGGAAATGAGCACGCTGGGGTGCTCTGGTTTGCAGGTAACGTGTCCCCTAAGGTGCATGACAGAACAAGCATTCTGGGAGGAGGGACATGAGGAGAAGCAGGGGGAGGACTGCTATGGTATCTTCTGGCCACAGTGGCGTGTAACAGACGTCAGTGGCTTCTAACCCTGAAACTTTTTCCATCCTTTTCTTTTGCTGTGAAACACTTGTTGCTGCTTCCTCCTTATGTTCTCTCCACCCCCTGCCTTCTTGCTGTTTCAGCCCTGTGCAAGCTCTGGCAGCCCCGGTGAAGAGTCCAAGCCAAAAGTCAGCAGAACAGAGAAAAGAAAGGCTGCTTATGCCCAGATATTGTATAAAATGTATGTGCAGTTTGAGGGAGGGAAGGATGCCAGTCCTCCACATCCCCCTTCTCTCCTCTTTGGAAGCAAACGCAGCACTCCTTTCCATGCTCTGAGTAGGTGTGGGAGAAAGTAGTCAGAGCTTGTTGAGTCTTTTAGAGTGAAAGTGATGGGTTGAAGTCAGCCTGGGGGCTATTGGTTGGACTGGTTTAGATAATAAATCATCTTTGGAGTCCGTCCTGTGAAAGAACTTTCTCCATTGCTGTGCAAGTATGATGGCACGTGCCAGGCTTGATGTCTTTTGTTAGGAATGCCTCTGTTGCATTTCACAGGCCATAAATTACCGTGTGGTATTTGTAGCAATATCAGTCTCTCTTTGGAGATAGAAGTGTACAGCCTTTTTTCTGGNTTTTTTTTTTTTTTTTTCTTGTTTTGTTTGTTAGAAGAGCTTCAAAAGTGGCCTCAAATCTTGAAAGTGGCTCAGAGGCCAAAACTTGGCCATCCCTGGTATGGAACTGTTTCATGACTTTGAACTTTTAAGCTATGCTGAACAAAATACAGGAAAGTTCATGGTACAGAACAACTGCATTGACAGGGAGAGACCTTGGGAAAACAAGTCCTGGGTCACACCTCTGATTCTGCGTGCAGAGAGAAAGGGAGTGATGAGTAAGTATTAAAACCAGTAATGAGCAGACTTTGATATTTATTCCAGAATATCATGTGGTCCGTATCTTTTGTATTCACATATTTGCAATGCATACTAAAATATGTGCTGAGCTATCATGTCTCCATTGTCAGTATATAGGCACACTTTTTTTCCTTCCATTCATGTGTAGCAGGTGGACTTCCAGCAGCAGATAAAGAGCAATTACAGTAACAATGCAGAAGTGAAATATCATATACAGCGCTCATCCAAAAGCAAGTTACTAAAAAGCATCTGCCTATTCCAAAGCTCGCATCTCACTTTAAGCATCAGTTGCCTTTTACATGAGTAACAGTTGTTTTTCTCTTTGAGCCGTGTGATTGTATGGTGCTTCTGTTCTGCTGACACCATTTCATTAAATAGCTAAAATTGCAAACGCTGGTGGAAATGGAGTCATAGAACATTAAGTAAAATTGAATGATACTGGTCTCTTCAGTACTGCATGAATTTATCCTCGTAGTTTCCCCAGAATCAATGAGAACTGTTTTGGAGTTTAGTTAGGGGGAGCTTACTGAATTCAGGAGATACACAAGCAGAAGTTTAGCTTATCCTCTTTCCTGGTCAAATAATAACCTGTGATGTAACAGCAATGCCAGGAAGTCTTTAATATACACAGAAAAAGTTGCAGTCTAGGTGACTTTGGGAAACCTCCTGCTGCTTCTTTTTATATTCTTATATTTTTTATATTTCAAATACATACCCAAATGTTTCTATGTTTCTGTAGACTTTGGAAGAGAACATGAAACACAGCAAATCAAAGTGGTTTAAGTCTGCTCATTTGGGAAATGGAAGAAGATGGGATGATTTTTTAGGTAGGAATGATAGCTCCAGCTTGCTTTTGACATTGGCAATAAAATGCTTTTTGCCTCTGTGTGTCCTTTCTCCAGAAAGCGTAAGGAGATTACTGTTTGCAGACCAGTTTCAGGTGGAAGTGACAGGTTACTTGCATCACAAAAAGCAGAATGAGCAGTAGTACAGCAGGACACAATAACTGACATGCCTTGATATGAGGTTTATCTCTTTTTTTTCTTTTTAAAGTCGTTCTTGCAATGAGAACCCTTCAAATTGACTAGGCATGGCCTGTATGTTGCACTTAAACATTATCTTACTCTCATTTCTTCATTCTCTTATCTACCCACTCCCTGCTTTGCTGTCCTCGCCCCTTCCAGTCCTCAGTCCTTGTTGCTCTTTGTGTCTTTCTCCCACTTGTCTCAGAGCCTCCGTTAATGCCCCTCTGTATGCGGGGAACAGTATGTCAGTTGTCTGTCAGGCACCCTATCGTTGCTTGCCATCCACGCCATCTTAAAACCCACTTCTTCCAGGAATTCTCCATGCCAGTTCTTCAAACTGATAATCTCTCCGCTCCTTTTCTTCGCTGAACAGCTGTCCTGTGGTGGTCTGTCCAGCCATGCCTCTCGCCCCCATACTGTCAACGTAAAGTCTTTGGGTTTGGTAATATGCCTCTCTCCTAGCTTTAGTGTAAAGTTTTACATTAAACGTATGGTTTTGTGTAGACCATGGCTATTTGAATGACTGTTCATTAGATAGAATGTAATTCAAACAGCAGGTAGTGACTTTTCCTCAAAGAAGAACCTCTCTTCTCTGTCTGTTCCCTTAAAGCATTTCTGCGTGGGTGGTTCCCTGTTCAGTATGGCGTGGAAGACAATGCAATGTCCTGATGTGTGACCGTATTGATGGGTTTATACATATTTTTAAATAGACTTAAGTAAATAGGTAGCTGCCAGGGCTAACATCTGTTTCCCTGGAATAATGTGGCATGCATGTTTTTGGGGCTTTTAAGCAGAGACACTTGGCATTTAAATTCCATGCTGACGGATGAGGAGATGTGCTAGAACAAGCTATAAGGGCCGTTATACTTGGTCTTTGTGCCCCGACACTTCTGGGTTTCTGTTTCCTACCACTATTTCCCAGTGTGTTTTTCAGAAGAGCCTGACTCCTAATCCTAAAGGATCTGGCAGGGATTCAGATTTGAAAGTGTGGGTTTCTTCATTTTGGGGAAGTGTTTGTGTGATAAAGAATGGGAGTCAGCAAGTGACATAATTGGAGCTTGGAAAGCTGAGGTACAAAGCCTGTACGCTGCAGCAGTGAGGGGCTGCTTCTCAACGTGGTGGCTCACCCACGGCTCCAACCGATGTAGCTGGGTCCAGCGTCGCCCCAGCAGCACCTCTTGAATCCGTCTTGCATAGTTTGTATTGCATCTGGGAAGCCTCGGTCGTGTTACTGGTGTGGAGGTGAAGGTGGATGTGCTTTACGAGTCGTGATAAGAGGAAGATCGCTGTCAAGGAACAGCAGCAAAGTGGACCTTGCCATTTTGCCCTGAAAAAATACAGCTTCAGTTTTACAAAAGGACACGTGTCAGCTGACTGTTGACGGTTAAAAGGATGGAACTTTTAAAAAACAAGAAGTCCTTATATGTGTGGTTATTAATAGTTTAAAATACAAGAATTACAGGAATTAAAAGTAAAGNTCCTCCCTGCCGGGGTGTTAAGCAGATTTACGCTTAACCCAGTGCCCCCCCCCCCCCCCTTTTTTTTTCCCCTTCTCTCTCCCTGTCCTCCCTCCCTCTTTATTTGCCCGGAGGCTTGAATCAGTGTAACTAGATATATCTTCATGTAACGCTGCAGTACTTAGGTAGATGATACTAAGTGGGAATATTTAGGGACAAGAAGATAATCTTTTTTCTTGTCTTTTAATTGTGGCTCTTAAGGGTGAACCGCTGCATCACTACTGTCTGGAGCTGCCTGGAAATCTGCCTATTTGTGTTTCTTTTGCTGTTCTTTGCGGGGGTGTGAGTGGGTGTGTGTGTTATGTTTTGGAGCATGTATCTTTTTTCTTTTTTTAAGTCCATTTAAATGCTAGGTTTTGATTTAACAACTTTGTGTACTGACACAACTGTTCCTCAAGGTGAACCATATTGAGACAGGCACCTTCAGTACCAAAACCCTAGCACATTAGCACACCTTTCCCCTCGAATTCTTGTTTATGAAGATTTTTTTCCTTTCTTGAAGAAAAATACATGGAAGTGATATGCACCTTATGATTTCATTCAGTTAATTGCTGTTAATATAGGGCAAAAAAAGATAAGGCAGAATGACAGTGGTCTGATTCTTCTTGCCTGTGTCAGAGCTCCAGGTGTTCCCCATAACCAGTATGCCAAACACATCCTGCTGCTATTAGCTTACAAGGACAATTTTAAAATATTTTTCTCTGTCTTAAGGGTACAAAAAGAAACAAAAATTGAACCATGACTAAGGAATAATACTTTCTTATTGCTATTATCATGGGCTCAGCTTAAGAGATTTTTTTTTAGCTTTTTCGTGTCTGTCTGTAAGATAACAGTAGTAAAAACAAGCAAAGTGTAAGAGCTAACGGTACAACTGCTTTTAGACAGTTTGGCAGGAAACACTGTTTCCTGTTGTGTTGACTTTCTCATAAATATTAACCCATCTGGGGCTTCAACGTTTGTTGCTACAGTGGGATAGACAATGTCAATAACAGCCCAATTTAAATAAGTTTGTCACTTTAATTAGATACAGCAGATTCTGGTTAAAAAAGACAGGATTTCCTATTAATTCTTTTGATCGTAGTGTAACATCTTCAGATTTCTATCTGCATAGTCGAGTAGGCAAGCGGGATTAGATTTACCTTTAACATATGGGCTCATACTGGTGTGGTTTGCTCTTCTGCATCAGGTTAGAGCTTCCAGAAGGTGTGTGTCATAGGCAAATGCTGGGTTCCTCAGCACTCCAAAGTCAAATAATAGTGGTAGTGCCATTCGATGATATGCTTCCCAGATCACCAGATAAATCTACATGTGGAGCAGGATGATGGATCCATCTTCTCCATTACTTTCTTGAGATGAATTGTACCCTTGTCTCTTGAAGCCCCAAGCAAGCGCTATTCACAGTTCGAGGGTAGCAGCAATACCAAGAGAGAGGTGAACCTCCCTTAACCTTTTACCATGCCTGTTTCTCTTGGCTGACAGTTGTGTGAACACTGGTTCAGCAGGGTGTCTTTACTTAATTTAGGTAGTACCTCCTACCAGGGTGCAGCAGTCTTTTATGGCTGGCATTCAGGCTTGTGGTTTTTCAAATCAGATGCTGATACGTGAGATCTGAAAGCCAGAGGGTGCCGCTTCGCAGAGCTGTGAGATCTGCTGATAAGTTGTGCTGGGTGGGGGACGTGTTCTTGAGGTGTCTCACTTGAAATGCTGTGGCTTCCATTTCCCAGTGCTTATGTATGTCACCAACAATCTGCCCCAGCGCACTCCTCGGGAAATTGCCAACCTGATCTTTTGTGAAGAGCAGTCGTGTTGAATTTAGCATTACTACATCGAGTAAGACACTGATACTGAGAGTGAGTAACTGTAACCAGGTCTGCCCCTGTGCCAGACAGTGTGTGTTTAGTTGTGTCTATGTGCCTTTATTGAGATGTAACTGTTCCTAATTTGCTCAGCTGCTTGACAAAAGCATAAATGACAGCAAGGTGAGAGCTCTTTTGTTGGCTGCAACTCTGTGTTGCCATGAAATCATTGTAACGTTATGTATAAAGTGATAAATGATCGTTAACTTCTGACTTGAATATAATTACAGCACTAATTATACATTGGAGTAAATTTCAGCAGAAATGAATGGTTGCTATCTCTGTATCTTAATTTCTATCAAAATTTTAAGAGAAAGTTGAGAATATTTTTCCTTGGTGTGAAAAAGGGGGATGTTTGAAGGGAATCTGTATGTATCATCATGTATTCACGTGGATATTGCATGCCCTAATGAAAGTTTTGGCAGCGTAGGCAACCAGAGTGTTTACTTCCTTAAAAAACAACAATAAAACAATCTTTAGGGTTGAAGTGCCAGCATGTAGTCTGTAACATTTAAATTATTTCCTTATGCATTTGCACTTTTTCAGCTGGAGTTACTTAAGAACATAATCCTGTTGAATGCCCAGCTGCCAGCACAGAAGAATGAGGGGGTGGTCCAGGAAGTTGGTCATCTAGCTGAAAATCTAATTGCGTGTTCAGCACAATTAGAGAACTGATTGCTTCCCTGAAATAAATCAATACATTTGTAAGCGTAAATAATTACGATTTCTTAAAAAGCACTATCTGTCTGCTGCTTTGTTTTTTATTTCCTAATGGGGTCGAGAAGTCCTGCAAGACCAAATGGAGAAGATGTCAATGTTTGAGTACTACCTAAAATTACTAGGATCCCTTGGAAGTTCATTTGAGATGTCTCATAATAAAATAGAGAATGACATCACTTCTGTTCTATACTAGATCAATTTTTTTTTTAGTAATGCTCTGAAATGGTTCTACAACAACAGGATTTTGTTATACATATCAGTTAAAAAAAGTCAACAACAGATATGATTAAGACTTTAATAATAAAATCAGATGACTTGCATTTCAGTCAGCGAGAATGAAAACTCTTTGCACATATGTGTATTTTGCTCATAGTTTCTACTCATATTTTAATCTCCTTTGGAGTTCAGTATTAATCTTTCAAAACACACATGTTACTAATCAAAATATTATTCTTCTAAAGATTTTTGCTTGAAGTACCAACCAGAAGACATATGTTTTTAGAGGCTGTGTTACAGCTTAACAAACACAGACCAAACAACTTATAGTTGGGCTGGTTTTGCTAATTCTGTATTTAGTTGAATAAAGAGCCTCGTGGATGTGAATGTTAATTGATGCCAGCAATGCAGGTTCGTTAGTTTTGGGGTTTGTATGATTTTATTCTCTTCTGGAGTTCAAGTAAAAGAAAGGGAGTGAAACCCTGACAAGAGACACGAAATGGAAAACACATGTTGCACAGAAAAGCTGTCCAGGGGACAGAACACCACAATGTCGCTCATTAGATGCGAAAATAGCTGTTACTCAGTTTGATATAGTGAGCACATTATTGCGCTGTGAAAAAAGGAAAGCACGACCAGTTCTAAAAAGTGCAGGATGCTTTTGTTTTGTTTTGCCTTGTGGGGTGCTTTTTCCTTTCCGTGGTGGTAAGGGCAAAACTGTGGTTTTCGGGCACTTCCTTAGGAGGGGCATGAGAGGTAGCAGAGGAGCTGTGCAGGAGCTGCTCCAGGTGTATCCTTTCTGAATGGGCTGCGACACCCCCCTGAGGACTGTTGGTCTGAGGGACCTTGTGTTTTTTGCATGCTGTTATGTGGGTGGTCTCACTGCTCTGTTATGCAGCTTGGACTTCCTGGTTAGTGTAAAAAAAAAAAAAAAAAAA
>RSEF01000009.1:9886068-10077361 GCA_003993805.1 Himantopus leucocephalus
AAAAAAAAAAAAAAAAAAAAAAAAAAAAGAGCCTCCCTGAGGTTCTAGATCTGCTAACAAAGGAAAGGTCTGGGGGGCTAATCAACCTCCCATTGTAATCAAGAGGATAATTTCTGTTGTATGATAGTAGCTGGCACTACATACCCACAGATCCCATTTCTGTGAAGTGACTTGTCTTGTGGAGACTGATGTTTATGCCAGTAGGATTCTGCATAGGTCGATTTCTGTGTAGAAATTAATGATTTGCCCTCTGTGCTTTAGCCCCAAAAGTGTCATGGTTAGGACATACATGACATGATCAAACGGGGAAAGGCGGCTTGGTTTGCTCCCCCTGTGCCGATCAGGTTTGAGGGCTTTTTTGAGCAATACTTAAAACAAACAAACAAAAAACCTAAGATCCTTCCTTAATATTTATAGCCTGAAAAACTTTGAGTCCTGATTCTTAGCATCTTTATTTTGGGAAAAACTGCCACTGGATTCTTGGCACTGCTAAGAAAGAAGGGATCTGAAGCCACTTTATTATACTGCTAGTGGAAGTAATCCATATTCTTCTTGCGGGATCTTTCCTGTCGGATAAAAGGCTACATCTGCAGCTGCGATGTTTGGGGGAGTGGGGTGATGGGACATCAGCACCTGAGACAACACAGTTTTTGCTGGCCCCCTGTATGTACAAATTTTACTTTCTACTTCCTTTCTTACTTTATCCACGTTTTGAGCCTCATTTTCCATTTTGCAGCTGTAGAAGCTTATGCTCGGAAATTGAATGGGATTGTTCCTTTTGGTTCCTTGCTCCTGGCTGAACTCTTTGCATATGGAGCCTGCCTCAGAGTGAAATTGCCTTGAAATAATAAGCAGGAATTATACAGCTGACTTAGGCTTGAAAGAAGCCTGATTGGGAGCCTCTTTTGCTCATTTCTGTGTTGGGTTAGAAACAGAGCCTTCTGCAAAATGAAATTGTATGGTCTAAATGGCCAGTTTATAGCCTCTTGTTCTTGTCTTTGTGTTAGTCTTTGGCTGGAGGAGCTCTTCCGTTTCAGTTGTGTTTAGGGCTCTCCCAGACAGGGCACAAATTCAGGGTCTGGTTTGCTAGGCTGAATAAACCGTGTTCTTACACAGTCATGGAATAAATTAGTTTGGAAAGAACTTCTGGAGGTTGTCAAGTCCAGCTCCCTGCTCAAAGCAAGTCCAGCTAAATAAGGTTGCTCGGGCCCTTGTCCGGCCAAGTGTTGAGATTCTCCAAGGATGGAGATCCCGCAGTCTCTATGGTGCCCTGTTGCAGTGTTTGACCACCCTTCATGGTGAAGAACTTATTATTGTATTTAATTGGAATTTTCCTTTTTGCAAGTTCTGTTCATTGTGTCTCATCCCCTGCCAGTGTATCTCCAAGAAGAGCTGGTCTTCTCTGTACTCTGCTGCTAGGTAGGGTATAGACTGGCAAGTTTTCCCATCGGCCTTCATTTCTTCAGGGTGGACTAATGTATTTTTCTCAGCATTTCCTCCTATGTTGAATCCTCCAGCCTCAGTCTGTCTTGGTGACCTTCCACAGGACTTGATCCAGTGTGTTGGTGGACTTGTACTGTGTTTCCGAGAACCCGACACGTTAACCCAGGTGCTCTCTTCAACACATTCATTCCTTGGTCATGTTAGCAGGCCTTTTCTGTGACTGATTCATTCTTTGAGGTGGCCAGACCTGTTCGTGTATTCTCAGGGATGTCTCACCAGGGTATTCATGTCATTACTATTAAAAAGAGGAGTAGAAGTACTTCCTTTGCTAGAGAAACCTCGCATTATGTCCAGGACAACATTTAACTCTGCTTGTGGCAGTGTCATATCAGTAGTTGATCATTTTGGCACTGGCCACTGCTTCCAGCTCTTCCCTTTTTATTTTCAGCTGATGAACTCCCAGCTTGCAGTAGAAATTCTTATCTTCAAGGCATTTGATGTTTTAAATTAAAACTTTATTAAATTAACCTGGAATGCTTTAGGCAGCAAAACTCCTGGCTTCCTGGGACAGTCCATTGTTCTTGTGAGGGAGTTTGGAAAGGGTATTCTTGGCTTGAAAGTCCAAAAGCCTCCTGTGAACAGCATGTGCAGAGCCAGGTAGGAATTGCTGCTCATCTCTATCACATGCATAGTCTGACTTGGAGGCAGAAGGTGTTGGGTATTACTCTTGTCCTGTCAATCTGGCTTCTGAGAGAGAGGAAGGATACCAAAACTGGGGAGCAGGAGATGAGCCAGTCTAACCTCTGTGGCCTGACTTCATACCCAGGAAAAAAAAAAGGCTTTGTTTTTTTCATTTTTAATGCAGACAAGTAAAAAATGTGCTTGGCTCCCAGGTGGTTATTCTAAATGCGGACATACTAAAGAACGGGAGGCTGTGCTGGCAAGCTGTGACCTAGGTGGAGATGCCAGCAAAGTTAACCGTCTCTGCGTAAGACACAGTGATGCGCTGGGGAAAAAGTTATTGCAATCCCTGGTAGAGACTGAGACCGCAGGTCTGCGGAGCTGGTGGAATTCTGTGTGTGCGGACTTCAGGGTCCCAGTGAAGGAGACAGAGTAGAGCAAAGTCTTGTGTCCTCTCCATCTTGCTTGTGGCCATTCCTCGGCATGTGCCACACAGGCTGGCCCTGAGTGCCACACTCCAATTCTCTAAATATTTTCCCTGTATTCGTTTGCAATCAGTAGAGTCCTGCTTCTCCAGCTTATCTGGTAAGGCCTGTGTTTGTAACTGCCTTGGGTAAGCAGTTGGGATTTGCGTACAAAGTATCTGATTCCACTCTTTCTTGATGGTAAACAGTTAATATTTTTCTTTGTTAAACAATATGAGAAACATTAAAAGAAGGAGTTCACTTATCTCGTAACTTGCATTTTTTCATACTCAAGTGAATTGTTTGAAAAGTAAAGGAGCGTACGAGTAGATAGGAGCAGGCCAAGAGATACCTTCCCTTGCAAGCTCTCTTGTGACCTGAAGGACAGATACAATATTTTCAAAGAGTTAGAGGCTGAAAGTGTTCTGGTTATGGCACAGTTCTATTTTTTGTTATCTGTTCTTAGCTGGGTTGTAAGTAGAAAGATGTCATTGGCCTGGACTGGAGGCAAATTGGAATAAGACATGCATTTTCTAACAAGATATCACTGTCCTAAAATTCTCCTTTACTCCGGATTTGGGTGGTGTCTTTTTGAAAGTAACTCTAGTCTCTCTGTATTTGTTCTTGCTTTGTATTTCTAGCCTGTATTTGAACAAAAATACTGATTTTTGGATTGTAGCAAGCTGTAGCTGTTACAGAAATAGAGACTAGGTTGCGCATCCTGAAGATGAGATGTCAGCAATACAGGTCTTCTTGGCTCTTGTCCAAAGCTTGTTGATGTCAGAGAGAGTTTTTGCAGTGTTTTTATAGGCTTTTAATCCTATTTTAAAGGAGAAGGGGTAGTTCATTAAACCACTGTCCCTCATATTCAGGCCATTTAACATAGAGAATATTGCTGTACAAATGGCACCTCATCCAAACCCACATGTTATTCTTAAAACCTCATTAGCAGCTGATGACTTCTCTTAGAGTCAAGCGGTGTGCCGCTGGGAGAATGGGCTGGGGGACGTTCCTCCCTGGTCTCCAGAGTTGCTTGTTTCTCTTCCCAGTATTTCCATAAGCGGCAGGGCTGGTGCCAGGGCAGCAAACAGAGAATGCATTTGCTCTTGTGCGGGAGCAGTGGATTTCTGTGTAACTGGCTGTGTTTCATTCTTTAAAACTGATTTGTGAAACATCTAGACAAAAGTTGTCTTTGGAGTTTTTGCATGTCATGGAAATCTTGGACCCCGGCCAGGTAACAGACAAGTTGTACTCTCTTACAGCTGTAAGATCTGTCACGAAAAATAACATGTTAGAGTGAAAACAGGCAAGTGTGGCTTCCCCCCGCCCCGCCCCATGCCAGTTTTGGTTTTCAGACTCTCTCCCATTGGGTTAGTGAAATGGAAGTCTTCTGGACCAGCTGCTGATAATGCCATTTGAGGGGTTGTGTGCAAGTTGAACGTGGATCTTTCTGAAAGAGGGTAATAACGTGCTACCAGTTCTTTTTGGGAACTGATGGGGCAGTGCCTGTTTTTTCTGCTGTGGCTTATTTCTCAAATCTTCACTTCAAAAGTGAGAGCCCAGCCTTATTGTAACTTCCGGTGGAAATTCTTCCCAGAGTTTCTCTTATACACGTTTTTATGTTAACGCTGTGACAGAGAAAGGTTGAATTTTGGTAGCTCCAACTAATTCTCCTTCAGTTTCATGGGATGATGAAAGTTCTTTTAAAAAAACCAAACAAACATTTGCCTTATAAGTTCTGTAGTTATTTTTCTTGGTATGAAGAAGTTTAAATATTTATTTTTCTTGTTACATGTTTAAGAAAACCACAACAATGCTCTTAGCCGCTGTTTAGTGTATCTAGTGCTAGATCCAGAAGCCACTGAAGTGCAGTGAAATAAAGAGGTTTCATCACTGCCTATAGACTACAGCTCTCCCATTTTACTTAATCTAAGACCCGAGAATAATCCCAGTGATGCCACAGAGAAATTGTGAGAGAATTGTAGAAAACTACCTGTCAAAGTGAGAAATTACTTGAAAATCAGCAGGGTGCTTCACCGGAGTTGGAAATAAGAATGTGGCAACTATTTGCGTGCAAGGTATAAATTTATTTCACATTTTTTATAAAGATAATATTCTGAGAAATGCCTTTAGGGGTTGAAGCTTCATAGATGTGGGTTCTAGCCCAGGTTCTGTCATTAGCCTGTTGGAAATCCTTGCTTCAGTCGTCTTCATCATTTTGTCTCTGTTTCCTTTTTTGTTAAATGATCGCAGTATGTTGAGGCCATTAGTAAACTGCTGTGGGATCTAATGGGGGGAACCTCTGTATTTTGGCCACGTACAGTGTGGTAGTAATGAAGAGTACTCCACACAACTTCTGTATAATACTTTTCACCAGACATCAGCATGAAAGAGAAGAGCAATATTGAGAAGAGAAAGGTGGCATTAGCACACGCAGTCATGGGGAACCTGTTTCTGTGGTTATCAGACTTTTTCTCCCCCTCATGTCTGTACATGATGGTTTCCATTTTCAGCAGGTAAAGTCAAGAAACAGCAGAGTTATAGGAGCATGTTTTGAAGCATGAGCTCCCATGAGCTTGCGAGTTGTCCAGCAGCCCCATGTCTGTTGTTGCGCGGCCCTTGCTGGGCTCCCCGTCGTGGGGACGCGTCCCCCGCTGAGCAGCCTGCCCCTCGGGTACCGCGCTGCCGCCTGGTCAGCACAAGGATGCTCTTAAAGCAGGCACAAGGTCTCGCAGCCTGCCCCGTCTTTCCGTGCCACATGTAGCACTGTGCTGCACAGGCACGCTTCAGGTGGTCACTTCTTTGTTTTCAAAGGTAAGTCTGTGCCTAACTTGTCATTGTTTGAACCATGCAATATTTTGAAAGGTTAGATAGAAACAGTGATCCTAATCCTGCAGCCCTTCCTTTGGGCTGTTTCCCTAGCTATGGTGGAGAACACCTGACGTCTTTTAAAGGTTTTGGAAAGTGCAGTTACTTTTTTTGTAATGTAAAAAGAAGATTTTTACAAACACAGTCATTTAATCTGTTACTTGTCATACCCAGCGAGGAAAGCCAAGCCTGATGGTGAATTTATCTTTCATCTACTACTCCCTAGAGGGTGCCATACACTTACTTTCTGCAGTCCTGTTTGCTCTGTAGCCAGGTGACATTGCAATGGTTTTGTGGCCGTGCTGGGAAGGCATCTCTTTGAGTGTAAGCAGTGTTGCTTGCTGCTGTGTAAGGTACAATGAAGAGAAATGAGATGGTAGAATGATTTAAGCCCCTCTCGTATAGTTATAACTGTATACTGAACAAAATTGGTCCTGTTTTACCTGAATCCAGGACAACTACGAATTTGGGAGTTTGCACTGACTGTAATGTAGAATTATTTGTGTCGATCAAGGATAGCTTCATGAGAAGGAAATGCAATCTCAAGATGAAAAAGCTGTGTGTCATTCAGGAGCTGTACTGACTGGTTACCGCAGTAAATGCCTGCTTTCCCAGGTCCCTAAGGAGCAGCTGGTGGAAACTAAAGAAATACAAAGCCCATGTACTTCTGACTCATTTAGTCACCTTTGGCAAGACCCTTGGGCCTGCTCGGCTGCTTGAGACCTCAGTGTTCCTGATATTCAACTGGTTTGAAGCAACACTTCAGTGCATGAATGTTTTCAAATGACTGTAAGAGGGTATGGATGGAAGGCATGGATGCTATTTATGGCTTTTAGCCACCATGAGTGCATAACCTTTATTTGAAATAAGTGCACGATCACCATGTATCCTTTAAAGAGCTTTTTTTTTTTTTTTTTTTTTTTTTTTCCTTATGATGATGGCAGTGGTTCAGGATAGCACTGCACAGCCCTTTGTAGGCCACTGGGCTGGATGTGAAAGCTTTGGGACATAGTGTGTTGGAAAAGAAGACAGGGTGGCTCCTGAAGCTGGATTCTCATAGCCCCCCGGACCTCCACTAGCAACCTGGCAGCAGACAGAGAACAGGAGGCGGTAGTGGAAATGCTGTCTCTGTGGCAGTGAGAGGTGCCACTGCAACGTGATATCTGCCACGTTGCTTTAAGGACACAGTCATTACAAAAAGCACACTGAAAGCTTATACTATTCCTCAGGCATAAAGTGTGCAAGGAAAGGAGGCACATTAGTGAGGGTTTCTGTTATCAAGCAGACTGCCATGAAGACTACTTCACACATTCGATCTGGGTCTGGATGCTGGTTCCTCAGCGGCTGGTTAGGATTCCACCATTTGTTTTGAAGTAGCAGAGCATGAAGAGAGACTTTCAAACTTGGGTACATTTTTTTTCCCTTCTGCTTTCCTTGCAAATGCCTCCGAGCCTTTATGAAAACAAATACTGGAGGCAAGGATCTTTGATGTCTCTGAGGAAAATTCCCTTTGCTAAGAGGATAATGTCTATCAGCCCTTTTTGTTTTGAAAGGGTGATGTGGGAGATAAATTATAAGGTACTGAGAGATGACACAGTAGCTCACCAAAATGTGAGTGATCCTCATCTGCATCAAGGTAGAGACGGTAATTTTGTTGTTGTATCTTGCTTCAAATGCTTGCCTGCTGCTTGTATAGGCCGGATCTTAACTGAAGTTTTACGATACGTGTGGAGCTGTGAGTGACAGCCACTGGCCACGTTGCTTATGCGATGTTGGGAGCTGCTCATCATCAGTACCAGGATGATGTATGTGGAATAGTAACTGATGTAGGATAGCCTTGAAAACTGAAGAACTTGCTGTACTGTTCCCAAGAGAACAATTCGTGCTTTAAAACGTTCGGGGCTTGCAGGGGGTCTGACTCCAGAAGCGCTCAGATGTGCTCAGCTGAGTGCTGTGCATGTCTGTGTGTACCAGTGCATCACCTGCACCAGAACCACCCCAAGCTATCTCTGATTGAGCTATGTGAGGTAGATAGCTCACCTGGCAAATTTTTGCGCTGTCTCTGAGGGAGGATTTTCAGTGAATGGACATTGTTTTGCCAGTTTATTAACCACTTTGAGTTTAGGTAAATCGTCTTGTGAGTCGGCTTCAGAGTGCCAACAAATTGCTCTCTGTGACAGTAGCTTTGTATAAACCTGCTTTACGCCAGCGAGTACCTTGCTCAGCTGGATACTCGGGCATCCTTTGGTAAGTCGTAATGGTGGTATGAGAATTATCATCTGTAACAATGCTGTTCTTCTTATTTGTACCGGTATGCTGCCTTTAGTTCCCATTAACGGCTGGGGGCCTTTGTGGGCCAGGCTGAACAGACTGTCCTCAGCAGTTCCAGGGGCGTTCCTGTTTTTGTGGATGGTTCCTGCAGTCGTCTGTCACTGCTTCTTTAGGATTGTCACACTTCAAGAGCTTTTGCTTAACAACTTAGTGCATGTCATGCAAACACATCTTGGAGAGGAGGGCTTGTTTTCTGGAGAATACAAAAAACCCCCAAAATGGCACATGCCATCTTGACAGCTGAGCAGGTGTGGGCAAAGGGTTCTTCTAACCTGCAGCTGTCCTGCTTGCCTGAGGAGAGAATGCAGCCTCCTCTGGGGTTAGAAGGAAGGATCAGTGTTTTATTTGGAAACTTTAGAAATTCTCTAAAGGATCTTCTCTCTGAGAGCTGCCTTTCTGTCATCCTGTTTAAAGCTCTCAGCTGAAGACCAGCATACCAATAGGTTATATCCTGTTTATTCAGATGATGTGAATTCAAATGACACAGAAAGGAAAAATAATGGAATAAAGCAAGCTGTGGGAAGGAAATAAACTTTAATATGGTGTGCTAAAGAGGTATGAAATAGGAGTGTCAGAAAATGTTTGGTAGCATCTTTAGAAAGTCTTGCAGCCTGCAGAAACAGAAACACAGGAATACTGAGGAAAAGAAATAACCCAGTGCTTGGGGGATGAGGGGTTTACTTTCTGCTGCGGACCTCCTGCCAGAGACAGTTTACCTCTTCAGGCCCTGGCTGCCCATTTGCAGAGCTGGCATCTCTTTCATGTGGAAGCTGAGGCTGGGTGACGGATAGCTGTTACCTCGAGGATGGTATAAGACATGGCAAGTGTGACCCACTTCTGCTCTCGCACAGCTTTACTGCTGCACAGACCCAGCCCTTGGAGTTGCCAAGGACTGGATCGCCGAAGTCATCTAGGTTAAAACAACTGTCTCGCCTCTCCATTTCTATTTTATTTTATTTTATTTTTTTTTCCATAGAGGTTCCTTTAGTGGTCTGCTTCCCAGCCTGTTCCTGTAAACCATCATGCCGGGGTTACACAGCTACTTAGCATAGCTGCAATGAGCGGTGGTTGAGAACAGAGCGCGAGCGGGCAGCGGATGGCTTCCAGTGTGGATATGCCTTAGCCCAGCGTTGTTGCCAAAGTCTTCGTAATGGGGAATTAAGGAGTTCCTTGCACAAAGGAGTATTTTGCTTCCCAGGGGGTCTCAATGAATTCAGCTTCTGGATTAAAGTGCTAATTAACACAAAATAGTGCTCGATGCTTCACTGTAAGAGTAACTAACACTGTTGATAGTTGGTGTATAAGCATAATGTATGCTAATGAGATCCCTACATTTGAAAAACAAAGCTGTTGATACTGTGTGTGTGTCCAGGCATTTTTAGTGGGCTGGGAGGTTTCCTTTCCAATCATAGCTCATGCTCCTGTGAGATTTCCTTAAAACAGAAGGGTTTTTTTAGGTCTTCAGTCATTTCTTCTCCCCTGTGCATTAGCTGTTTTTTCAGTTCCTGAATTTTGATCAAGGCCTGGAGGCTACTTTTAGCTGGCTTTGGCTCGTTAGTTTACTTGTTTTCGGACTAAGTGTCATTTTTGTCTCCTAAGAGGTGAAATGCCAAGATTATGTAATTCCTACTTGTATCTAATAATAGCTTAATCCACAAATAATTGTAGTGAAGTCACTTGGACCACGGGCAGAGAATAGTTTGATCCAAAGACCACTGAAATGAATGGGATTCTTCGCTGAGAGCGAAGCAAAGCTTTGGGTCAAGCCCAGGGGTGCTATCCCGTGTATGCGTGCATGCGCGTGTGCGATGGTGTTGGGCTGTGCTATGGAAACCAAATTTCATAAAAATCCCTGCCAGCTCTCCCAGCTGAACGCTAGTGAGTAAGAGAAGATGCTGTACAGACAGACAGGAGGTGCGTTAGCAGCCCCCAAGGTGGCAGAGCAGTTGCCATAACAGCCAGCAGCAGACGATATCCAGGCCCCCATCGCTGCTGCTGGAATTAGAGTAGGAATGTAGGTCTCCCAGCTGCCAAGTGCATCTTTTGTGTGCCCAAGGTGTCAGGCGCAGCTCTGGAGTAGGCAGGGGACTGATGAAAACGTAAACAATAGCAGCGACAGCAGGCAGGATTGCTGATTTGGTGCAGAAATTACCCAGCTGTGCCACCGCGCTCTTGTAATCGCATTAGGAAAGTCAAACTAATCAGCATGCTCTGAGCCCCCCTCGGTGGGGTATGCTGGTGGATAGGCAGGCACGTCACGTAAGCGTGTGAAGTCTGTGCCCAGCGAGATCCGAGGGGAAGAGCCGGGGAGGTGCATTGGCAGAGCTGTGGGTGAGTTTGTGCGGTGCCTGCCAGCGCTGCGATTTTCCGTACGCGCTCAAAGCAGCTTACTCTAAAGAAACAAAGGCAAGAAATAATGGCAATGAGTTTGTTGCTTTTAAAGGACAAATCTAAAGGATTTAGCTTTTCTGGCAAATGCTTTAATTAAAATGATGATGTCTTTTGCCAGATCGCTGAGCAATTAAACCTTAATCAAGCCCAGAAGAAAGGATTTCCACAGAATGTTTTCACTGCAATTCCTGATTGAGATTGTGAGGAGGAGTATTATTTACAAAGATCTCATTAACAGACATTATAAGGTTGCTTATGCCCCCATGAGAATTGATGACAAAACTCTCGTGGCCTTCATTAGAAATTAAAGCCTTTCGATGCAAGGTAAATATGGTTTTGGGTGCACGTATAATAAAGTTATGCATACTAGCTTAAAAGCAGCTTCTCTGGAAATCCTATTGGAAATTCTTAGTTTTCCTAATGTGTAAGAGAAATCCATTTTCTGTAGGTATTTTTAGTGCTAACTTCCTCCTGAAGTGCTATTATCTTACACCCTGTGCCATTAGCGCTCGCTGTGTTTGCAGGCCAGCCATGTGATTGCTAAGCATCCATCCCTGCCTGCTTTCTCAATGACTTGCAGGCAGGAGCCACAAAGGCCAGTTGTTACTGCTGGCTGCCGGCAGCTGCTTCTCCCTGCCTGGATCCCGATTGATAAAACACTAAAACGCCTTCCTCTTGCCCTTCTTGGAAGGTCGTCGGTGTTTGGTTCAGTGTGAGACCCTGTCAGCAGAGACCCTTCTCAACACAAGCCTCCTGTGTAGATGTAAAAATGTATTACTCTGCAGAAGGCACGCGTGTGTGGGAACACACAACAACTACACTATTGAAAGGCGTCTCGGAGCTGCACACTGCTGCTCCTCATTGAGCCACGGCTATTTTAGCATGAGCCTGGATGAAGCGATCCAGATTTCTGCATTTTTTTATTAATTTTTTTTTGCCACTTGTTACATTTACAACTCAAATGAGCTTGCTGTGCTTCAGAAAATTGCAAGAAGGGAAAAGATTACAGCCCAAATCCCTCAGTGAGCTTAAATAGGTCTCTTTCTTTGTGGCAAAACACCCTAAGGCAAAGTATTTTAAAAACAGCAGTGCTGATAATGAGAGCTAATAACTTTCCAGATGTTTGCTATTTTGCTACATATGACTTTTTAAAAAAGGTATTTAAACTCACCCTGCCAGTTGTTGTGGATGCCTCTGTGTGTGTGTGTATGTTTAATGAACAGCTGGCTCTTTTGAACTCGGAATTTTAATACTTTCAGTTCCATGAAACTGGAATCAGAGGAGGCGGCTGATTGTACAAGAGAGGGAGCGCATTTTCTCATGTGAATTCAGAAGCAGAGAGGGAGGGGGAGAGCAAAAAGCATCGTAATATTGCGTGTGTTTCAGTGGATCAAATCTTTCCTCTATCTGCATCCAAGCTATTTGGTTGTGATCAGATGATCAGAGCTCAAGGAAGCGATTGGAGAGCGAGCTGGCTGCAGCTGCACTGTAGGCTGTTTTCAGGGACAAGGAGCCACTGTTTTTCAAACATAGCATAAACATAGAAGTTATTTTGTAGGCTTCAGGATGCAGATATGGGTTGTGCTGCCAGCATTGTTCTGCTCCAAGCCTTTCGTTCTGTGGTACAGAGGAACTGTCCACATATCTGCAGGCGCCGACGGCGAGAGGAGTTGTCACATGAAATTCTGCCGCTGGATAGCGATGAGGAAATGAGCAGACCCAGGACTCTCATCATAATGGTACGGTATACTTTAATCGGCAGAGAGAGGTGACAATTATTATTACAGATGTTGCATGATTATTTTTTTCCTTTAACTATGCATTTGTAGATAAAGAGCATCGACAGGGTGTTTGTCACAGTAGGTTACTTTGCTGGTACATTTGCTGTCTCTGTTGTCAAACAGAGCAGAAATGTTACTTTACAGGTGAAGCTGTGAGCTACACATAAGCTCTATATAAAGTAAATGTTCTGTTATTTAATTCTTGGTGGGTTTTGTTGCTATTAGCAAGATAGGCAGCACTGGAGCTGGTAGTTTGGTTATGTTTTATTTCAGACTCGGAATTCCAAACAGCAGACAGCTTAGGAAATGTTTACTAAGTCTCTTCATCATAAAAACAAAAACAAACCCAAAAGCCAAACAAAACAAAAAACCCTTTAGTGTCACCACGGACGCAGTTGAAATTTATGTCAAGTTATATGCAAATAACCTCCCATATATCTTTGCTGCAAACTGTTTGCAGCAGTAAAATGTTTGCTGGATCACCGCTTTCCGGTTTAGTGAGTTGCTGCTGTTCTTTAATGAAGGGGGGCTTGAAAGGCTCTCAGTCTTCGAGAGTCATTTTCTTTCTGAATTAAATTGGAGGATTTTTATTTTATGGTGGGAATATAATAAGCACTATAGGTTTATTAGGAATAAGTGACAGGGATTTTCCTCGTTCTGAAACAGCAAGCTATAATGAGGAATACGCTTACAGCTTAGTTACTGCTCTTCCTTGCCAAGTACACATATGGTGAGCGTTTCCAGAACTCTGGAGTGGTTTGGGTCTGAGGTGGCAATGATTTGGTACTCTGTGGCTCATACTTGATAAAAATATTACCAAGACACTGCAAACAGTATATTTGCCATTTTTTCAGGGCACTCATGTATATTGTTTGAGTGGTAGATATTGTGGTTTTTTATATAAAGTACATTATGATGAAGTCCAAAGTGTATCCCCTGATACCCCACCGTATCACACAGGGCAGTAACTTAGTGGTAAGTGGGTGATGGTAACATTAGGGAATTTAATAGCTGTCATGAGATCTAGCAGTGGTTTGAATAGAGCATTGCTGCCCATAGAGGGGTGTGTGATGCAGTCATGGCAACTATAGTAGCTAGGACCCAATTCAGGCAGTGCTTCGCGTATCAGCTGAGGGCATTATCCAGTGTCTGGAGGAGGCTAATGGTCATAAGGAGGAAGGAGATGGATTGCATCATTGTGAAGCTGATGTTTAAGCTTCTTTTGCTTTAAAATCCGGTATCTATAAAACAAACTCTTTTTTCTTTCTTTTTTTCTGCTTAATGGTTAAATAAATGACCTTAACAGCATTTAAACAAATAACTGTCTCCTTCCTGATAGTAATTTCAAACATAATGAAGTGAGAATGGTCTGGTAGAAATTGCAGCATGTCCAGGTATGGATCATCTATGCAACTTGCGTCAGTCCTTGAAGAAAAGGGTAGTCTTGGGTGTCGTGGCAGCAAACAATGTGCCAACCTCCCCATACCCGCATGCACTTATCAGCAGCTCGAGTTGTACTTTTTGTGTGGTAAATCCTGGGAGAGTGTGCCTCCAAGAGCTACAGCAAAGGTCCCTGGGCTCTTGGAGAAGTGAGGCTTTCCCACAGTGTGGAGGGAGCTGTGGAAGCTGCCCACCACCCTGCGGAGCTGGGGATACCCGAAGGAGAGGCGTGCTGGTCAGACGGTCTGTTACCTGCTGCTGGATGTGGGCTTTCAGGGATCCCCTCCTGGTGTCAAACACATCCACCCATCGTAGTAACGGGGGCTTTATGTTTTCTACAGCAACAGTTAATGCACTGGTGTTTGTCCTGTCAAAAGGCTGCCCTTGCCCAGGAGATCTGTGGGATCGTTTTCTGCCCCTCGGCCCCTTTGAGAAGAGGAGGACGAGCAGTTCGGCCCTGTCGTGAGGCTGGTGTAGGTGCAGGCAGGCGCTTCGGGGGGAAAGCTGCTGGGCAGGGGACGACTTGGGATAAACGGTCTTCCCTTGCACATCTTTCTTTCTCTTCTGGATGGGTATTGTTAGTGTGCCTTGTCATTTACAAGCAGTTAATTATGTAAGTATCTAAAATGATTTGCCGTTGAGCTTTGCAGTTAGGCTTAGTAATGATGCGGAGACCTGGAGAGTTGCAAAGAAAGTGCTGCTTCAGAACGCTTCTGGAGCTGAAATGGATGGTCCTGTTTCCACCGGAATATGTTTTTTCCCCTTGGTCTGTTGTAGATCATTGAAGTTTATGTCTGGATAATACAGTGGAGACAACTATGTAGACAAGCAAAAGAGTGTTTAGTTCACAAGGTCATTACGCACATTGTGCAGGTGCCAGGAGCTGAACCGATCCCAACGAGATTACTGAGTTTTCGTGTCTGAGGGCAGTGAGTGACTGGGATGCCCAAAGAAGAGAGGCGAGGAAATCCCAAAATGCAGAACATCTGAAATACATGTAATACATATAATCAGAAATACATATCTGAAACTCACATGGCTGGGTGTGATCGCTAGAGTCTGTGGGCTCCTGTCAGCTGAAGATCTGGCATTTTCTCTTCATGCCTTCAGATGAAATGGTCCTCTTTGTAGCTTGTGTGCCACCGGCTGTGTGCTCCCTACTGAGAGTGTTAGTATTTGGTATTGATTTCGGGAGATAAACTCTGCCGCCTTTTTGAATGGCTTTTTTAAGTCCTCAGGCTCTGCTGCGTGCTCTTGCAAGTTTGCCTGTCCCATGGGAAGCAAAAGTAAAATTTCAATGTTGCCTTGATACGGAAAGCAAACCTGAGGCAGAGAGGACAGCAGTCTACCCTAAAATACTTGAAGTATACAGCTCTATAGATGTGCCCCATTTTCCTTTGTTAATCCCCGAAGGGGATCGTCTGTGTAGGATATTCTTCTATGAATCGTGCCTTTGCCAGTGGCACTCTAAGCAGGAGATGCTGTGGGTGTGCTCCCTGAGAAAAGAAGAGGAGAAGGTCTGAGTACAGCCTCCAGCTATTGCTTAACAGCCACCTACTAATCATTGTATGAAACCTTTAGGCATCACAGCAGGTATTTCTACATTCAGGTCCTTGCAGAAAGTGAAGACTGATGTCTTTATTCACATACTATTTTTTTCTTTTTCAGTTTGTTAGTGTAGAAATCTGGTTTTATCCTTGGACGAGACAGATTAATAACCAATTTTAGGTCTTGGCTGGATCCACAGAACAGGGAGAGGTGTCAGAAAGACAAAACGGGAAATTCTTTGTCAATTACTATTGTGTGTCATCTTCTCTTGGACACAATCCTGGCAGTTGCCAGAGACATGCAAAATAACCATCCAAACGACCTCTAACTAGATGTACAAGTTGAATCAATGTGGTCAGTGACTCTGCGTTTAATAGACCATCTTGTTGTTTTCTGTACCCTTAAGAGTATGTGTGTAAGAGCTGGGTTTCAAAATAAGTCCATCAGATGGTGAGGTCTGAGATATTAAAAATCTATGTAGAGTGAATGCAAATGACTGTACGTGCTGTTTCTGCAAGAAAAAGGAGAAGAGGAAGATGCCTGAAGGAAGAAAAGTTAGTACATGGGGTTATGTGAAACCGTTTGGTGTTTGGAGTGGGAGGACTAACGTTTAGGATGATGCTTTGCATTTGGAACTTGTGACTTGAAAAGAAGTTGAGCTTTATCTAGTAGGTCATTCTTTGTTTGTTCATGTGATTTATTATGAACTGTGGCAGTTGCAATTTGTGTGGAAGATAAGAGCAAAGCATGGTATTTGAGGATATGATCCTTCTCTCCACTCCCCCAACCCCCCTCAACCTTGGTAACCAGCTACAGAAAAACATGGTAAAAAGTTTTGCATTTTGAATAAAATACCGTAACTTGAGCTGACGTGTTAGCTTGAACACAGCAACAGCAAGGTGGCAATACTGATCTCTTTGTTCAGTTTTTCATCTCTGAAAAGAGACAGCTTGCAGAGATTTTTCTCTACTCTTTCCAGTACCAGAAGTAGCAGAACCTCCCCTGTTGCACAGATGCAGGATGGCCGCTCTGCTCTGGCGTGCATGCGGGCTGGAGCGCTGCCCAAGCTGCTTCTCAGGGCACTTAGTTTGTAAAGGGAATTTTAGTCTTTGAATTTTACGTTTCTACTTGAACTAATTCAGTGCACTCATTTCCTCACTTGTGCGTGTTTACCTACTGAAAATTTGTACCATGTGCATACTAAGTGCTACCAACAGATGGCAACTCTAAGAACTGCAAGATCTGTGACTCCTGGCTTTTTTTGTAGGTGGAGATGTGTCTGTGTGTACCCAAATGGGGAGGACTCACAGCAGTTTTGGAGGTCAGCATGAGGCTCAACTCTGGGAAGAGAAGGGTGTTCTCTCCCTCCGATGTCTTGGAGGAGGGATTGTCTCTGGAAAGCTACACTACCCAGGGCTGTAGAGTTCAAAAGAAATATTCAAAATATTCATATCTTTTAGCTCAAGTCAGGAGCTTCGATGTGTAATACATTTTTAAGCAACAATAAACATATGTAGTTTTATTTGACCTTAATCAACTTCCACTTCAGCCGCTGACCTCAGCAGGAACAGAAACAGGCCTGTGTTTGAATAAATGAGTAACATTAGAGGGTAAAGAGGGAAAGTAGTAAGCGATGCACAAAACACAGTTCTGCTTCAGAGCCATTTTTGCAACTGCTCTTGTTGCCTTTGTGACTTCTTTGCCTTCTGTGCCTAACGCTCAGCTGGCGCGCAGGTACCCCCAGAGTGGTCACCAGCCTCTTCCCTTCGGTGCATGTGCTGCGGCGGGGCCAGCGGGGCTCCGCACCCTCCTCAGCAGAGCAGCCTAGGAGGGACAGGGTCCGTCTCTCTTCCGAGCACTGTTTGTTCTTCTGTGCTGAAAGACATTTGGTTTGGTTTTGGCTTTTACCAGTTTAGGCAGCAGCTGTAGCTCTGGGTATAGTTTCTTAAATACAGAGGGGAATGAGCCCAAGATGTGGATCTGTTTTCATACTTCTCAGGGTTGCACTAACATTAAAATATGCATATGTATGAAAAAGACATGGCGTTAAAAACAGCCTTTTTCCACTGAGCAAATATTCTCCGTCTGACTTTAGTACTCTGAGCAACAATGTTTTATATTGCTTTCACTTCTTATTAGGGCTGCAACGATGTGTGCAGTATGACAGTATGTGGAATGAAATTATTATGAATCTGTTAACCAAATTCATATGACAGCTTATAAGGAGTGTGGACTCAAAACAATAAAGTGATGAAAACATCCTCCTACATAAGAGAAATTTATCTTTTTTTTTTTAAAGAAGCAAGCTATTTATTTGTAAGCAATGCGTACCTGAAAGAGTAGGGTATAAATTAAAGGAGCACAGAAAAGCCTATGTAAGTAGTAGCAGTCCTTGGGAGTGCTTTGACAAAAATCACAATTTAAGATGCATGTTCAAAATTCTTCTTGGGAGAGAAGAAAAATGACCTAGAGAAAGGCAAAGTAACTTGATTAGAGGCAAAGAGAGAAATAAACACAGATACGGGGAAAAAAAAAAAAACAAACAAAAAACACCCCAAGACTTCAGGTTTTTCAGGCTTTGGCCATCTGCAGCCACACTGCTTTGCGTAATAAGCACATTTATAAACAAATCTATGCACACACATGCTTGATCTGTCGCAGTTTTGTCTGCAATGCTCTGTCTGCAGTTCTGCTTGGCTCTAGCTCTGCTGAGCTGTAGCAAATGCCAGCTTTCCATGTTTCCCTTGATTGTTTTGCTCTTTGGAAGGTAGGAGAGTTAAGAAAAAAGTCTTGGTAATCTGACTAGTCTGGGATTTTGGAATTGGGTGAGCTGTGGTTGTAGGAACCTTAAGCTATTTATATGGCGTGGTGCCCTTGTACACCAAATCAGCCGTGAGTGTAGACTTTGCATTTATGTTTGTCTGCTTTCCTGTGTTTATCGCAATATTAAATACTTGAATATACCATAAAGAAAAGATAAACTCTGGGTTTATCATCATAAAGAAATGAACATAGCTTTAAATGCCAAGTGCTAGGCAGAGGATGAACCGTCTAAAATAACCACAATAATATCTTTGAAGACCTGGAGACTTGAAGAAAATTCTTTGAAATGTATTTCACACAGAATTTAGTAGAGGTATTTTGTTTCATGCTGTCAGTAGACAGTGTAGTGTTGGACAGAAAGATAAAACTTTTTTTTTTATATATATACACACACTTAAATATGTATGAATTTGTGACCAGCAGCCTCTAGGTCTATTTTCAGAGATGTTCCGTGTTTTTCTATGTATATCTTGGGCTGCGTGAGTAGTTCCACACTCATAACTCAGTTCAAATCATCTGGTCTTTTGCCTCTCACGGTGAGGTTTTGGTAACGGGATGCGTGACCGCTCCTGGCTCTATCCTGACCAGGCTCTACGGGTACATTAGGTTGACAGTTCATATCTACAGAAATGGACTGGAAGCAGTGATATTGCCTACTACCCAATCTTGGCTGAGAAGTGGTGTTATCCCATGCTGCTCAGGCTCCATTAGAGGAGCATGTCTCCATTGTTGGTATCGCCGTCCATAGCTCACAGGAGGGAGGTTGGGGCAGTACGTGTGAGCCAGAAGGATGCAGAAATCCACCTGCCATGCTTCACGCACACCCCCAGCACGTCTCAGGTGTTTGTGCTGCATTAGCAGTGAGCACGTGCCTGCGGGCATCCGTAGCTGGAGCACCGACCTGCGCCGCACAGGGCAGCTGGAGAGCCTCGGGGCGAGTGGCAGTGGGGTGGCAGCAGCGCTTGTTGCCTTAGTGTGTATGCACTGTCCTCGGCCCAGGCTGTTGTGGACTGGTTCTTTCTCTTGAGTCTGGTGAGCTGCAGCTGGTTCAAGAAGCGTACAAAGGAACAGTAAATTAAACTCGTGCTTTCAGAAAATGATATTAGTGCCAGTCCTCAGCCCTTGCCTCGCACTGGCATTAACTCACCGCTGGCTGCAGCACTGAGCGCCACGCTGGGCTTTATTTTTTGTGCTGTTGTAGGTATAGAATCCTCTGAGTAGAGCTGATCTGGATTTAAACGCATATAGCTGAGTCCAGAAACCATTTCAGGGCTTTGGCTACAAACATGGGGATATTGATTTAGCTTGGAAACAACTATGCCCTGTTAGAGGTACGCTGAGTGAGGAAGGGAGCCATAAAGAAATCGGGGCCCTTGGAGAACGCTGGCCAACCGAAAGTACTGCCAAAGTAAAAGCTGTTGGGAGAGGCAAAGGGGGAGGGAGAGCTGTCGAGGCAAAGGCAGTAAGAGAGGAAGAGTCAGTGATGAGAAAGAAAGAAGCCGAGTGGAAAATGCTATTTCTTCTCATCTGAAATTAATTAGGCACACTGCTGTTAAACTTTGGTAAGATTTGATTTTTGAGGGCAAGCCACCACAGCTCTATGTTGACACATCAAGATATGCTGACACTGCTTTTTCCTCCCTCCTTGTTCTTATCAAAAGCTTTGTTTTTGCTTCACAGTGAGTATACCTCTTCCTACCAACGTTAATCCCTCCTCTCTTGCTCTTCTTCCACCCCTTCCTTCCCAAAGTGGAAAACTATCTTCTGCTGTGACTTCAGGATAAACGCACTCCATTCTCCTCCTGGGTGGATTGGAAATCTGAATGGAGCGTGACAGAACTGCTCCTGATATATCTCACTTCCGTGACATTTCTTCTCTACAGCAGTAATCTTAATACACTTGGTCTAAACCCAGTTTAAATTAATCAGCATTCCAGTTCAACACATTTTAGACAAAAACCTTACGCAAAGTTTCATTGCTCATGAGAGACGAAGAGATAGATCTCTGAGCCTTTATCTTCATGCTTCATACTCTTCATCTATCAGAATCATTTGGTTTTAATGCATGTAGAAAGTCTTTGTTGCTCCATAGCCTCTCCAGCAACCTCTGGCCAGCAAAGCAGGGTAATGTGGCACAGTGCAACAGGAGTCTGAACCATTCCACCATCAGCTGCGGCAGAAAAATAAATCGAGGAGTAGATACTGTGAGTACATCTCCAACATAAACTGAAGCGTGATTACTGTGTACTGTAAAACCTAGTGCAGCTAGCACTGGTGAGCTGGTGTTTTTCTGTGCATCCCAGGGGGGGTTGCCACCTGATTTCTAAAAACTCTCAAGAGATTCTGACTTCTAGATTACATTTCCTGAATTGTACAAGGTTTTGATGAAAGGCATCACCACCTCATGACTACTAGATGACTACTGCCAACGCGTGGGTGAATACAGACGAGTTCCAGGTTGCAATACCTCCTGTAGCTTAAGAGAAACTGGACAAACACAGGAGAACGGTTTTGATGTTCCCTTAAGCGGAGAAAGGTTTGTAAAGGCAAAACACAAAATTTCATTTCTAAGGCTAAGCAGCATTTCAGCATATTTGAGCCTGTCAGCCAGTACTAACTGGCAGCTGCAGCTCTGCTTTTGTGAGTGAAACAAGAAATGAATTCTCTGCCAAAACACTCAAGTAACTGAACTCTTGTTCACTGCAGTCCTGTTGTTTCAGGAATACAGAAACAGGCGCTGTGTCTTCAGAGGGTTTGGAGCTAAGGAAGATGGAGGAAGGCGGAGTGTCTAGGAAATACAAGAACAGTTCCTGATCTTCTAGCTGTTGAATCACTTCCTTGAATAATTAAGGCTTCCAGCTTGAATTAGTGATTGGAACGAGGAGGACCACGGTGGGGAAAGGATTAGGATTCAGCACCAAAGCATGTCACATGAATACTTCAGGATGTTTTGGGTGGCAAGGGTCTGACATCATCTCGGGGCACTATTCCAAGTCTAGTCCAGCTGAAGCTGGCTCCGACTGTGGACCATGATCTCCTACGCTGAGGTGTGGTAGCTGTACATGCGTGCACGCATTTCCAGTCAGAAAGAAACTGATTCCTTCGTTGTTCTGGGGCTCGATTATTTCAGTCCTTCTAGGACTCTTATTTTAAAGTCAGGGAACTCTGTAAATCAATGCATGTTATAAAAATGTACTTTTTTCATCCTGTTAATTTGGTGCCTCTCCAGAACAAAATGTTACGTTCTGTCTAAAGAGAACGAATTTGTGTGCAATATCTTACTTCTACAATTGCAGTCTGTTAATAATTATTGCCAATTTGTGGTTAGCTTAAAACATAATAGATTCTGTGTGTGTGGTTTTCGATGAAAAATAGCCATTGTAATGTTTCTCAGACTTTTTCTGCCTCAGGGATCGCTCTGAATACAGTGTATGGAACCAATTGAATTGGACACTTCATGCCTTTGGTGTTTGTTTTTCCTCACTTCTCATCTGTCAACTGCTGTGCTCATTTTCTTTTCATTAGTATTGATACTTGCTTGAAGACAAGATGGGCAGATTCAGTTCTCAGTTATACGTGTGCAAATCCAGCAGAATAAGGTTTGACTTAATGCAGTAAAACGGATCAGAAGTGTAATCCTCTGCTGCTTGCGTGTTTCTTTCCAATAAAAAAAAAAAGGGATCATGAAGTTAGAGTGGAGAATGTGTGTGGCTTTGCCGGATCAATGAGTGGTTAGCTATGAAACTAGAATGTTGGGAGTTGAACATCATGTCGCCAATCACTCGTAACTTTCTTCAATAAGGGTTTGGTGTTACCTTGATGTTTTCCACAGGTTGTGACTTATGTGCTAAAATTAGCTCTTTCAGAGGGTAAGACTTAACAGTGACGAGATTAATTACTGAAATATAGATTTCTGGAACCAGATGCTCCACTGTCCTTTTTGAGATGTTTCTTCCATTAGTAAATGATGTGCAAACATGCATTGCAGCTATCTCTATAGGAAATCTGATCTTAATGGGATTACAGAGGAGTTCAAGTTCTTGGGGGAAATAGAGCTTGGAATTGGGCCTATTTTTTTCTCTCTTTTGGGTACTTGTGGCTTGAAGGTAAAGAATAAAAAGTGTTCACACAGATGATCTGCACTTCTTTCTTTTCAGCACCCTAGCTCTTTTCCTGTCTTTAACCCGTTCTCCCACGTGCTTGAGGAGCCTTTTCTCATCTCCCTAGAGCTCCCTAGAGAAAGCAACCAGGCACAGAGCATCCAGCTGCCTGTTCGGTCTCTCCACCTGCCAGCTGGCGCTTGTGCCTGAATTTGCTTATTCAGGCTGTGACTCTCTTTTGGCTTTTGCAGTGCTTGAGTTCCTCCGGCTATTGACCACCGTTAGCTCTTTGGTTTTAAGCAAGGGCACAGCCCGTTAGGAGGTGCAATGATCTAGGCAGTTATCTAAAGGCTTGTTTGTTGCCAGGAATGTCCGGTTTCTTTGGCCATACAACCTTGCAGTTGGGTCTCCTTTTATCTTTTAACTGGCCGGTTATGAAAGAAGCCGAGTCCCTGGTTGGCTGTCTGCTCCCAGGTGCGAGCCATGTGCTCCCTAACACATCCTTCAGATGAATGTGAGCTGCAGATGTGTGGGAGATACAGGGGAAGTAATCCTAACCTTGAATCTCCTACATCCAGTAGGAAACATTTACTGTTTCCGTGCAGACTTTTAATGAGTACATTTTGCAATATTTAAGACATACGATATATTTTGTTGATGATGCATCTGATTCTTCCTGATGACCATTTGCCCCTTGTAGCACCTGATTTTGTTTCTCCTGACAGTGTCGCAGAGCCATCAGTTGGGGAAGGACTCCTGATTGGAGTGTTTGTGCATCCGTCACTTGCTTTTGTTCAGAACCCCCCCGACCAAGCAGCTCTGACAGATAGCATGCTCATTCCTCAAACACTTGCATAAATACAAAATATTTTAGCAGAATGTATGGAAGTACAGAGGAAACTCATGAACGCAGTTTGAACTGAAGAACTATTTGGAAATAGTTCTAGAAATATTTACTAACATGTGCTTAATTCTGTTTTTTTGTGTAAAAGATAAAAGTGAATCCAAGCCTGGAAATGTGCCAATATGTTTTTGCCTTACTTCTCTGAATCTAATTGAAAGGGTAAGTATAGGTTTATAAAATGTAATTCTAAAATGTTTTCACTATATAAAAAAGCCAGTTCTTGCAGAATGCTCCAAAAAGGACCTGCCCAAATGAAATGTTTGAGAGATGAGTTGACATAAAAGTTTGTACCAGCTCCTACTGAGAAGTTTCTTTACACAGTATTTTTAAGCTGCCAAAAGCTTTTGTACATACTAAGTGCTTGCCAATTTTCCTTTTTTAAATGAAACCCAAGGCAATTTTAAGTTACGTGAGCCTGCAAAAAGAATCTGAATTGGTGGCTAAACATTGCTTTTTGTAAAATGCATTCAAAAGACAACTGTATTTCTTGGAAATATTTTCACAAAAGGATTGGCTCCTTGAGTCAGACGGTGTCTGCCGTGTTTCAGGCAGAACAAGGAACTGAGTGAGGAGGAACTGCAGCAAACTCTGCTTTATTTCCCATCCACGTCCTTTTCTGGCACTTGTTTATGCCTGGCTGTAGTGTGTGTTTGTAGGAAATCATAAGTTAACCTCTTAGCTTCTGATTTCTTGAGCAATTCTTTTGTACCCGGCTCAAGTGGTGCTTAATAGAAATAAGAGTCGGGATGTTCCACCTATTTCTACAGTAAGAGGGAATTTTCTGGACTTTCCAGAATTTCCAAATTAAAAAAGCCCCAGAGTTTCCAAATTAAAAAAAAAAAACCAAAAACAAAAAAAACACAACAAACCAAAAACCAACAAAACATTTAGTACATTTAGTACAGAGTCAGGTTGTCAATGACCAGTTCAGGTTTGATGATAAGGCAAGAGTGAAGGTGCAAGGGCTTGTCTTTGCATGTTGGATACAAAGAGCAAGACGTGGGAGTGTGGAGAAACACAAGGGCAGGAATACTGGCTTACACTCATCCCATCGGAGAGAATCATCCAGAGAAGGCGAAGGAAGAGGAATTACTATGATTCAGCTCTCTGCCTTGCAGAGGCTGAGACCTGGAAGCTTAGAGCAGCTTTACTGTGTTAAGAATGACATAGTTTTGGTCCCACTTTCCAGCTCGCTGAGAAATCATAAATAAATTCTGCTTTTTGATCTCTCCTTGGATAGCAGAGTTCCATAGCAGCTCCTTGGGAGGGCTTTAATACCTTGTACAATTCAAAACAGACTTACTGGAACTGGAAAACCACAGAGAAGGATGAGGAAGGTCAGTGAAGCTAGTCCATAACTGCATATATAGGCAAAGACTGGACCTGGACTGGCCTGAAAAATAACTATGAGGGGATGTGATGGGAGTCATAAAAATCAAGAACAGTCAGAGACACGTAGACTTTGCTTGCAGTTTCTCCTCCCAGTGGAAGGAGGGATCATCAAATGAAACTAATGGGGGGCAAGTCAGAAGGAAAAAAAAAAACAAACCACCGAATGACTATTAAAACTGGACTTCCTTGCCACAAAATGTTTAGCGACTATAGTGTCTGTGTAGGTTTGAAGAGTGACTGGAAAAATCTTTAAGTCTTTGAGAACTAGTAAATATGCAGATGCCATCTCAGGCTGGGAACCTGAATATTGAAAGAGGATTCAGGATAAATACTATTATACTTTCTGTTTTCTGTACATATGTGTACCTAAGCATCTGTAGATTCTCACAGGTGCAGGAATCTGGGTTAAATGAACTTTCATCTGGGCCAGTATGACCATGCTAACACAAACTGGAATTTAGCGTGGCATCCAGGTGAACTTCTGGTACTTCATTTGCGACTGAGATAGCGTGGTACTTGGCATTATCTTGCTTCTTACACATGCAGGTGTGTCAGCTTGGTTGACTCTGCTCCCATGAGTTGTTTTGCATTTGTTGCAGGTTGCGGTCCCTGCGCCTGGGACTGCATCGCGAGTTGGCTGCTGCGCGGTACCCTGTCTGTGCATCAGGACCTGCAGCAGTCCACCGGGTATTCCTTGCTGTGGGGCTGGGATAACTGAAGGAGTAGAACTTGATGGATTATAGTCTATTTCTTTTTTTGCCAAGGTTGGGGGTATATTTAGTTTTAATAACTTTACGCAGATTTTCACAAACTGTAGGGCTCACTCTGTGATCCTAACCATGGCCACTTTGGTACTTTCCCAGAGTTTTTTACCTTCTTATTTTGGTGATAGTGAAAATTGCACATTTGTTATAGGTTGCAATTAGGATTAGCAGGTTTTAATTAAGAAATTAAAAACAGCCTGGAAAGGTGAAACAATTCTCTGGGTATACAGAAAGTGATGTCAGATTGAGAAATACCGTATGAGGTGTTGGCACTGTCTACTAAACTCTACATGGTTTTGCCTTCTGCGTTCCAAGAGATCAGTAAGAGAAGTGGAATGTCAAAAGGATGCAAGTTGTCTTTTTCTCTTTTCCACATAGCAAACTTAACTAACGTAAATCTGACTTGCAGGGTTTTATATTTCACTCCTTTTTTGCTAAAATAAGAACACATTCTTGCTTATCTGCTTTTGAAATGTGTGCTTTTTCTCTCTTCCAAAATGCTATTCTTTAGCTTTCAATTACAGGATCCAGATGATGAATTATTACATGCAGTTGCTTTCTTAATTGCTTAATATACCCACAGGCGCTAGAAGAGACTATACAGGAATGTGTAACATTGACTATATGGCACAAGTATGTGATATCAAACACAATAGTGGTCGTACAGTCAGCCTGCACGTATGTGGAGGGGAGTGTATTTTAGTACATAGAAAAAACAATGAAGAGGATCCCAGGGTATTTTATATCAATATTAACGGTTGTGTAGATGTTGATTTTGACCTTGAGTAAATGAGTTGCCTGACCTCCTTTTGCTTCAGTTATTCCAGCTGGAAAATTGGGTGAAAATGTGGATTCCCTTTATAAACCAGACATTGTTTGATCTGAGCTTTTCTTGGTAAAGAAAAAGAAAAATCATTTCTGCAACGTAGCATAGACATGAATAGAAAGTATTAGAATTACAATCAGACAAGCATGCAGTGGAAGCCAAAATCAAAGCAGCATCGATATGTCTGGAGATAGTAAATTTAGATGATTAAATTATTTAATCGCCTTTTATGGCCTTTTATCACTGTGTGTTTTGTTATCAAGGGCTGATTCCAGTCCAAGTAGATGAAAACAAAAGGGTAATGTTTGTTTGAAATTTTCCAATGGATCAAACTGAAGAAGAAATTAAAGTAATTGCATATTTTGCTTTTGTACGCATCAGCAGGACAACATTGCTAATAGAAAGTTTATTCTTCCAACCTGACTGCTGATGTAAGAGGCAGCATTTTGTTTGCTAAAGAGAACAAGGATAGCCCTGTTTCTGTCCAACCTGTGCAGAGATACCCAGAACAAAAGCCCGTGATGACTGCGCTGAGTTGTGCTGTGTGTGAGTCTGCAGCTCCGCTGCGCAGCAGGGACCCTCGCTCTTGCAAAGAGAACCAGCTGGTATCACCATGGCACGGTACCAGCACACCCTCTCTTCTTGCTCCCCGCCAGCTGCTGTCTCCAGAGGGCTGATAGGGTAGATGAGGGACTGCAGCAGGCCTGAGATCCGCAGTACTGGTTTTCTGTAGGTGGTGCGTGGACCTGTTGGAGCAAGTCCAGAGGAGGCCATGAAGACGATCAGAGGGCTGGAGCACCTCTCCTGTGAAGGCAGGCTGAGAGAGTTGGGGTTGTTCAGCCTGGAGAAGAGAAGGCTCTAGGGAGACCTTATAGCAGCCTTCCAGTACGTAAAGGGGGCCTAGAGGAAAGATGGGGAGGGACTCTTTATCAGGGAGTGTAGCCATACGACAAAGGGTAATGGTTTTAAACTGAAAGAAAGTAGATTTAGATTAGATATTAGGAAGAAATTCTTTACTCTGAGGTTGGTGAGACACTGGCCCAGGTTGCCCAGGGAAGCTGTGGATGCCCCATCCCTGGGAGTGTTTCAAGGTCAGGTTGGATGGGGCTTTGAGCAACCTGGGCTGGTGGGAGGTGTCCCTGCCCATGGCAGGGGGGTTGAAACTAGATGATCTTTAGGGTCATTTCCAACTCTAACCTTTCTATGATACTGTGTGGCTGTAGCTGGAGACCTTTGGGGTTGGGAATGTATTATATTCATGCCAGGTGCAGGTGGGTGTCCAGCTAGGAAAGCTGCTGAAGCGATGCCGCTGTTGCGTCTGTGTTCTTGCAGGGTTAGCTGGTAGAAACATTACTGTGGCAGGGAGAGAGTGGCAAGGTGCATGCACGTGGAGCCGCGTTCCCAGGCTGTGGGCTCAGCTCAGCCTCCTTCCCTCATGGGAGAACAGCAAGGCAGTTTTTAAGAGTGGTAAAATTAGCAAAGGGGTAGTAAGTGGCTTTTGGAGCGTGGGCATTACCAGCAAACTCTTGTGAGTGCTTGCAAGGCCGTTCTGAGGCGACGAAATATATTTGCTGTAAGGGCCCTTAAGCGCTGTGGGTGAGATCATGCTGGGAGCTGCCAAAATGCCCTCCAGAGGTCTTCTCCTCACCCCTCCAGGGGACACTTTCAGCCACAGATGAATCTTATCAGCTCTGGCAGTGCACAAAGAGATGGGCAAGTGCAGCCCGTGGAGGGCTCCTGACGCCACCAGTTCAACTAGAAGGTGTGTTTTTGCCTTCCAGGCTGGGCACAGAAATACAGCAGCCTCTCACAAATTTGTTCCGTGTGAGTGCACTAATATCTGGGGCATGAAGTGAAGGTGAAGGCAGAGAGGAAGGAAGAGCTGAGATCAGTGCGCTACCAGGCTGGGAAGAAAAATGGATTGGCGTAGGTGGAGTCACTGACATGAGGGACTGTTGCCTGGAATGGTTTTCAGAGCTCCGACAGATACAAGGGGCTTCTTTTCATGGATTTATGCAGGGACCAGTGCAAGGGACATTGTTGCCCTGCCTTGGAGAGCTCACCTTGTGTGCTGATGGCGTTTTTGGCATGATGGATTCCCGGCCCTTTGCCCAGTTGGGGCTAGCTCTATGGATTTGTAGGCAAAATGCAGCATCAGCTGTTCTTGACGCAGACTTGATGCGGGGTTTGTATGCAAACGTTGATGTTTCAACTTAAGTTGTAAGACCGTATGTGGAGTCACATTTCTCAAAAAACAGTGTAATTCGCTTCCATTTGGTTCAATACCAGAGGGACTTTGCAAAAAGGTTGCTTCACATGTAGTTTTTCCTAACTAAATTTTTTTTACTTTTCTGTTTAAATTGTTTTGGTTTTATATTTTAACCCTCTTTAAAAAACCAAAAACCCAAACATTTTCAAACCATAGACCAATACTGATCATTTAATTCCAGAAGATCACCTCTTCTTGATCTCCCCACCCCCTTCCCCCTATCTTTGTTGCCAAAAGGATCAGGAGGGAGGTAATTTGGTAATTCCTGCGTTATCTGGTAGCTGCTCTGTTTCTGGTCCTGGTGCAGCGATCTGCTTTACCTGCCCAGCATGAAGCTTTTAGCAAGTGTAATTTTTACCTGCGTTCACAAACCACTACAGAACACACGCTATTCCTGACGCCTGGAAGATGCATATACGACAAACGTGACAGCTCAGTTTTGGTCTCACAGTCCTATTAGTGGTTTTTTGGCAGTCATATCTGAAAATAGGTGCAGTGTGTTGCCACTCACTACAATCAATTTCCTAGCAAGCACTCTGACCACAGAAAGGGTGGCAAACTATATCAGACGTGGCTTGCTTTGTCCAAATGCATAACGGACTCGTAGGAGCGTTGCCCTGCCGGGCTGTTCGGGGTGTGACAGCCAGTGACGGTGGGCTTGCTGGGCGCCTGGAATTGAAGACCAGGTGAGGAATAAATGAAAAGCAGCATCAGTATGTATTAATACAGCATATCTACTGGCACTGCCTGCATGCTGTGGGATATTCACTGTGGTGAGGATACCAGCAAGGTCTCCAAATTTTGTGACTTCTGCATCCTACATCCATAATATGGGATAGTGAAGGCTGGAAGGCTATGTGGAATAAGTGTTTTTTTAGGGAAAAAATTAAATTAATTACTTTTTTTTTTTTTTTTTTTTAAGAATGCCCTTTGTGACCCTCTCCAGGGTACCGTATTTTTTCTTCTTCTTACCAGCTGATAGCTGCCTGCTGGCCATATGCTAAAGTCATGGTTGCGAAGTGCGGAATTGTTTCTGTTTCTACTCCACAGGCTGGTGTTTGGCATGGCTGTCAGCCTTTGGGTTTTCTTCAACAACTGTATTGCTGTGGTTCTACCAGGAACTCTGATGTGCTGGGAGTGCCACAAGCCGTTCAAGGGAAGTAGCAGGTATCTTATCTGCACTCTGCCAAGTGGTGAAGTGTTAAGTTTGTCAGCCAAATTTCTCAGTACTGGTCTACGCTGCGGCGACTGCCTGAATGGCAGTGTCACTGTCATCACGGTGGTCTCAGTTCATAAATGAAGCAAGTTTTGTTACGAGAGGTTTGCCTTTCATTTCAGAATAGACATAATATGCAGTTGATGGAACTGTGTTCCAGCAAAAGGAGTTTTCTCTCTTGTTAGTTAAACTGCCTTTCTCAAATCTGTTAAACAAAAGGCCTGAGTCAGGATTAGTGCTTAATGCCTCTGGATGTGCAGTTATTCATATATACATAGGCACAAGTCGAGATTATGTTTTTGACTTGCTCTCTGTACATTTCAGCATTGCTCCCAGAAAGAAGTCCTGAGCTGAAGGGAAGCATTCATTCCCTGAAACTTGCGGTGAATTTGTGAACTCGATCTTTGCATGTGATTTCCCCCCGCCTCTAAATTTGGGGGTTGGGGGATGTCCAGGGGGAAAAGCCAGCGTGGCTAACTGAAGCTTCATTTCTTGATCCTTCTTGGTGGGTGGTGGTTTGTATTATTTTAGAAAGACAGTATGGTAAGTTCAGTATTTGCTACCCAGCAACTCAAATATTTAGCCTGTTTTGGAGTGTCTTTTATGTTAGTTGAAAATACACGCTTTAGGGACTGAATTTTTGTATCTTTATATGGCTGCTAGCAAAGCACCAGTGAAATTTATTTTCCAAAGATTACGCGACATACTGTAGCAGGGGATTAGTTTTGTCCAGCAGTACATTTTTACATATTGCTGTATATCGTAGATTCAAACTGAAGTCGATGAAGCATGACACTGAATAGATTTAAGAGGGAAATAAATTAAGTTGGACAGAAGCTGTAGAAAAAAGGTAGGAAAGGAGAATAAAAAATTTATTAAAGAACTCGTGACCCCATCAGAAAAGTGAATGCTAGTGGCTCTGAAGGAAAGGGAATGCATAGCTATTCCTTAACAAGAGTGGAGATATCAAATGTTATTATTTTTCCTATCTAGATACTAGTAAGTTTCTTCAAAATGCCGGGAACAGATGAAAATGTTGAGCAAAGACAGCAGAGCAGAGGGCAATTAAACACTGAGTTGACTGCCTTACATATTTTATCACTTTTTGAAGTGCTTCAACATCCTTATTTTGAGTGTATGAGTCTGTTGCAGCAGTTCACAAACATAAACCAAGGCTTGTGGATTTCCTGTGACCAAATACCTCTTTTCTTGAGATAACTTGAGGTATGGATAATACTTCTTACCTTATACATAATAGTTCTGAATTTAAAAGCAACACAGGAGCTTTATTCATATTAACATAACCAATTTTATGATCATCTTAAAGTACCTGATTTCTTTAATCAAAGAGATAGAAAAGTCTTTGAGGAAAAATTAGGAAAACTTTTACGGTCCCACTGATGCTAATGAAGTTTCCTTCGTACTTCTGTTACAGCACAAAGCATTGTTGGTCATTTGACTGGTGATGTTGTTCCCCATTAAAAGTGTAGAGGGATTTGCATTCAAAACAGATCTAAGAAAGTGGGATCTTTTTTTGCAGTTGTTGACTATTTGTTCTGTTTCTGTGTGAATGCTGTAGCTTATTTGTTACTTCATTGCTTCAACCTTTTAATGCCATGGTATTGAGAAAATACAACGCTTAGTGCCTTTAGCATCGAGTCTGAAAAACTGGCAGTCAGAGATATGGAAATAAATGGGGTCTAATAATATTAAGAATGAAAATCCTTTCAACAGAAGATACTCAGTGGAGTAAATTGGATAAGGACCAGCTGGAACTTGAACCTAAGTTCATCTTTTGTGTTATTTGGGAGTAACACAAGTTCCTCAAAGTTTCAGGAAGCAGTGGTGACCCTTATCTGGGTGGAAAGGGCGCCCTGGGAGGGCTCCTTGGTGCTGCTGGAGGCAGAAGCTGGGAGAGAACCTTCCCAAGGAAAGGAGGGATGGAGCTCAGCTCGTTCTGTGACAGTTACAGAAAGGAGTCGATAAGCAAAGGAGCCTCTGAGAGGAAATGATACCTGCTTAAGGTTAAGCCAGCAGAGCTGATGGATCCAGCATTAAATTTAACTTCTGGCAAGGACCTCTTCTCTTGGCAGCTGCGTTTACTATGTTATGTGAGAGGCACTTGGGACTCAGTATAGATAGCATGGTGGTTTGAGAGAAAACAAGGGTGATTCCAACTTGGTTAATGTTGCGGTGCTATATTGGTAGCCGCTTGAAATGTCTGCATACCTTGGCAAAGGGTTTCTGTTGTCTCTTCTGTTTTCTAGTGCCAGATACAGATGCTTTTCACCACTAAGTAGGAGTACAGTGAAATCTGTCTTAAGCAGTCGCACAGCAGGCTGGTAACACTCGGTTTAAAGGGGGTGATCTTCCCAAAGGCAAAGCTAAATGATGAAGATAATGATGAGATGGGGTTTTAATTCGTGACATTACACCATGTTTTACCTGTGAAAGACAAAAGCAACCTAATCAGACCGATGCGTTGTTTTGTAGTGCTCAGGTCAGACGTGCTGGGCTCAGTGTGACTGCTCTCCTGGCATGGAAATCCTGCATGTGGAACCATCACGTGGAAATTCTGCAGAGGTTTGCTACTTTGGATCAAATGTTACTAATGCTGAAAAATGCGTGAAAGAGTTCATAGAACTCAGAATTATTTGCTGGAAAGAAAAAGAAAAAAGAAATGGCACTCAGGGTAAAGTTGAAAATCACTGACAGAGTACTTAATTGAAACAGGTTGTGAAAAAGATGCTCATCGTCCAATTTGTGAAAAATCCAGAATGAAAAAGCAGAAAAACTGTCAATTTGTCTTAGTTATGCACACTGATATTAATAAAAAACCTAATGCATGCCATGTAAAGACTACGTGCATAGGGGGAATGCAGCTTTGCTGCTACAGCAGGATGAATCCTCAGCTGGAACAAAGGAGAAGAAAAGGGTCTGTGTGTGTGCATGCACATGTGTGGGCACTGAGGGGGTTTGTTCAGTTTTAAAAGACCTTTGTGCCCTGCCAGCCTTCAGACAGCTGAGCATGGGGCTAGTCTCCTACCTTAATTGAGAATAGTTTGATTGCCTGTGTCGCTGCTCCCATTGTCTGTGTGGTTCTGAGGCACTGAGTGAGGGGCTCCTACCCTGTGGGGGAGCTGCTGTGGTTGTCCCTGCAGAGGGTAGCGGGGTGGGGGAGCTGCTGTGGTGGTTGCCCCTGTGTGGGGCATCTGGCAAAGAGGCTCTGTCTGGCAGCTTTGCTCTCACTGAGGTGGGAGCAGGGTTCAAGCAAGCAGTGATTTTTCTTAGATGGCAGGTGACAAGCACTTGTAAAACCAGGTTTTTACAAGCCAAAAATGTATTTTGGCTATTAGCGTATAAATTTATCTATTTTTCCCTTTTTATAACTGTCTGCAGATTTAGGAATTTGCAGGGTGCTTCCTCTTACTGATGTTTCACACCACTTTGAAAGGGGAACTGTTACCTTGGTCCAAAAGCAGAGACGATTCTGGGCCCGACAGCAGAAACCTGTTGCTGTGTGCTCTGTGATTGCAGTCTGCTACCGTGGCGCTCGGAAAGAGGTGGTTGTTCTGTGAATGTGTTTGGTTTTTTTTTTAGCTTGCAGACATACGTGCACATGAAGTAAGAGCGGAACCGTTTTGGCTTTCGAGTTGGGGAGGGTGATGAGGAGAAAGGATGTAATGGGTTTTGAGACAAAGACAGATGCTCGGTTGGAAGCATTTTTTCTACAACTTCCTATTTTGATTTGCATTAGAGGCGGGGGCTGGGTGTATTTATGGTTTAATGAGACACTCTCGCCTTAATAGCAGAATATTATTCACAGGAAGAAGTGAGTTATTGCTGGTTTTCTTCTTCTTTCTGTTCAGTTACTGTGGATACAGCATGTAAGTTTTAGACATACTTCCCCCTTGAACACTATACGCAGCTTCCAGTTGTTATGCTGAAGCTGGTGAAGGAAAGAGGTTAAAGGAGCACAGTTTTTAAAGAGATTTGTTTGCTGCTTGAATTCCTACGGATACAATGAGCTTTCGCGGGAGATTCAGAAGGGAGCCCAGTGAACTGCGGAGGAAGAGAAGGACCGTTAGGCGAGTGAATCAAGGAGAAATTCACAGATTAAGCTGCGTGAGTATGCACCCGTTCTTCCTTCTCTTCTGCAAATTTGCTAAGAAATTACAGGTCAAACACTCTTCAGACTACACATAGGAGAGAGTAGGATTTATTCCTTGGTGTGTACATTGGATTGACTGAGTCTCGTCAATCTGTGTGATGAGGGACTGAACATTGGAGAATGATTACTGAAGTCTGAGACTGAAGCACGGGGAGTTCAGGAGTTTACAGAACTCAAGTGCATTAGGAAAACTGTTGTATAGCATCACGTTGTCGATCAGACATGTACTGATCGCAGCACTGTGTGATAGTCTCTCTGGCGCCTGGTAACGCGTGCTTGGTAGTTCCATGAAAATCCATAATGCTGGTTCTAGAGTAGAAAGTTACTCTGCCATTTCAGATCTCACAATCTGCCATGGGCAATTTGTGCCTCTCAAGGCCAGGAGGAGGAGGAGAACGCCACTGTCCTCCTGCAGTGCAGGGAGCAAATGGAGAAAGCTCCAGAGCCCTTGGTGGAAAACTGGAGTGAGGTTCTGCCCCGCGAGGTGGACAGCAGCTTTGCCGTTGATGGCTTTGAGCCAGGACTGTGCCTCCTGTAACTCCGCTGTGTGGCACTGGGCAGCTCATGTTAACTGCGGTGTGCCTAAGCTTTTCTGAATGAAACTAAAACTGCAGGGAATTTTTGGTAAAACGCTTAGGGCCTTCTGTTGAGAAGCCTTAGGCAAGTACTGGCTTTCAGTGTATTCTCTTAACTTGAGAAATTACTTTAGATGTCAAATGTTTAATGGCTTCCCCAAGAATGATTGGGAGACAATGCATCCTTTTCTTCATGGCAAGAGGTATTTGGTTTTCTTCTGTAGTTTTGTATACCAATTACAAGCTGTGCTTGTGTGTACATGCTGGAAGCTCTTTCAAGGCTGTTCTGCATGTCCACTGCAAAAAAGGATCAGTGATAACGCACCGAAGAAGATTATTCTCGTTAACTTTTTTAAATAGGAAGGAAAATAACTTTGCGGGTGTAACACTTGGTCACAGGTTGATTAAGATGGTCTATGGTTCATCTAGTAGAGTGTTTGGGTTTTGCTTGTGACTAGCTGCCATTTGGGATAGATATTTTATATGGAAATGGATCTTTTTGACAAGGCTACTTTACAGTGTAGTTCTGGCTGCCCTGAGCTATTGGCATACAGTCAAAATACCATGGTTCATGGTCTTGGGTCCCAAGAATGAATGCTGGTGGTGCTGCTGAAAGCATCTAACCCGGGCAGTTCAGGAGACTTTGGTAGGCGGTAGGCACTGCTGCTTGACTTATCCTCTTAAATCTGGGTTAGGAGGGATTTTTGTCATTATTGTGCAAATCCTGACTACACATGAATAGCGCTCACCAGAAGTGGTTGAAGCCTTACAGGAAAGTATGGCTGGAAATAAAACAAAGCCTGAATAGTAACAATAAATCAGTAGCCTGCCTGCGGATAAAGCGGAATGTATTTCTTCATTTTTGCCTGTATCTTCAGATAACAGAAACTGAGAGTCTGTTCAATTTAGTGGTGCCAAAGAACCTTTAAGTTGTGATTTCTAAGAGTCAATAAAATGTATCATACTCTGACCAAAAACTTAGAGTGCTTGTAACTGTATGCTTGTTGCCTTTAATAGGAAATAGGCAACGTGCCTTTTTTATCAGAGGCTTGTGGTTCGCACTGCACTTCCCGTGAAGAGGCTGGCTGCTGTCATGTCAGGGACGTAACTCGGGTTTTCAGGGGAACCTGTTTGTTCTGATTTCTGTTCTTTTCAGACATAAGATAGACTAAGATGGGGTCACTGTCATGTTATTCTGCGAGCGTATTTCCAATAGTTTGTTTAGCCCTTAGGAAACGCAGTCACACTTGGCTTTATTTCTGTGGCTTGTGACCTGTGTCTTTCTACCCAATATTTCATAATTGGAGCATGTTAAATCTTTGGCCTATGGGCACTTTTTGCTACCAGCCAGGAGCTAATCTCTCCTTCATGCATCAGTCTTCCGCACCTCCAGTGCTGCGGCTTTCAAAGTGGCATTAGTTCTGCTGTAGCTTTTGTATATGGGGACCTTATTCAAAGAGTGCATTTCTTAATATACTACATTTAGGCTTGTATTTTCTGTAGGTGGCCTTGTATTGTTTACTGGAAACTCCTTTTTTATAAGACTAATTATGATCTGATTAGTTTTAATTGATTGTAGGTAATTGATTGAGTTCAGTGTGGTTGACCAGATTTTGCTCTCATTTACATTCTATGTGTGTAAATGACTTGATAGCTAGATAGTTGATTGGGAGGGTAGTTGACGTGAAGGAAATGATTATAATTTTAATGTCATTGTGAGAGCTGAGTTTATAGTGGGCATGTATAGATGATACTAATTTTTACAGATAAAGCTTCTGTGGAAATACAATTATTTACTCATAGATATTTTTCATGTTACATATCTAACTCATGAAGAGATAAGTAACCACAGCGTAGGTAGAAAAAGGGACATATTCACTGAGTAAAATGAAGCGGAACAGCATATATGAGATTTGCCCTACAGGACAGTGACTTATTGCTAAGTACTCTCTAGAAGTCAAATGGTATTTTTGAAAAGTTTATTTAGAGCTAATGCAAACGTTTTTGTCAGATGTTTTTGCTTCAGGGGCTTCTGAAGTGGTTGAGCTTTCAAAAAAGCTGTCTGACAGTCTACAGGTCTAGGACTTCATACATCTAAATGTTAGTATTTGAATGAAAACGGGCAATGTAGTTTGCTTATGCTCCATGTTGCAACTTCATCATCAGACTTACAATAGTGATCGAAGTCTTTAGCATCAGAGCGTGATCTAATACTTGGCGTACAAGTATCTTAAGGGTGGGTTGGAGGAGGATGGAGCCAGACTCTTTTCAGTGGTTCCCAATGACAGGACGAGGGGCAATGGGCACAAGCTGGAACATAGGAGATTCCGTTCAAATATACGGAAAAACTTCTTTACGGTCAGGGTGACAGAGCACTGGAACAGGCTGCCCAGGAGTCCCCTTCTCTGGAGATCTTCAAGTCTCGCCTGGATGCAGTCCTGAGTAATGTGCTCTAGGCAATCCTGCTTTGGCAGGGGAGTTGGACTAGATGATCTCTAGAGGTCCCTTCCAACTCTGAAAATTCTGTGATTCCGTAATGAACAGACATTGGAGTTTTTCCCTCAGTCCTTAAAAAAGTCTCCTATGTAACCTTAAAACAAGGTCTACTAAAAAGAAACCTTTATTTTCAAAGTAAATAAAAATGTTTTTAAAGATAATTCTGTGGTTTGCATGGAGTTATGTAAAATACACCCCTGTTTTATCAGCAGGTTTGTGCTAACTGAGCCTGGTGGAGAAGCGGGTAGCCAGGAACACCGGCACATCCTACCTTCTGTCCTTCCCCTGAACCTGTACACAGATGACTGAGTAGATCGCTCCATCTCCCTTAGACATCCAGTTTGCACAAATGGAGGGGACTACCTTGGTCTGTTACTATAACCAGCTCTATTATTGCTGTATAGATGCTTTAGGTGTCAGAGCTGGATTTCTACCTCTGCTATGAGGGTCATCTGACTACCACTTAAGGGCAAAAATTGAGAGTATCTTTTTTTTAATGTAGATTTTTCTTGGACTACAGTGATTCTCTCTGTATTTGTGAAGTTTTATATATATATATGTATGTGTGTGTTTGTATATACAGACAGAGTCAGCAGTGCTGTTTACATAAACTTTGTACTGGAAGCTTAAAAGCTTTTGTCAAATCCACTACATGCAGATTGCGGGAAGGTTTTGTTAATGTTCCTGTTGGTGACCACGAATCTGCCCACCTAAGACCGTGCTACAAAAAGTAAACATGAAGCAAAGAGTGTTTACAGAATAGCTGAACTAGACTCAGTCTAGCATCCCCTTTGTGGTGCCCAGGGAGGACAATTCACTTCTCTTTCTGTGGGGTGAAGTAATCGTTAATGAGGCGAGCGGCCGGGCAGAGCGCTCGAGCTCTGCCCCCCACAGCTCCCAGCCCTTCTTCCCAGTCCCCTTCCAGCACATCGTACCTGTCTGTTCGGATGTCTGTATGAAGATGAGTGAATCGCATCTTTGGCTTTCACTTGCTTTCTTTATGAATAGATTCAGTGTGGTAGCTTTAAAGACAACCTTTAGTTGCTATAACNCTTTTTTTTTTTTTTTTTTCTGGCCAAGGTCAGGTAAGGGGAGTGAAGTGGCTGAGTGTAGCCAGGTTAGAGGTCTGTGTAAATTAAACTTAAAAAAAAATGCCAAAAAAACCTTAAGATACTTTTCAAGACTTTCTTGTTTTTCCCCTGAAGTGACCTATGTGCAAATATTTAGTCTAGACTTCAGAAGTACTCACTGTTTTGAAGCTGTTATTTTCAACATTTTGAAAAGCCAATACATGAAACTTAATTTAAAAACTTAGCAGTTTCTTTAGAGGACTTGTTGTCAGTGGCATGATAATGCTGATTTTAGTAATTATCTGATTAAATGAAATTTGTTTGTCTCCTTCCTAAAAAGGGTTTTCAGCTACTACGTAAACACAGAGGACAAGTGGGTTGTTTTGAATATTTTGCAGACTATGTTGGTAGTTTTATCTAATGTCTAAAATGGCAAGTGCTGGTCATTGAAGATGCACGTGCATACGTGCCCATCTTCCAGAATCGGAAACCCATGCGGCGAGGCTGCAATGCCAGGTGTATAATCGTAGTTGAGAAACAGAATTCAGGAAACGCTTATGACTAAGTCGAGCGTAGCATGAAGCATCCCCTCTCTCCCCCCAGCACGGGTGCTTCGCTGAACCAACAGTCCTGTGTGGCCTGCACATTTTAACCATGAGTGAGATAGTTTTACGAGGCTTCGTGCTTTCAAAATTCATAACGAAAGCAACAATGAATTCAAACTTGAGAAATAAAAGGTAATAGAAAGAGTAGGTCACTCCCAGATGCCTGAGAACAGGTCTCTGTGGTTTGAGTAATCTTAACCCTGGTCGCTGGTCGGTTGGCTTGCTGGAGAAGTTACGTTTCTGTGTGCCACTGAAGTCTCCGGTAGCTGCAGCTGGCCCATCAGTTAAAATGAAAATAATCTCTCATCCAGCTGAGAGGTGTTTCCATTTTTCAAATATTTAACACGCTGAATTATCTTACGGTAACTTTTAAAGCTGGGAAATAGGCAAAGTAGACCTATATAGATTTTTGGTCCACAAAACGATGGTAATTTCCAATGTAAGCAATTAGGATTCATCCCATCCCAGCTGTATTTGTACAGAGTAAGTCTCATTTAGTCAAGCAAATCTGTTATTTGTGTCAATCAGAATTTTCTTTGAATAAAGAGCCTTTAATGAAAGAAAATGACTTTTCACTTTATTTATTCCCAGCAGGATCTTCCAGGTTCCCCTGCTTTTGTGCTGCTTAAGCTGATAGGTTCTGTAGCATTTTGGAAACCAATTTCTGAATCACGAGGAATTTGGGGGTTTGAATCTTTTTGTAATTCTTTGCAATTTTCTCTGTATCAGAATCTTGTGGGAACTGGCAATCCCCTTAATGAAATTTATTGGCATGTCGGCTTCACTGCTGACACTGGAGAGTGCATCAGTTGTGCTGTGCAGCCCTGAAAGACTGGCTGGATTCTTTCCAAGTGCAATTCGCCAAGGCTTGCTGAAAGACAGGACAAATTAAACATTTTGGACCTGACCAAGTGCATGTGTTTTAGGGTGGAAGGGAGGGGGGGTGTCACAGAAAATTTTCTTTGTACCACTGATTTTAATAAATTTGTTGACTGTGGATCGCATACTGAGCCAAATGTGGCTTTTGTAGCGCGGCCAGAGAGTTTGTTGACTGTAAATAGATGCGTACCAGGCCAAGCAATCGTAAAAATGGCGCGATCTAAAATAAAAGGAGGGACCGTCTGCCTGCTGGTTCTGGCTGTGCTTCCCTGTCCTTTCCAGATACCTTTTGCAGACCCTGAGTTTCCTCCCCTGTACTTGAAATGCAAAACTGATATTCATTAAAGAAAATCCATAGCTCAATGTGCGATGGTCCTACAAAAAAGCAAAATTTTTGGTGACTCCATAAAAAGCAAATGGTTTTCTATGCTCAGCTTCAGCTCCTTGAATATTCAGGCAGCTGTGGCTAGCACGCCTCGGAGCTGCTGGGCAGGCTGTTTCGCAAGCACATCTGGAGACAGGGTTAAATTCAGCCTTTGCGCTGCACCTCCTCCAAAAGTCATGGAGTCTCGACTGTTCTTTAGCTTCAGTTTGGCCAGGCTTGCAGAGAAATATTTGATTTAAATTGGCCCACCCTGGTGGAATAAAATTAACTACATATATTAACCATATTAAAAAATATAAAGTCATCTGTTATGCCAGAGACAGTATTTAACTGGGGAAAGGAAAGGAAGAACAAGAAGTGTGAGAAGCACTTCACATTGATGTCATCCCAGAAAGTAATTTAATTTGCTGTTGTGAGTTTTAGTAGGGTTGGGCTTGGTTAATAGTATCATTGAGAAGTCTATAAAAAATGAAGGAAGGTGATGCTGTTATTTCATTAAGCAGCCCTTTCTCTTGTAAGTCTGCCCATTTCAATATTTTAAATGTGTACTAGCATGAATTGTAATTTTAGACAAGCCATAGCTTGGATGAAATATAAAATCAGTCCTGCTTCATCTTGACCAATCTGGCCATCACAATTCTTTTGACTCTTTTTATGCACATGCAGTGGATCCTCCCAGTATGAAGATATTTTAGTCCAGGTAACTCAAGTCCATCAGCTTAAATTCTTTCTGTGTGTCTGTTTCTTTAATTTTCTTCTTCCTGGCACAGGGAAGAGAAGAAATTAATTTAAACATCTGTATTAAATTCAGTAAATTTTAGATACTCAGGATTTGGTGTCTGGGAATAATACGTCATTTAAAGCATTAGAAAATCATAGCATTTGGTCGAGTTTATTTTTAGAATGGGGAAGTACTCGGGATGACTATCCAGAGACTATTGGTCTCAGTTACATCATTTCCTCCTTTAGTGAGTGTTCACAGAAATACAACTTCAGGAGGATAATATGGAAGTCATTTTATCCTATAATTATGAAGAGAAGATGGGTATCAGCATCAGTGCACAATGTCTGTGCAGCTGGAGGCGAGCCAGGTACCGTATCGGTTTCCATAAAATCATTTATGTGGATATTTTTGGTCATTATTACTGGGAAAGATAATGCTTTTGGACATAGACCAGAAGATGATGGCGATCGAGCCGTACATCACTGGTGGAATCTGGGCTGTTTCACCCCTATGAAGTTAAGTAGTGATTATCCCTCTGTGGTGTTGGCTCCAGCGCTCATTAAAGATCTCTTCGCTATTCAAAAAGAGTTTGGAAAAGTTGGCTCAACAACATACAGAAGTACGCTCCACAACACTGTCAGGGTGTGAGGTAAATGGTACTGCTGTGATCGTTGTAGCAGCTGAGGAGTTAGAGAGTGCCTTTTTACTAGATGTATTCACAACCGTTTCAGTGCAACTAAATGTAATTCATTACTCACTTGAGATAGGGAATATAAAAAGCATTATAAAAACCCAAGCCAGCATAATTCGATCTTGGCACAGATTGCTGGGTTGGTCTGTTTCCAAAAAGAACAGACAAGTTAAATTGAGAAGAGGCAGCACTATGGTTATTAAATTAGCTTTAAATCAGCCCTGCTCATTTACAAATCTCTGCTAGTGCTCGCAGGGAGAAATGCGCTAATCCCAACATCCCTGCTTCTGTCTGCCTGTGACGGGAAAACTGAGCGGTCGTTCCACGCCTTCTCGAGATAAACTGCTGACTAAACCAGCTGCTGCTTCCCATCGCAAATGCAAGACTAGGCATTGCAGTGCTAAGCTTTGCCAAATCCAAACTACTGGCTCTACAAAGGATGGAGTCGGTGTCCACATTGGGTAGTCTTAAGGTTTGTAAGAAAGTGCAGAATTGCTAAAGAGAGGCATTGTGTTTATTACACTGTCATGCTTGGTGTTGGCAGGGACTGGACTATCTCTGCAGTCGGTGTATTGAGGAGGATGGGCTATTACTTGCATCTCTGCTTTATGGGAGTTGGCATAATACAGTATTGCATTTCATACGGGATTTTGCTGTAATGCTGTAGAAGGAAGAATGGCATTTGTCATTGCATCAATAGAAAAGCATCACCATAAATATTGAAGTGCTTCACTGAAAAGTTTTGCGGTAATTTTGATAACGTCACATCTCCTTACATTTAGTTACATTTCAGCCCTGTAAACTTTCTCATAAGACTTCTCTGTTAACATCTGCTAAAATGTTTCCATCAGATCATGCACTTTGCAGCACTAGAGCAAGAGAATTAGTGCTGTGGGAACAGCGATGTTCCTACTCTCGCTGTGTTTCTCTGTTTCAGAGTTTTCTCAAGTTGCATTCTTGTCTCATGTAAACGACCTTGCAGCTGTCAAGAAGTTTTCCCTGGCGTGTTTCAGACAGCTCTCAGGAGTGGCTTTCTGAGTGTTGCTGGTTTCTGAAGAGAAAAGAGAGGCCAATGTGACATAGCTTTACCCTGCCTGCACCTGCATCTGAACATCTTTGACGTTAATTTTGAAGGAGACGTAGCTATGCTCACCCCAGCCTCGCAGGGACTTCCAAGGGGAAGAAAGAATACCTCTTTATTCTCCAGCCCTAGCAAAAAGGGTAGTTTCTGTTGGTGTAGAGAACCTGCAAATGCCACACATTTTCATGGGATTCCCCTATGTTTCAAGAGAGGTCCCAAGATTTGTGGGGTTCCCCAGCTCGCTCTTAGTCGATGACTTCAATAGGAAGGTGGTTACTTATGTCATTTGCTTACTTTATGTTTTTTTAAGAGATTTTTGAAAGCTAACGTTCATGACATTTCCAAGGAGCATCAGACCTAGATTAATATTGTGTTGACACCTCTCCGAAGAGTGGACATTTATGGTGTCAGTGGCATGTCTCACTTATTAAAAGTTGAGGTTGTTGCAAAACCATTAGCCTAAGAGTTATCTGCTCTAGGAAGGGAGAGTTTTCAGTGTAGTCAGTATCACAAACTTGCTGCAGAAAATGGACATGTTTCAGTGAAACCGCTACATAGGAAAAACGCCTGCTTCAAACACTTGTGCCTCATAAATGCCAATGCATGTATTTTTTCACTTTTACTTTGAGTTTTCTTGTAAGTGGTTGCTATAAGGTTTCCTACTGAAGGTAACAGTTATGCTACTACAAGTCTGCTTTCTGCTAAACTTGGACTGAGTGAACTCTGTTCAGACCTGGGCATCGTTCCTGAAATGAGTGGTACAGAAGAGATGGTACACTCAGTGTGCACTGGTGTTTGCTCTTCATATTTTAAATCCTTGAAGCTTATGTCTAGATAGGAATATTTAATAGATAGATACAATGGTAGATTTAATGAAGGAGAGTCTAAAACTCGTGGCTAAAGGATACTGCTGTGACTCAGCATAACTTGAAAGGAAATGAGAGCGAGCTGAACATGGTGAGATGGCTGGATGAGCCCATTATGTTCCTGTGGGGAACCGGTGTTGGTAAACAGCAGACTGAAACCTCACTAAAGAATATGGCTGCTACTCAGCCCGAGCATTTCTTGAGCAGGACTAGATATTAATGTGTCAACTGGTTCTGGCCAGGGCTAAATACCAGCTTGGGACAGTCTAAAGTAGCATGGCTGGGTTAATATGAAGTCTCATGTGTCCTGCTAGAGTGCCTTGCCTTACTTGAACATCACACACTGGTATACAGTCCTGTCACCGAATCTAGTTTTCTTCCCATTTGGGCCTTTTGTGTTTTAAAGTGGCCTTCCTCTAGATAAGTTTCTTTTTTCTGTTAAACAATCCCAAGTTTTATTTCTAATTCAGTTTCCCTTCATAACTCTAAGGCAGGAAAGACAACTATCCTTATACATCTCCAGATTCATCTAGGAAGGAATCTAGTGCAGTATTTGTGTGTCAGAATCCTGTTTTATTTTATTCATACAGACAAATCTTTTAGTGGTTTCCTGGGAGCTGATAGTTAGGGTTACAGCATGTTTAGGTAGGTCAAGTATTGCTTCTCTTTCCCGTCTCTCCCTCGCATTGCACAGCAACATTCATGAACCAGTTTCATTGGGAAAGAGCTTTCAAAAAAGTTCTATTTATTTCTGTTATGTGTTGATCTTGTCTATCTTTTACAAGTCTTTAATGTCTCATCATCAGTAGATAGTGCTTTTGGCCTGTGAATACTAAATACTAATGATTTTTAGAAGTTTATTAACTTTTAAGATGGCAAACAGGATTAAGAGAGCTAATAGACTGTGAAAAGAATTAATAGACTGAACTGTTGAAGGAACAGCTCCAATTTTTTAAATTGCATCTCCATCCTTGGAGGTTTTCAAGACTCATCTCGACAAGTTCCCAAGCAGCCTGGTCCAACTTGCACTGCTTTGAGCAGGGAGTTGGGGTAGATGACCTGCAGAGGTCCTGAGTTATTCTGTGATTCTACCATAACCTGTTCAGCAATTAAATAGCTTTCTAAGAACATGTGTATCCCAGTGTTTTAATCTATTTTGTGTGGCTGTGTTACTGATACTTAATTAAACTTTTCATAGATGCATTTAATACGAAATAGAGTCATGAACTTAATATAGAAGGGAAATTGTTCACAAGGGTTGGGGAGAAATCTTGAGATGACTGTAACTACTGAAAAAACAGGAACTCTCTAGAACGAAGTCAAACGAGGGAGACTTGTATATTTCGACCATTATATGTATAACGTACCATATGTGTATGACATATATATGATCAGATATGATGGAGAATCATGAGATTGTCCATTGGAGAAATCTGTTTTGTGGAAATGTGAAAGCATTCTTTTCCAGTACATCGTGGTTTTGGTTTAGAGAAGAGGGAGGGAGACTTTATATTATTCTGGATAGTACAGTACAAGAACAGTGGGTAAAATACAACTAACTTAATGTCCACCATTGCATCAGACTGAAAAAGTGTTCTGCAAAAGTGTTTCTGCATTTGCTTTCTACTGATGTCTTTTTTTCTCTCTCATCACCTGCTTCTCCATCCCTTCTAGCAGTTCTGTTGCTCCTTCTCATTTACTTTTTCTGATGCCTAAGTCTTTGAATTAAGCAAATGCTGTCACTCTAGTACATGACCGTTCATTTGTTTAACGTATTCTAGTATGTCAGATGGGTCTCTGTTTTTCTGGTTTTGGGTTGTATTTTGAGACAGTATGACTTTACTTTTGTTTGGCTGTTCCTGTGGTGGTTTCTTACCTTACCACTGCTTCAGGCAATGATAGTACTGCTACAATGCCACTAATCCCATTTCTAACAAGAGAAAACATTGGGCTGGGTGCCAGATAGTTTATTCTGGGAGAATAACCGTGAATTATTCCCAAGTAAAACAAAACAATGTGGTGGCACTCACAAGCTGCCAGCAGTTCAGGAGATGGGACTGTGTCAGACAGTGAAGGTTAGTAGGTTACTTATTCTAAAACATATTAGCTCAAAGTCATATCTATGTTCAGTTCAAATTGTGTCTGTTGTCTATTTGCCTACATGCATTTACGGAGAAAGAGAGAGCGTGTTCCCGGGTATGACAGGTAAGTTAATGTGGTGGGTTTGGTCTCTGTAATGAGCTGACAGATTGCTCTCGAGTTGTCAGATGGAGAGTGACTGTTAGAACTGGCCCAACTTCCTCACTTCCACTGTTCTCGCATGAGCTCAGCTGCAACAAGCTGGGAAGAATGGAGGTAGAGCGGGGAAGAAGTTATTCATATTTTGGTGTTAAAAAAAAAAAGGAAAAATGCAGCAGATCTTAGCTTATGAAGCAGGATGGCAAATTTAAGTGTAGACAGATTGCCTGATCTTTTCTTTTTTCCACAGCAGGAAAAACCCAAACTCTTGGAGCCTTTGGATTATGAAGCTGTCATCACAGAGATTGAAAAAAATATTGGAGATAACCAGTTTAAGGATCTGATATTATTCCCCGATGATGACTTTTCAGTAAGTACAAGGCAAATATGTATTATTCTTTCTCTTAGGTTTGCCTGTTCATTTATTTATCTTACCTTCATTGCTAGAGGGAGAGCCAGAAGTTGCCCAACAGCTTTCTAAGACTTTTTTAATTTATGTGTAAGGCCTTACTTCCCTCCCACCAATTCACTCTTTTTTTTTTTTGCCTATGACATTTGTATATGAGTGAATTTACTGTTCAAGATTAGATAAAGCCCAAAGCCCTGGTCGTTCCCAAATGGTACTTCAGGAACTCAGAAAACATGTTATTCCATAACACATACTTGTCTGTTTGCTCAGTACAGTGGTGGTTTGGCCAGTGCTGGAATCTCTCCCTACTATTAAAATCTAATTCAATCACACTCCCATAATTTACATCCAGTCTATCTGATCCTGTTCTGTTTAATGTATTTGGCCCCTAGAATAAGACAGCCCATGACTCCTGTCCTTCTGCTCAAAGTCAGACTTTTTAGACAGTGGCTGTGACTTATTTCCAAAGCTGTGCCATTGCTGGCATTAGATTGAATAGAAAGATAAATCCACATGGACTTGATTTTTGTTTGGTTTTGGGGTTGTCTTACATTCTTCTCCAGTGGGGTTTGAGATCTGGCATCCATCTGAGTGATGGGGGGTGCAGAGTCCCCAGTGCTAAGGCAGGCTCCCGTGGTGGGATGCTGACGGTGGGTACCGGAGCCTGCAGCTGTGGAGCTGCCTGACCTCATCCCGGGTTCCCCATTGCTTGTCCTGGCAAGCTGCAAAAGAAGTGAGAACCTGGAACTCCAGGGCAGCCCTCGCTGCGGCAGTGACGGGGCAGCTCGGGAGGGCAGGGGCTGCCTGCATCTTATAGCAACTTCTTCAAAATCAGCCGATCCCTGTGAAAGATCTAGATTTTGATGAATAGGCGTTCTGTAATGGAAGTACGTTTCAATTTGTGACCAATTGTAACTGCTGTGTGAGGGCCCTTCCCATCAGCTTATGGTACTGCTGCTGTCCTGCGGGACCAGCTTAATCTAATCGACTCCTTTGTTTTACTAAATGGCTCTATTTCCTTGGTGGCGTTAACTGAGTTAATGTGCTCATGGGATTGAGAGAAAACTAAACAGAATAGATTTCCTCATCATCGTTAATGCCTTTATCCATTTTGCACATTTGTGAACTTACAAAATTGAAATTTAGCATTATAAAGCTGACTAGACGTACTGTGTGCTGTCACAGGGCCCTTGAGTCCCTTGATTTAGAGTAACTGAGCTCAAGTCAGTGGAGCAAATCCTCTCAGTGAAAGAAGAATCATGTCCTACTGCCCAAGACCTCTGCCTGTCAAGCCGTATTTTCGTATCCTTATTTTCATTTCATTTTGAGCAGCTGCTGCCTGGCTTCTAGTAGCTACTTCTATTTTATTTCCTCTGTGTTAATGCTTTTCAACTATCCTGCATTATCTATTTAAATAGAAAAAAAAAAAGAAGAAAAGATTAAGACAGATGAGAGAGGTACTGCATAGTAGAGGTGGCCTGTACTCGCAGAAGAGCAGAGGCAGCAGTAGGTAGGGTCCGTATCCTTGCAATAAACCTGTCTCTTTTCTTTGTTATCTTCCGTTGAAGTCAGCTGCAGTAACAAGAGCCTTTGCCACCAGACAGGACTGCAGAGCTTTCATAGCAGACAGGTTTTTCAGCTGCAGACTGTCTATTTGCAGCCCTGCTCCTTGTGCTGAAATATCACCTGTGCACAAAAGTCTGGGTCAGCCATTTGAGTAGGAAGAGATCCATGTCTGACTGAATTAGGAGGTGCTCAGGCTGGCTCTGAGTGTTATTTAATGTGATAATGCCCCAGGAAATGGTGGATGGCAGTGTTTAACTCCTAACGATTACAGTTGCTTCAGACTTTGTGGCTCAGCATGGATGCAGCCTCAGTTTGGGCCTGTATGTTAGCACATCCTATGGGCAAAAGTCTCTTCAGAGTGAAACCCCACCAAAAGAATTAGCTGAGGTGGTGAGCAGAAAAGAAAATTCTGCTTTAAATAATGATTTCCCATTTCTGGATCTGTAATATTCACCGCATGCATCGGATATGGGTCAGTTATCATCACAGCAGCTGTACTGTCTCGTCTTTTGTTTTGTCTCAGAATTGCTTTCTCTCTTTGCAATTCAACACGAATGCAATTATTCTTACAAGACTTTTGTTAGTCATTTCCAATATCTTACAAGAAGTCTGTGGAACAGCAAAGAATTCTTGGTATCAATCTGAACCTGATAGACTGTATTCCTCCATTTCCCTGAATTTCAACAGAAGAATACAAGATGTATACATTACAAAGATGCGTTCTCTGGTTTTACTCCAGCTGGGAGAAAGATGCTTCACTGGTTTGTAACTGTGCTTAATAATCCTTTTTTAAAAAAAAAAAAAAAAAAAATCATCGATTCACATCAGTTCCACTTCTTGTTTTCCTGGCAATGCCTTGCTTGCTAACTCTCCTCCTGCCTGCCCAAAGTCCAATTTCCCTTTGAGAAAAAGCATGTCAGCTCAGCTTCATTTTTCAGCTGCTCCTGCATCCTGTGAACAAAATACCCTTCTCTTGCTGTGCTGTGGAATAATGGCCAGTGGAAATTTCTGCAGCAATACAGCAACTGTGTGGAGGAAGGATCTGCAGAGCTTCGCAGGAGCTCCCTGTCACATGAGTACGAGCTTGCACTCTACTTCTTGGTGGTAGTAAGTGGGAGCTGATGGGCTTCCGGTTGCGCTCATAAAAATGCGCACTTAGTGATGATACTGTTAGGTTTGCATCCTCATCATTGGGTTACCATGCTTCATTCACCTTCTGCTCCCCAGACCTGGCCACACTCTCCCCCGACAACTGCAACCGCTGCTGTCTGGTGTTCCTCTTTCTCACTTTTCTCCTACGTGTTTCCTACGTGTTTACTGGGAAGGAGGCTATGAAAGAGGTGTGACAACTTCCTTCACATTGGTCTCCCTCCCACCTTTAACCTTTCTTATCTTAGTCTTGCACAGATTTTTGTCGTATGTTTGTACTTCTGCTCCTAAGTGCCTTCATGTATCCAAGCAAAATGCTTGTTGTATTCTTTCGCAAGTATTTTTTTGTCTTTTCTTCATGTCACTATCCTTAGAAATTCACTGAGCCCCCAGCAGTGTCTTTTCAAATCTCTCCAGGATCTCAAGTCCTGCTTAGAATCGTTGGTGCCTTCCCTTAGTGGCAACGGGCTCAGCGCCCCTTCGCTAATACCTTTACTTGTGTGGAGGTTCAGTAACTAAGTATATAAGTTAATTTTCATAAAAAGGTAGCTGAAAGTATTGAATAGGTACTTCAATTTGCTATGGGATAAAAACACGTTAAACTCTCTGGGTTGTGAAAATTTGTTCCTCTTTCTCTCCCCACGTACTGTTTTTAAAATCTCTGTTTGAAAAGTGGAACTCAGCCTTCCTTAAACTATCTGTACAAATGTGGCTGAATGTCTGATTTGAACCTGCAACAGAAGTAATAATCCATTGCCTAAATTTAGGACAGGTGTAAGATGGCAAAACTTACCTGTGTGATGCAAAACCTATTGCAGTTCAGTCTGACAAGCGCTTCTGGCTCTTCTGGGCTTTTGAAAGCCCACCCAGGTGCCCTCCCAGTATCTCAGAGGCCTTAGAAGAGGGGCTGAGTTGTGCAGTGCTGATACTCTCCATCACTGCAGGTGTGACTGTGTCCAGGCTTCTTTTTTTTTTTTAGCTCTGAACAAGGAAGAGCCAAAATCTCCCTATTTTTCAAATTGTGAAACCTCTTCTATCTAGATGCTGCGCAGGGACAAAAGTTGTTTGTTTGGATAGAGAAGTTAACAACAGAATCAGATGCATCTTTAAGGGGAGAGGGTGAGAATAAGTGACAACACTGCCCCTTCACATGAAACGGAGAACGTGTGCCATAGGGGCAGCTCTAAGCGCAGGACTTAGGGCCTCCTTGGAAATAACCCTCTAAACCTGACTGGTATTTCTAAGATCAGAAGAGTTACAGTGGTGAGATCGTGGGTTATTTTCAATAGCGCATGCCTTCTCTCCCACTTTCCCATGTGACAGGCAGTATCTGCTCATCCTTAGAGGTACAGAACTTGAGTCCATTATTCTCATGACTAATGGGATATAGGTATCCTTGACGTGCAAGTTTGCATCGACTGGGAGGAGCAGGAGAGCGAGAGGTATCCAGGCTTAGAGCGTTGCACTCCAGCTATTTAAATAGAGAGCTAATGCAGTCAGCAAGGCAAACGCTCTGTGGGCAAAGCATAGCCTCTCGTACTGAATGCGATTTGGTGAGTGACGGGGCAAAATCTGTCCTTTAAATGCTGTCTGTGCTTGCCTTCCTTTGGCTTTGCCCCCGCGCACATACCTCCTCAGTGAGATCTGTGCTGGGACAGCAGGCAGCAGCCTGTCGGGAGCCCCGTGTAGCGACAGCGTTTGCGCAGCGGCATTTGTACAGCAAAGTTGCATCTTATCCTGCTTTTTTAATTTGATGGACTATCTCATTACAGTTTTTGGTAACGTTAAGTAGATCTATTTACTTGGATGAAAATGGGGCTGACCAGCTTTTCTTTAGAGAGATTGAATGTAAGCATTAACATAGAGGGACATTTCTGCCCGTGTGCGGTTAGCTCTCTTAGAAGGGCTGCCTTTTCAGGAAGTAAATGTAATCATGTTTGATGCATCTGTCTAAAGATTTAACCACTGGTAACATGCTTTCAGACTAAAAGCTATTAGAATAGATTCAGAGTGAAAATGTTTGAAATGGCTAATGGAGTTGGAACTCCATTTTCAAATACTAAACTCACCGTCCAGTGAGAAGCAGACACTGTCTGAAAACATTCTTCCTAATCAATCGTTGATAAGGAGCAATATTAACTTGTGGCTTTCACTGTAGGAAGTGGATGTAGCAAGAGAGGGTGCCTAATTAAATTGCACCTTACAACTAATCAGACACCTGGGGCCAACAGTTTATGCAGATGAGATGGCCTGGGTGCATGCCAGAAATCATTGCTCGATATAGGATATTTATATAAAACAGATTAAAAAAATAATTCAGAAGAATTATGGAATTTAATGTTTTAGGCGGATACTTGCATTATTTGATTATCACAGTTTGCATGCACAAACGAGCAGATAGTTGGCTTCTGCTATGAACAGACAATTGCTGTGATTGCCTAAACAACAGGCTGCATTCAAAGCGCATTAATAAATGCTGAATTCTGTAAATAAAATCCTTTATTTTTTTGATGACTCTTTCCGAAGCACTTAGTCTGTTGTTGAAATTTAGTTGTTTTCTGAAATAAAAAGGTTTTGGTGAATACATGCTATGCCTGATCAGCCTTTAAGAGCATTTAACTTCTGAAATAATCAGCTATGAACAGGAAGTGTTTTTGTGGCAAGGCTTTTGCAGCTAAGTGGTTGAACATAACTAATTCTCAGAAGGGAAGTGCTTTGTAGTTTTTAAAACCAGTTTAAATATAACAATACACAAGATTTTCCATGTCCCAATTCTATGTAAATAAACCTGTGATATTCTTTGGCAAAGTCTGCAAACGCAACAAGCCCAGTGTTACCTGATTTCTCTGCTTTGCATGGCTATGTTTCTTTCTTTCAAGTGCAGTCTTGTTGAGAAGGAAAGTAGGGGAGCGTACCACACGCGGAACAGTGGGCTTGAGTTACGCATCGTGTTCAGCTACAGTCTTTTTAAGAAGCTGTGTAAGGGAAGGGAGGCACAATGACCCCATGAAGGCAAATGTTAGCTGTCTTGGTCAGTGTGTTGATATCGGTTCACGAGAAGTGTATTAGGTAAAAAATTTGACTTACTATTTGTCTGAAAAAAAAAAATACTGGACATGATCTTCTGTGTAATACATAAGGCAGATAATTTTGTTACGGGCAAGCAGAAGAGATTGTTGGTCTCTCTGGAGCTTAGTCACCATCCCGACAGGGTCAGTGTGAGGTACAGGATACATCACACGTCTCTTCCCTTGTGGCCTCCCACTCAGCTTTAGTCTGGAAACAGCAGCTGATCTTCAGCAGCGGTGATATCACGGAAGGACAATGTGCATGCTGTGTGGCTGCTGCTGCTGACGGCAGGGGGAAGAACGCTGTATGATGGCCCTCAGGGGCACCCGTGGGTTCTCAGCTGTGCTCAGGGGTTGAGTCTTCTCAGGAACGCTTAAAAAAGGGGACTTAAAAAGTCATGTGTGTGTGAAGTAGAAGTAATGAGGTGCGTTCCAGAGACTGTGGGTACTGCTGGGAAGTCCCTAAGCAACCAAGGATTCAGTCATCTTCACTATTACTAAATGTGGCCTGAAAATTCCTACTTCTCTATCTGCTGTCTCTTTTACTCATAGACTAAATGATTGTGTAAATCTCCACTGCATGCTGGCTTTGATAATACAGCTGGGTAGAGCCCAGAAACCTGCATTTACAAACCTGTGCTTGGTTTGCCAGAACAACATGGGTTTTTTCACTTTGTGACGTCTACAAGAAACCATTGTGGGAGCCAAAGAGTTTTAAACATGTTGGATCCTGGTGAAACACAAAAAATTTGGGGAATCCCATGATGTTTGCATCTGCCTGAACGATATGTGTCTGTCTTTCATAATTACTTATATGGAAAGGGGCGGGGGGGGCAGGAAATCAGTGTGGTCTATGTACACTGCAAGGAAAAATGCAGTCAATAACATCCAGTCAATTGTCGCGCAGACTCTGGGCGCTTCAATTTGTAGAGAAAAAAACATCACTTTTTAGTCTGAGACTGGGGCTTGGGAGGAGATCCTCCAGGGGCACAGGAGATACTGCAGGCTGTGTCATGGTATTAGTAAGTAGTGGTTCTTCATACTAAACGAGTCGTATGCCATAGGCCTTCCTCCAGAAATCATGTGCCTTTCTGTAATGGGAGAGAAAATGAGCTTGGGAGATTAGATTCATCTTGGTTTCAGTCCTTCATTGTCTTGAGTTGAGTTACTCCGTTGTAACTGAGAGCATAATCTGGTCTGCTGGGGTTTGGTTTTGTTTTCCTCTCTTAAGGCAGAGAAAATGTGAGTGGGCCAGATCTGTGGATTAATTCAAAATACCCCAAAGCTTCCTCTCATGTGACTTGTGCAGAGTGTCTGCCTTGCCCCACTGAGAAGCTCTTGCCTGGTTCCACTTGCTTTGCAACCATTGACCTGTCCTGTGGCGGGCCTTTGTAACTCATTGTGGGGACACTCTGCTCCTCTCTTCTCTGTCCAAAAGAGTCAAAGCTTTTAGTTCTGTTTTCACCTTCCTTGCTGAAAAGGTATGGGGTGCAGAAGGGAAGTGGGGGAAGCAAGGAATGCTGTTGGATTTGGCATATATTTCTGGGAGAGGATGTAAGGAAGACTTGATGACTTTTTTTTATCAGAAACCTCAGAGACTGAAGCAAGTTTGCCTGGAACAACTTTGTTCCCAGAAGTCTATTCAAACACTGCTCTTGCTTGTAATTAATGCTTTAGCTGATAGTATTGAATAGCTGTGTGGGCAGGAGCTGGGTTGTAGTTGTTGGTGTGCATGTGTATTGGCTGCATGACAAATTGAAAAATGCAAGCCGTGATAATAAGGTTCTTAACCTCTTCGTGAGACAAAACTGCTGTTCTGTTACTCTGACTAATTTGCTTTTTTTGTTTCTTGTCAGACAGACACAATTTCTCTGGAAATCAGGACGCTGTATCCTTCTGTACCTGAAGATGCAGAACAAAAAGCAGAAAATTTATTTGTTAAAGAGGTAAATATCTAGTGTGGGTATCCTTTAATTTTAAATAAAGCCAAGGGTTTGGGGGAGGCTTGCTATGATTACAATGAACGTCTTTTTTCTTTTATTATTGTTTAGGTGATTTGAATTGGGTTTGAATTTTGGAGGCCAGAAGGAAGGGGAGGGTTAACAGCGTATCTGCAGGTGTCTATTCTGAGATGTTTTGTATCTAGAAAAATTGAAAATGGACTGAATCAGCCTCTCATTCTACTGTTTTCCGGCTGCATTCTCTGTCAGTACTAGTCCACTGATATTGATGTTGGTATTTTTACATGAGCGCTAAACATTGGTGATCTGAATACACTTTGCGCTTTGAAAATATCGATATCTTTCCAAAAAAGATAACTATTTGACACTGGTTTAGACTTAGAGTTATTACAAGGTACGTGTCTTATTCGGAGGTGTATGTTATAGCTACCTGAGTAGTAGTTGCACTGTGAAGGATGTGTATGGGTTTATATTTGTTGTCGGTATTTGCAGTCTGTTCTACGTTCATAGCAGAAAGCCAAGCAAAGTTCTCCCATGGCAGTTAGAGCCCCACCACGGGTGATTAATTGTTCTACCTTTAAAAAAACCCTATAGTTGCATTGTTTCCATACCTGATCTCAGACTGTAGGAGAAGATTGTTCTTCCTGCTACCTCAGGGATATTTCAGGTTGTCACTGGTTTCATCACTTTGAAGGACATTGCTGGTTGCACTGTTCAAAGGAATTTCCTTTAGATGGCTCCCTGAACCTTCCCCATTTTTCGCTGGAGATGTAAAGTATAGCTCGTCATTTGCATTAACAAAACAGATTTAGGAAATCAAGTTTTGAGCCACCTTCTATAAGGGATCTAATTCCAAGCCCTTATTAGCCTGTAATGTGTGTGTTCTCAGCCTTTTTTTCCCGGATTGGGATTTTTCACACTTGGCTTCCCGGTTTGCATGAGTATGGGCTATTTTAAACTCACTGTAACTGCAAGATAATTTGTGGAGCAAAAGTCAGTTGCAGACAAATGCAGGGATTAGAAAAAATAAAATCCAATCTTAAGCAGAAATGTAGCTGTTGAATTGTATGCAACATGACATTTTACAGGCTGGCCCTATTTCTCTCCAGCAGGTCTAGAAAGAGCAATAACAATTTACTGCCAGCTCGAATTGCCTGAACTTTGCCATCTTTCTTAATCTGACAGTAGGGCTAAAAGATAACATAGCTTGTGGAATTATCTACCTTCCCAGAAGCCTCGCTGCTCTTTCAGCACTTTGGGGTCTGCTTTTTATTTTAAGGTTCCACAAGTTGCAAGGCCAGCACTGCGCTCATGGCTTTACAGAGAGAGTGGTGGGTCTAAAAATGGAACATAGTGCACAGTGTCTGGGAATCATTACAGCTGAGTACTCCAAGGGGATGCTAATGACAACCTGGTAAAATACATATTGAGCACATCTATTAACTTTCTCTGCAATATCAGTGGGCCAAGGGGAGGGGGAGAGAGGAGCAAAGCAGTGGAAAAAACCCAGTCCTATAGAACTAAGCCTGTGCATGGAATAGCAGCAGGATAAGACCCTCTTGTAAGGTAGTAGCGCATATGTTCCACTTTGCCACAAAGCCAAAAGCTATACATAAAATAAATTAAGCTCCAGGAAGAGGATGGTTTCTAGTCCAAAACTAAGTAAAACTGAGCATGGGGTGCTGTGAAGATCTGTGATTGCAGTCCACTGCAGCAATTGAGCACAGATCTGTACTGAACCAGCAGCAGTCTGTTGTGTTCCAAGCTGGTGTTCAGCACTTCTGGAATAGATTTTGTGACCTTCATTTCTTTTTTGGAGTTGTGAAAAAGCCAATGCTTTACTCAGTGAAGGAGTCTTCTCTTTCTTCAAATATTCTATGATATCATGAACAGTGGTTGGTCAGCTGGACTTGTTACAACCTGGGATCAAGCATCTAATTGCTGATCAGATTGTTGGGGAAGCTATGCAAAGGCAAGGTACAGCTTCATCTCGTTGAAGCTGTGTTTGGTGTTCCCCATAAGTGGTAACGGCTATCTCTGACCATTCACGTATATTACACTGTCTCAGTAGCTTAGCAAGTTGCGACACGAAGACACGGAGCGAGTCAGTTAACTACAAATGAAAGGTCTGCTGTTGAAGGGGAAACTAACTTATGTGGCGCAGTGTGACGACATGGTACTGAAACTATTTCAGGAGCTCAGATCCGTGATCTCCTGTCTCTTCCTTCCCGATATTTGGTGGTGTTCAGATCTTGTCTATAAGGTACTGATAGGTCATTTAAAAGGGTTGTCAGAAGTCTGTGATAATGCCTTAAAACCCTGTATGTGTCTTCCTGGGCATTTGTGTCCTATTGGTGATGTAGGAAGGCTTTACTTCCACCTCTAGATCTTTCATTGCTGCAGTCCTTCAAGGATTAGGGGTTTTTTCCCCCAGCCCTTACCAAAATCCATACATACGTCAGCTTGGGGATTTGATCAGATTCCCTTTGCTCAAGTGGTCACAAACAGTACTTAGAGGCACGCCAGGATGACTTGATTGCCTGTGCAGTATTGGTTTATAGATGCAAAAGAGCTGACAAGCCAGATAAAGAAAGGGGAGGCTGATGTTGCCGAGGAAGGCTTTCAGTATGGATAGCATTTGATGCCGTCCACCTGCAATGAAAGGTTTGTGCCTCTAGTTGTCTAATTCAGTTCTCCTAATACTGCCTTTAGGTTCCCCAGTCACCAAAAACTTTCACTGTTGGTGATGTTCAGATGTTATGGCAATGGGCGAGGCAGAAGAATTTACTTTAAATAAGATGTCTAAACTTCTCTTTCTGCTGAAACTGTAAAATGAGAATTAAAAATAAAATTAAAGTTACTTGAATAAATAAATAGTCCTTTGATAACTAAATATTTTCTGTAGGATGCAAAGAGAATAAATATTTTGCATTTTATGATCGATTCGTATCTGAGTCCCTTTATTAATTTATACCTAATTATTAGGTATATTCTAAAGGTAATACTTCGTGAATCGATCATTCCTATGCCTGTAGTCATTTTAGGATATTTTCCTTGTGGATTTTTCCACCTTAACTCTTCTTAGGCAGGAGGAGCTTGAGTAACTAAATTCAGTTCCAAGAAAAGAGAAGTTTCCAGAAACTTAAAACTACAATAAAATTGTCTTCAGTGTTTATTTTTTCTAAGTATTCCTGACTTCCTTGAAGTCCTTCTGTACTGTACCATGCTGTTTCCTCCCAAATTCTGAACTTTCTCACTCCTCATAGTCGTCTGCATGTATTTATTCCAGTCAGCATTGTCCTCGTGGTCCATAATTTCGGCAAACAGAAGCATTCACTCCACAAGAAACAAAATAAAATTCTTCCTTTTAGACAGTGAAAACATTTCTAATATCACCTTTCCTAATTCTGTATTCCTGAATATGCAGATCAAGTGTCAGTCCTTGGGATTTTTCCCACATTTCATTTGGAAATAGAAAGGGAATAATGCATTTTGCAACTCAAAGTTATATATAGTTTGAGCAACTTAAGCTACCTAACTGCAACATATTTAATCCCATATTGGTTTGCATCAAGTCAGTATTTTCAGAAAGCGGGCAGGAGGAGGACGAAGCAGCTGGCTGCAGAAGCTGCCCTATGTTTATGCAGTGTAATTGTGGAAAATAAGCCCAGAGGGGCCTTTGAGAAGGTGTCTCATCCCTCTCTCCCTCCCAGGTAGACCAGGTGCCTCCGGACCCATCCTTTTTGCTTGAGGAGTCTGACCCAGCAGCAGCGGCTGCTAGAGGAAAGGCTTCTCTGGTGACTTGCTGAGCCTTGGACCAGCTTGCAAGTGCCGTCGCTGGGGGTCTCATCCATCTTCTAGCAAAGCTGGTGGAGTTCACGCTGCATTCTTAAAATCCTATTGCTACCATTGTGCTGCTCTGCACTTCTTACTGGTCCCTGAGGTCAATTGCCTACTGTGGTTCAGATGGGCTGATTTGGGGCTTTTTAGTATTATCAAAGGGTCAACTTGTATAGGTTCAAGTCAGGTCTGTCTCTTTCAGAAGTCCGCTGGCACTCTGGAGCTGTGTTTGAGCACGCTTGTAGCTTTAAAAGTTGTTGTAGAGCCAGTTGCTTCTTTCAAATCACAGACATCTAGGCAGTTGTCATCTTAGCAACCTGTTGGAAAAAGCCTGGGAACCAAGGCCAGTAATTAATGGCATGTGTGACCTGATTGTGTCCCACGTGCGACATCTGGCATCTGCCAGCACACTCGAGTGAGGGAGCCTGAGGTGAGCCCAGAACAGAGTATGCTAATGGCACTCTATACATGCAGCAGTACTTAAATCTGTTTAGGGACTCTATATTGGACGTCAAATTGTGGTGTTTTAACTTACGGAAGTTAGTCTTACAGATGAGGACAATAAAGAAGTGAGCTTGCTGGGCAGAGCTGTTGAGACTGAGCTTTCCTGCACCCCGGTGTTGGCTCCTTTTCATTTGTGGGTGTAATTGTAGTCCTCACGCTTTATCCTTAGAGCAGTAGGGGCCATGCTGGCTGAAAAGCTCTACATCAAAATGGAATAACAGTGTAAGAATTGAAATTCTATTTGATGGATGATGTAGTTAATTTTGCCCGCTATAGTTACAGTATTCACGTGGACACCTCTTAACTTTCTTGTGGAGATTTTCAAGATATAAAAGTTGGAGTTGTCACTTGCAGTAAGTTTTTAGAGCCCTCACCATTCATCTGGGGGGATTTTTTTCATTTGAGATTTTGCAGGTTGTATCTACAGGATCTGTAAGTAATTATTAAATGCGAGTTTTATTAATCATAATGTTAAAAGAGCCACAGCCTTCTCTATAACTGCTGACAGTGTTTGTGTGTCCGTAAGAGTTGATTTCTGAGGCTTTTTTATTTACAGGCTAATCTGCATTGCTCTTAGTATTTCAAAGTCAAATTAAAATGGGAACTCCTGTTGATAAATGTCACGAAGAAAGTTTTGCTCATCACAGTGTAGATTTCCCAACTACAAAATTTAAGTGCTTTCAGTACGTGAAACAACTGTAGTGTCAGGACAGTGACATACGTTATTAAAGGGCAGTGTGTCTTTTGATAGCACAAGTGGGAAATATTCTTCTAAAATGTTTTAGTATCCTAAAACAATAGCGTGTTTTAATCCTTTGATTTGTTACACTGCTGTGTCACTGCACTTTACTGTATGTGTGAACTGCGTTAATTTGGGAACAGCTTTGAGAGCGCCCAAATGAAGGTCCAGGTTGCCAGGAGCAGCTAGTCGTGATGCCGCGCTTGTCACAGGCGTAAGGGAGCAGGGTAGGCCTGGGGTGGAGGGCTGAATTTCAAGCCAGGGTGATCTCACCACCTTCCACCTTCCCAAATCCCCGCACACTGCCTTTGGTTGTTGCAGCAGAGGTCACAGGAGGGAGAAGCGGTTGGGAAGGCTTTATGAGCAGTGCCATGCATGTCCCCGGTCACGGGGCAGAGCGCAGAGCCATCTCTGCAGCTTCCCCTTTCGCACCGTGGCCACATCCAGCTCTGCAAGGTCTTTGCTTTCAGTTTCCAAGCTCGTGCATGGGTTTGCCCTTCCCTGTTCAACATCTCCTGCTTTCCACCTCAGAAATAGCCGCTCTTCAAGGATGAGTGAGGTGGTGGGATTGCTCTGTGTGTGCAGTTTCTCTGCAAAAAGCCCACTTGTTCCATGAATGACTTTTATCGTATGTGCATCTGTATTTCTGAAAACCACATACCTCGTGCTGTCTTAGAATATGATCAGGGAAGTTACTTTCAAATATTTCAAGGTGTTTGCCTCATTTGTGTTTCTCTCACTTTCCATTCTCTTTTTTTTTTTTTCTCCAAAAGGTTCATTTGCATTGCAGTGTAAATCTTTTTTAAGTGCTTCTTTCACTGTGGCAGCCATCATGCTGTCATCACCAGAAGCAAAGCTAAGAAGTTACAGGTGGAAAAAGCTTGCTGGATTGTCTGTCTCTCTAAGGAAAAATTAGGCCAGCTAGGCAACGAGGAAAAAAAAAGGAAAAAGGAAAAGAAATGACCTGAATTTGATAGGGCCCTTGGGAATGGGCTGTGCAGCCTGCCTGGTCAACAATACAGGAGGAAAGTTCATGCAAACATGTGCCAACCCTCCCACGTCCCAAAGCTTCCATTTCTCCATCTATATTTTTCCTCCCCCACAGTCCACTTGAGCTCAACAGCCCCTGTGCTGGTGCCTCCGCTCTTTGCCAGGAACAGTAGGATCCAGCTCTGGCCTCATGATGAAATCTCTGCCTCTAGAAAGGTTTTTCTTGCTCCTCAAATCAGGTTTGCGGGTATTTCATCCGTGCTAAAATTTAATTTCTAGTAATAATTTCCAACTGAAAAAAATAAAATAATTAAAAGTCAGTACAGTCAGCAGAAGTATTTGATTTTTAATTGGGAAGTTTTGAAAAGAAAATGCTCTAAGTTTTTGGGGTTTTTTTCCTTTTTTTTTTTTTTTAAAACTAGATCTCGTTTACAACGGATAGCTGCAACAAGCTAGTTCAAGAACAGCGTTAGCTATTGCACCGAATTGGCTTGCCTTTTGTGAATTTACTGCATGGTACTTGAATGTGCTGCTTGTCCCCTTTGATTTTTATTTTGATTAGCTTTTTCTTGGAGGAGCACAATAAACCTTTATAGTTATAAGCTAAAATACTGTGGCCTGCTTCTATATGTGATTCACAACTGGTTTTTTGAACACATCCGCTAATAATGTTTGCAATAAAAGCCTGCGTTGAGAATTCTCTGTGGGCTTTAATTGCATCTGTTAAGTAGAATACTTAGTAGTGAAAGTACCACGGGGAAAAAGTGGTCCTTTCTGTAGAAGGTTCAGTTGGTTTACGTTTGCCAAGTAGAAAGTGAGTGAAAGTGTGAATTGGGGGGGTCTGTGCTGATCCTCACGACGTTCAGTGAATGAGCTTTTCACTGGCTCATGTAGAACAGAGTGTATGTTGCTCTTGTAAGAGTGACCAAGTTGTTTTATGAAGATTCATTATAAAAAAGGTGGGGGGAGGTTGGTTGTGGTTGGTTTTGTTCTGTTTTTTTTTTTTTTNTTTTTTCCTCTGTTCAAAGGCAAAGTGCAAACAACGTTGGAGTGGTGTAGGGGCATGGTTGTCACGGGGGGGGGCTTTGGACCTGACTCTGCAAGGTGGAGAGTCAGTCAGTTGTAATGCTATAATATTATGTTCATTCTCAGAGAACAGGGGATTGTTTTATGTTGTCTAATGGTCGCACTTTATTCTGCATCCTGTAAGATAACAAGGGTTTATGTCAGACCAGCAAGTAGATACTAGAAGCACATGGAATGGTTTACTGCAGACTGCCTTTGGTTGTGCTCAACTGCTCAGTTCAGTGTCAAGGTAGGAGAGAACTGCCTGTAAACGTGCATCTGCTTCCTTGCCGCCTTTTCCATATTCTAAAACAAATAAAGCTGTCCCAGAAGACTGACCACACCCAGGATGACTTCCTAAATTCATCTGTGGCTGCATACTCTGCATGTTTTACACAAGATTTAAACAGGAGATTTCTTCAGCCAGTGCTGAGTAATTTGGAAAGCACCACGTTTAAGTTTTCAGCCCATCTCAGTTTTTGCCCCAGCAGCGTGATAATCCCCTCTCTGTCCCGCGGAGGCAGAGGCCGCTGTGCAAGCAATGACTCCCATGGGAGCTTCAGAAGAGGCCGGCAGGGAAAAGAGGGGATACTCGGTCTGTCAGAGGAGTACTAACTTATCCTGTCCCTTTGTTGCCTTTTCTTCCACTTTCTCTGTGTAGCTTTCGGCATTTAAATATCTTTGATCTATCCTTTATTCCATTCTCTTTGTCTCCGGGAGTCTCATCCTTCCCATGCCTTTCTGTGAGACTCTTTCCTGTTCCCACCTCAAATTTCTTTCAGTGCTGCTACTTCTTTCTCTGCTATAGGTTTCCACCGTTTTCCTTCCTGATGTGCCTCCCTTCCCTGTGGACTTGGGCAGCAGCTTCTACTGTTAGGTTTTAGGTTTGATCCCTCTCTTTCTTCTTGCGGGTGCAAATATTCAGGTGGAGTGTGGGGAGAAAATAATACAATACTGGAGTAAATTTTTCAGCATACTGTACAACTATCAGTTTGCATTTTACACTGTGTAGCAAGAATCACTGGAAATTCTGCCATTGTGTCATTTTTCTTGTAGATGTGTACCTTATCAATAACTGTACATATTTCGTGCATCCTGTTGCCTCTAAAAATGTCATGTTGTGTTTAATTGCATTGATAGAAGTTCTGCATTGAGTAAATCGCACAGTTATTCTGGTCTTTCTGACAGCATAGTGAAGTCCTTCGGTACAGTCATTGTTCTGGTCTGGTTCCCTTATTTAAGGGAGATTGATACGTTAATAACAATGCAAAAGATGAATGCAAAACCAGCGAGAAGTTTTCTAGAAAATAAAAACCACAAGGAGATGATGAGATGACTGAGCAAATTCAGTGTGGAAAGGAAAATGAGACTCTGGTGAGAAATGATAGTCCCATTAATATATCCATGAATGTTGTTAAGAGGTTAAAGATCAATCCTTAAGGGCAGAACAAGAAGGAGAGGGCTTGTGCTGCAACAAGGGGGAATAACAGGAATAGGGTAAATGTATTTACAATGGAAGGCTTTGGTAATGAAACAGAATGCAAACAAAAAATGTATAATTAATGTCCATGGAGAAAATCATGCCTAAACTAGGTAGTGTCTTTTGAGGCAGTGGTGATATAATTTAATGATACTTCCTACAGAGTAGAAGAGAAGCAGTAAAACATGTTAAATTGCTATCAGTCCCCTCCTCCATCTTGTATGATTCAGTGCATTTGATTTAAAAGGGAAATTGTGCTTCAAAATGTGGAAACATGAGAGACTGACTTTCCTTTAAGAACCGTACACCCAGCTATAAAAGAGGAGAATATGTTCTCTAGCACAAAGGACTCCCTCAGATCTTTCTTAGTTCTCTAGCCTTCCTGAGTCTAAACAGTTGTAGTAATTCTATTGTTGTTGTTTGTGTTTTTTCTCTTTAGGCTTGTAAATACTACAGTTCCCACTGGCATGTCGTGAACTACAAATATGAACAGTATTCAGAAGACTTTCGACACTTACCACAGTAAGATCTAGTATAAGTTCTTCCTTTTTTTATTTTTTCGTATTAGGTTTGTGTAATTTTGCTGAGCTTTGTGCATATTTACACTTTCCTTTGTCTCGTGCTCTGCTTGTTTTACCGTATTTATAGTGCCTTGCATTTTTAAAAAGGGGAAGAAAAGGTCCTTTAGCAAAAGTTCAAGACTCTGCAGAATTCACTAGGATCAACAAACTCTGTTAGTGCTGATTCAAATCCTTAGAAGTGTATTTGCGTATTCAAAGCACAGTTGATACAGGAAAGCTGGCTTTCCATTTTCCTTAATAATGCATAAATGTCACTCACCTTTAACTGGGATTAATTCTCCTTTTAGTTACCCTGTGTAACAGAGGAGTAGGATTTCACTTAGTGCTTTATAGCTGCACCGTACAGAAGAACTGGGCGCAACGTGTACAGCACGCGCTGGTGCAGCACTGGTGATACAAGGCTGCAGAAACGTGCAGGTGCCTGGGTCAGCGGCCGTCCCTTCTGGGCTTGGAGGCGGCACATTAAAATCAGTGTAAAGGTGCTGGGAGGAGAAGGAACAAGTTCCTTGACTGGAGTGGAAGAAACTAAGAATTTGGTGCTCATTCCTTCGTGTGTGAGTTCCTACCCATACTCCTGTTTCTGGCAGGTTTGTATCCTGTGGGCTGAGGACTGTTTTAGGGAGTAGTTAGTGAAATCACTGAGTGCCTGAACGAGCCATGTTACCGCCTCCTTTCCTGGAATTCGAGGCATTAAGGTCATGATACTGGATGGAAAAGGTTGTTACATACACATAACACAGGAATTGCGTGCTCCAGGCTTGGGTGGGATGGGAACAAGTACTAACTAAACATATTGTTGCAGGAATCAATAAACTGGTTCTTATGGTCCCTTTAGATGCCGTGTTCAGAGGTTTTTGTGCTGCAAGCCTTCCCTCAGCTCTGCATTCTCTTGCACGTTGGTATTTTTATAAGTTAATATGGTAGTACAAAAAGCCATTAACAGCAGTTTTGCTCATCAGAGATTATAAACATACCTTTCCTTAAGTACCCAGTGTACTGATTGTTTTAGAAAATTAATGCATTTAGTGCTCAAGAAAAATGTTTGCAGCACAGCAGTTTTCCATTTAACCTTAAGCATCTTCACTCTTATGAAATACGCATTTGACAGATGTGGTTGCATTACTCTGCACAAAAGTACATTTTAGATGATTACATACATCCTCTTCAGTGAAGGTTACTTTAATATGGTGCTTAATATGATTTGCTTTCATGAGTTCATGCTCCAGGGATGTTATGGTGTCTCACATCTTACTTTTTTTCCCCCTTGCACAGAGGATTACAACAAAACGAGATCTTGTTTTGTCTTGTATTAAAACAGCAGTCAGGGATGGTTTGGGTGTAGCACTGGTTGACATTTCAGAAGCGAAGTTATAGCAGGAGTGTCTGTATTTTGTTTGCTGAAAGTTGCCATGGCTTTTGAGCTTACCGTACCTTGATCAGAGGTGGTTTGGAGTCCACCTCATTGCATACCGTTTCCAGCCCCTTCAACATCAATGGACCTTGATTTGCACATGCATGTTACGAAGTTTGGTGTTTTAGACTAAATCTCCTCATTAAAAAAGTGGCTTGATACGTCCTTATCATAGTATTGTATCTCACTGTTGATAGTTCTGGATGCCCAGTTTCCACAATTTTTTGTTTCATTTGTGCAGAACTGCTGCCGCATAATCAGAAGTCTGAGCATACTGATGTATCAATTCCTTTATAGGACATCATTGTATTGGGGAAGATTGGATGAGAGCATTGCATTATGAGAAAGGAAGGTCATTTACAATACTAGAGCTAACTGTGGCTAAAGTACTTCCATTCGCTGAGGGTGTGCTGAACCTTCCCGTGGGCTTTTCCATTTAGAAACACGCAAACTGGGACTCAGCAGCCTTCAGCAATGCTGAAGGACCTCATACTTGTTTGTACGTGAGATCATGCTGTGCTGTTTCACACAGGCATACAACGGCTGCATGGTGTAGCAGATTTTTGTCAGATACCGAAGTTATTCTTTCTGAATACTGCCTGTTTCTGGTTGGGAAGCAGCTGCAATGTGATGCCAACCACCTTGGGCAGGCAGTGAGGACTCAACGTGTCCGTGGTGCAATTCCCCTGAAGTAGTGCTGTGGCACCAGGGAAGAGCTCAATGACATGTGCACAACAATATGACCAAAATGTTTAGCAATTGCTTTAGTTTTTCTCTGACTGTGTTCCTCCTTTGAGATCTTTCTCAGGTCTTTCTACCCCTTAAATTCCTCTCTGTGTGCTCTCACTACCTCTTTTTAAACCGTTTTTTATGCTTTGTGCTGGTGTGCTCTTGCTTCTTGAGCAAGTGGAAGGGTGGAGGAAGAACAGGGGTTGCTTGCTGTGTGCTGTGGTGACAGTGTGTCTGGGACCAGAAATAGTCATGAGCAAAGTTTTTGCTGTCATTTATAGAAAACCTGGAACACTCGGTAGGTATTTCAGGTCTGGTCCCTTGGAATTCTGCATCTTCCTATGGCTCTGAAGAGGCAGTAGGCAAAGAAGAGGGCATACCAAACAGGATCATGTCCTTGCCACGCTTTATCTGCTGGCCCTAGAATGATGAGCATGCCCAAAAGGAAGGGAAAAACTTCTTCTATGGAGAATGACACAGAGGTCTGAGTGGATGTGTGATTCACGTGTGGTCAATGGGATCTGACACCTGAAGCAGTAGAGGTCTGTCCTTTTCTTTTACAGCTCTGCTGAGAGGACAGAAGGATTTCCTTCTTTCCAAGCAGCTTACCATGTACCCAGCCCTTGTGGAAGGGCTGTGGTTTCATGGGACAGGCTCCGTTTCTGACCATGGAGAAGCATAGCGGGCCAGAGTTGCTGTGCTGCATGGTGAGGGGTCGACACCCCACTAACCTGGCAGATTTCTGACTCCTTCCTCTTCCCAGAAGCATCAAGGGCATTAGGGATTTTGTTTTGTTTTGTGTTGGTTGGTTTGTTTGTTTTTAATACTGACTAACTTGTCTTGTTCCTGGTATAAATCCTCGAGCAAATGTGTGCAATGGTGTTATCTGTCCATGTGTGGCCAGAGAGCATCAGTCAGTCTGCCTACACATCACCCCAAGAGCACTGCGGTGCACTTTTAGTTCTGAATAATGAATAAGCTAATAGGGTTTTTGTCTAAAAATGTGAAGGCTTGAATGATGTTTTTTGTAAAAGGTGGGATTTGGATTGAGATTTTTGTTTTGGGCTTCTGTTGGGTGGGAGGGAGTGTTTGTGTAAGAATTTTTAACAGCCGCATTTGGTTGCATTGGAAAACCTGCAATGGATTCCCATCACAAATACTCTGAATGTTAATTACAGATGTCAAAGTTGTCAATAGATTGCAAATGTTCCCTTTATTCAGAATATTGATTGGTTGTTTATATTAAATAAGCAAAGCTGGAACAAACTAAAACAGAGAATAAAACACTGCTGTGTTCTGTGTGCACTTGGTTCTCCTGGCTCTACTGAAATGCTGACTTTGGTTGCGGTGGGGTAGTCACGTCGTGAGAGCACTGACTTTGAAATGGGGACAATGAGGAGGAGATAGGTATTGCTCATTAATCTTCCTAATCTGCAAGTAGTGTATGAATAAATAGAAAATGGAAAAGGTCAAAGCTACCACTTTATTTTTTTTTTAATTAGTTATATTTAACATTATGTGGTAGCGTGGGCTAAAGTTTGCTAAGTTGAGAGAGGAAACTAGCTTAGGAGTTTGCGGTTACTCAACTTCTGTTTGGATTTGCTTCGTTGCACGGTAGAGAGTAGTGTTGCTCTGTTCCCGTTCTCAGGCTAAGTAGGTGAAAGTAAGTTCTGGAAAAGTCGGTCTTCCTGATCAATGATGGCTTTTAGCCATGACAGCTTTTGTAGGTTTTCATATGATAATTGAAGATTTCCAAGATGAGATTTGTAATCTTAAGAATTTGAAAACAATGTTGGTGTTTCTCAGGCTCAAAAAAAATCTATTTTTTCTCCACTTAAAAATTTGGATTTTTATCATGTATGTTTGGCTGTTACTCAAGGTTTACTTCTGCAACGTGCCAAGTACTCTGGGATTAAGTACAATTACTTATGTGCTTAAAATTAAGCAAGTGCTTAAGTGCTTTGGTTTTTCATATTCAGTTTTGGTTTTAAGTCCACAATATGAAGACCTTAAATGGCACCACATGAAAAAGACATTGGTATATTTTTATAAAATTACTTTAAGGATGTGCTCATCATATTGAATAGTAAAAATATCTTGAAATATTGAGGAAATGTAGAAGCTTTAAGCTGAATGTTCTAATGTTCTTCTTGGTTAGAAAAAGCTTTTAAAGAGTTCATTCTCATAATTTGACAGCCTTAAATGGGATATCTCTTTAGAAGCTGGGTTTTGTTGGCTTTGTGGTGGAATAGCAGTGAAGAGAACAAGAAGTGGTATTTCATCATTTGTATAGAACTGTTGCAACTTCATAATGTTGAAAAACCCCCATATATGTGGCTTAAGAAAAAAAGCTGTATTTTGAAAGTGATTTTTAAAGGAGGTAATAGGATCACAGAAATAGGTGTACTGAAGGTATCATGGGGGCTCGGCATGGTTGCATCCCTGAAATAGCAGGTACACGATTATTTAAAAATAAGTAAAAAAAATTAAAGACCTTTTTTTCTCCCCTCCCAGAAATGAATGTAGACCAGAGAAACTGCCATCACATTCCTTTGAAATTGATCATGAAGATGTGGATAAGGATGAAGTATGTATTCTGGGTTTTGGTGTGTTTGTTTGTTTGTTTTCCCCCGGGGAAGAGTTATTTATTGCTTTAATATCAATAAAGAATTATAATGGAGGCTCGTTATCGTCTATAAAATATTTCATGTTTTAAATAACTGAAGTTAGTGGAACAGCTTTGTCTCTTATGTCATCATGTGCACAGCAGGCATATTAATAACATCTTATTTTAAAAGGAATGAAAGGATGGTTATTTGTTGTCAAGCAGATATTCACACATTACAGTTTTCTTTAGTCTTAGAATTCAAAAAGCAAGTCCATGCAATATTAATCATGTCTTTCATACAGGATACAACATCCCACTCATCTTCAAAAGGTGGTGGTGGTGGAGGAGGAGGTTTAGCAGCAGGAGTTTACAAGTCTGGATGGCTTTATAAAGGGAATTTCAACAGCACTGTAAACAATAGCATTACTGTTCGGGTAAGGGGACAGCATTATTCTTTCTTTATTCCATTTGGATTTATATCCCCCACAGAGGCACACTTGTTTTTGCCATTGCCGTTTGTGTCTCAGGTTTGATTACATTGCTTTAAATGATAGTAAAGTAATATTGTAGTTGTCTGCAAAATATTTTGATTGAAATGCAGCTGGGAGTTGCCTATTATTTAAACCCTGTGAATAAAGTATCGGTGAAAATAATATCCAGTATAACAATTGTCATTCTTTTTTTCTTCCCCCCGCCCCCCCCCTTCAGTCATTCAAAAAGCGCTACTTCCAGCTGACGCAGTTGTCGGATAACTCATATATTATGAATTTTTATAAAGATGAAAAAATATCAAAGGAGCCAAAGGGGTGTATTTTCTTGGATTCTTGTACAGGAGTCGTGCAGGTAAGTTTCGGTTTATTTCATTGAATTGTTTGGGTGTCAGATAAATTTTAAAAGGCAAGTAGAAGAACACATGCATTAATGTAATAGCGGTCTCTAGCAGTTTCATGAAATGAAAACACCATTAGTTTTGCTCTTTAAATTGGTGCAAGTGCTCAGACTGACAGGTTACAAAAACCACAGTTGAATTATGGTAGTAGATCATGCATATGCTCTTTGCCCGTGGCACACATGGGGAAAAAAGATCATAAAATGTTTCTTTTCATTGAAATTATTTTCCTAGCTGCCAGTTTTTACCTTATGCTTACTAAAAGCACGCTTGCTTGTTGTGGGTTAAAGAGACTCAGGTTACAAAGCATCAGCTGTTGGGCAAGTGGTAAATTAATCCTGTATCCTGAGCTTCCTTGGAGATCATCACTTTTGGAGGTGATAGAGAGTCTTAATGGCAGCAGGTAGGACAGAGCCTTACTATTTATTGTGGCTTCAAAAAATAAATAGCCAGAAATATCTGACACTGCTTTTTTGTTGTTGTTGTTGCCCCTAAGATTAAGTTCTTAGCTTTCCCCCCACCTCCTGCTCTGCCTTTCCTCTAATTCTGTTAATGTAGTTCTCTCTTTTCTTTTTTTTTTTTTCCATTCTAGGAAATATTATCTTAAATAGTATGTTACTGTGATTGATCTAGCCCCATTTGTGACTAAGGACATTTTGGTTTGGGGGTTTTTTTAGCTATACTTTATTCTTTACTACTTAAGCAGTAAGGATTGGTAACAGTGCTAGTGCAGGCTGATTTGAGGGTTGCTTTGAAATAAACCTTTCAGGTAATGCCGGGGAAGACCCCTGATAAACACAAGCTTTTGTTGGTAGGGAAGTCTCTCCTTCACCCCTAAACAGGCCATTTAGAGCAAGAAAAATAATCAGAGTAATTCACTTTGGGAACAAATATTTTCTGACAGCCCCCTGCAGAACCTCTTTCTTGCACCCAGGAAAGTACCCGGCTCTGTAGGGAATGACTGTTTCCCTTGTGGCGTTCAAAAGGGCGTTTCTTTTTTCAAACAGAGGTAGGATAGGTTGGAGATAGATGTGTAGAAGGACAATGGTGTTTGGCTCTGACAGTCCATTGGCTTGAAAGACACTAACAGGCAGCTTGGAAGTATGGCAGAAGCCATAGAGGAGGTTCTTACACAGAAATCCTGTTTAGAAATTACTGCTCGCTCCTGTTTGCTAGCAGTGTGTGCTTTCAAGACGGGTCTCAGCCAGAGCTCTGGTTAGGCCCTGGAAGTCCCTGTATTGTCGTTTTAGGTACGTGTTTAACGCTATTCCAGAGGGTGCTTGTTCTGCTGTGTTGTTTCTGGTGACACTCCATGATAGCAGAAATGTCTTGACTGCAAGATTTCTGGCTTTTTGACTAACCTCTGACAAAAAAGCTCAAGAAACCTTTGAAATCATCCTCCTCAACTTTGACAGCTGCCTTCTAAATCTACCGTGTTCCTGCAAATTGTCCCAAACTGTTTGAACTGTATGTTCTCCTCTTGCCTACCCCCAGACACTGGTTTTTGTGGTTGTTCTTTGATTGACATTTAGCATGGGATGCACAAATTTATGGGCTATCTCCACTAGCAACAAGTGAGAGTCTTAGCTAAGGGAGTGATAGGGCAAGTATCAACAGCTATAAAGTCTGCAATGAACTTAGAATTGTAGGGCTGAAAAACAAAACCTGGCTTAGAGTTTCCATAAACATCGAGATTATAGAATATGGAGAAACAGTTGGGTAAAACTGAGGATTTAGAGGAAAACTGTGACGTGAAACTTCTGATTTAATGAGTCTTAATACCACTATAAACTGTTAAACTCTCTATGAATGACTGTGAGCTCCTGTTTGATAGAGGTTGGATATTTATATTATAGTAAACATCCTTGAGAAATTGTCTCCAGATAAAATAAAAAATACTTCCAAAACAATTCTGCTATTTTGGAAGAATGACCCTGCAGGCATTAGACTTAGCCTGATGTTTCATTTATAGCTCATCCATAGTTTCTTTTTGATTCTCGTATAATTTCCTTCTGGAAGAAATTTTAAACTTGAAATTAAGTGTTGAAGATTGCAAGTCAACCTCGAGGTCCACATACCATATGGAAGAACTTAAAAAGAAGCAAACTGAGAAATGGTATTTTCTTTTTTTCCTGTTAACTGATCAGGAAGAAAATAGTTGGCTTTAGATTTGAAACAAAGACTTTGCTGTAGATCTCATCTGCTTGCCAGAAGCCTGAAGTGCAGATGGAAAAGTGGATATTGAAGTTTTCCTGCCCTAATGTTCTTAAGATTCAGCATGTGAGATGTATTGTTCTATTAGGTAATGTCTAATAGCGTTACAGTACCTGATTTAAAGATCTTGGCCATGTCTGTAAGGGGAAGTACATAATATAGACAAGAAATGCATTCATTTTAATGCCCTTCATACTTTCTGAATATAAATTGAAACGTAGCATTTTTCTTTATAGATTGTGCATAAATTGGTATACATATCCACTTACACAAATAATCTGTCTTTGAATGGCCACTACCTAGGATCCTTGGCATAGTTTTGTTCAAATTCTAGCTCTTGGCCAAGCCCTCATGTTATATCAGTAAAAACAGGTTTCAGTGAAATTCTAGTCCTTGTTTTACATTCATTTGAATGTATGCAGTGATTGGAGGATTAAAGTGATTTCAGGATCAAGAAACGTATTGGACACCCGAGAACCAATTGGCACAAAAGCCAACCCTTTTCTTACCCTGTGTTGGGTGAGCTGAACTTTATATCCCGGAAAGAATATTCACCTCAATAAAGTACTTGAGAGGAAAACTATCTCCTACGAAGAGAATTTCCAGTAGCAATACTAAAAAATAACACACACGCAGACACATACGCACACACCATCCCAAGTCAGTTTGAAAAGCCAAGAATTGACTGATTCTGTTGACCCGAGTAGCTCCAGACGTTGTTCAGTCTTAACTGATTCCTGAGCTGGGTCATGACATGTAGTATAAGGACTGGAGCAAGTGATTAACAACAGATTGGGTAGGAATCTTCTAAGTCATCTCTGCTGCTGGAAAAAAATGTTCACGGAACTTTATTCTCAGTGTCTTGAGTTCTCGGTCTCCTCCTCTGCTAATCTGTATCGGATTTTGCTTCTGTTCCTCTTAAATAAAAGTATCACTACCATCTCACTATCTGGATTAGAAGCTATTCTTAGTAACTTGTTGATATAGGACTGTACTGAGAAGTAGTTGTAGTATGTAGAACTACAGGATACCATTATCATGTTATTTCAGACTGTTAATGAAGAATAATAAAATTGAGTGAAATGGCCAGTTATGGAGTGGATGAAATGCTTTTCATTTGTGAGCATCACTCCAAGGTTAGATGTGTCAGCAAAGTGACGACAATTTTGTGGAATATTGAAAACAAAACAGCGGCACTGGTGTCCATAGGCAGTGGTTGTAAAAGTTAGATGGAGTAGTAGGGGGTAGGATGTGTCAGTATTCTTTCAGATTAAGCAAGGAGGGGACACAATTGATGCAACTGCTTCCGTAAGACTAGAGACGAAAGCCTCACTGATTTGATAAATTTGAGGAATGAAGCACATAATATTAGATCACATCACTTTGTTTAATTTTGTTGAGCTGTTTTCAGTAACTAAGCACCTGTTAATTCTTATGACAGAAATTTATGGATTAACCATCTACTGCAGGTGAAATCTGATGGTACAGAACAGATCTCAGAACTCAATGTGTTGCCAGTATACTGGGCATTGGTTCTTATTCTGTATTTGGAAAGGTTAGCATTGCAATGACTGAACAGCACTATACCTCACCTTTTGCCTTCTGCACAGAATTGTGGAAATTGCCTTAGTCCTTTTTAAAATCCTTCTAATACAAAGGCGGCAGTGGGAAGTGTGCATTGTAATCCTTTCATGTGGAGGAATTCATCCTTTTGCAGTGTTCTGGAGAGTTTTGCTGGTTAATCTCTCTTCCAAGTTTAAACTCTCATCATCCAGAAGCTCTTTCAGAAAAATATAAAAATAATAAAATTATGTAGAAGTGTTCTTATCCTAACCACAGTGTTTCTAACTTCATTAGATGCTCAGAAAATGTTACCTTTATGTAGCTTGTTAGCAGCATCTGTAAATATCTCAAAACAGAAGACTTTATAAGCTGTTCACAATTAGCTTTGACCTCTGCAGTCAGGGGTGGAATAGTCTTTGACCACGTGCTGACTTTGCTCGCTTGCTAGTTTGAATTTGGTGAACTCACTCCAGTTCCCACTGAGCAAACAATTCGTATGACTTAGCACTACTTTACTATCTTTTTGAGTGCCTGGTGTGCTGGTAAGGTGTAGGAGACTTGGGCTTTAGAGATATTCTCTTCAGACAGCTATGACTTGTGTAGAAATGCTGTATTTCACCATCAGAGATCTTCCATTATTCCAGTTGGGAGGTATTCCCTACTGTGGTTTGACGTGTTATTGTCCGTAGTATTAGGTTTCTGTGGCTAAATATAAGATGTATATTTGGCCATAGAAGATCTTAGATGCACAAAGACCAAACAATAAATTGACATAATTTGCATTAATGTCACACTACTTGGATTTTCTTTAAAGCCACTGAATTTCACTTGAATGTTATTTTTAAAGAGTGACCATATGCAAGTCCATCATATGGATGCCTTTTTCAGTATCTTTTTATAATTAGCTCTAGTGTTTATTTTTCTTTTACTTTCGTTCCAACAGAATAACAGGCTTAGGAAACATGCCTTTGAGTTGAAAATGAATGACCTCACATACTTTGTGCTGGCAGCTGAAAATGAGCAGGATATGGATGACTGGATTTTTACTCTCAACAAAATCCTGCAAATAAATCCTGAGGGAACCATTCAGGAGAGGAAAAGTGCAGATCTCACTGATCTGAAACTTGGTAAGAGTGAATCGTCTCTTGCATTGGTTTTTCTTAATCAAATGCAAAAAATGGAACCTTCAAATATCATTATTGAGTCATTTTAACTGCCGGAGTCTGTAATGGATTCTGCACCTATTGATTTCTGACGAAGCAGCACCAGTCTTTTGGCAATCCCTGAACGATGTCAGCTAACTCCCCACAGATCATTTTCAAAAGGCTGTGGGGGAGGTAAGGCTGCTCCCCACAAAGTCAGCAGGAGCAACGAGACTCTGCTTTGCATATGCGGCTCTTTTTCAAATATATCCCTCTCTGTCAATGATCTTGCTAGTACTTTGTGTTTTACTGTCTTGGGAGTCTGAAGGTTTTAAAAAGTTTTGTGATGGATAGAGGTTAGATCAGGGTTTTTTTTCCAGCGTTTTGTTTTCTTTAAAAATCTGGAGCTAATAATTAAAAAAAAAATCCCAGCTGTGTTATGTTGCTCTTTCACTGGAAGCTTATTGACTTTTCATTTCTTGCTTTTGTGAGTTTGTGTATTAATATGCTTTCACTGTGGAAGAAAGAATTGGATGCTCTGTTATACTGCACTCTTCATGTGGCGGTAACTCATTCCTCCACATAATAAATCCACGTTCAGTTTGGATGAACCCCAGCTGAAATTCTAAGACTGAAAACACTTGAAACCTTAATACAGACTTGAACTGCTTGTTCTCTGAGCTGAATCAAAGCTTTGAATCCACATGGATCTGAATCTTGGGGAAGTTCAGAGCTAATTGAAGGCTTTAGCCTGGTGTTTATAATAAATTCTGATTTTGGAGGGTCAGGATACTCTTCATATAGCCAAAGACGTTTCTATAATTTGGAGGCACAAGAGACTTGCACTTCAGAATCAGAGAAGTACTTTTGAAAGTCCCACCCATAAGGGATATTAATGAAACAGGAAGAAATATGTGCATAAAAGGTCAAAGACATAAGGCTAACAGAAAACAGAAGTCTCTACTGGTAAAAACCTGGTAACAAGCAACAGGAATGTGCTATGGAGTTAACTTGTCAAAAGGCAGGATGCTTTCTTGGCAGAAGAGCCCTAAATGGCTGTAATGACTTATTTCACATTGGGCTGAATTACCTACTGAAAGCAGAGTGGTCCCTGGTGCTCTAAGCAAAGCAAAGGGGTTGCTTTATAGTGCTGTTCTCCAGATCCATAATTTTGAAACTCATGGAGTCCAGACTGCATCCCTCTCCTTCCCAAAGAGTGGGTAAGGTCCTGCCTGCCTCACTGAAGACTCCCTTTACGGGGAGTCCAAAATCTTTCGGTTGACATAAACCCCCCATGTTGCCTCAGAAGGGACCGAGAGAGCAAAGGAAGGTGTCTTTGTTGTGGTCATGAATATTTGTCATGGACGAACGTGTGAGGCGGTTCACTGAGTAGAGTCAGGCCTCTTGTTTGAAAGCTTAAATATAGACTAAGTTACGGTAAGCACCAGTGGGAAATGAGGTTGAGGAGGACAGAGGTTTACATTAGTATCTCTTCCATTCCATCAGGCTAACAACCTGATGACACTAAAGGGAATTAAAGGGAATAAAAAGAAATAGCAGGGGGATAGCTTTTCATTTTCTAAAAAACCAAACCAAAACAAAAGCAATGGTAATAGCAAGTTTAATAATAAAAACATTTGCATATTACTTTCTTCTTTTCAAGACCCTGCAGAAGTTTCGGTGAATTATGATTGCTCTCAAGAAGAGACTGATTCTTCAGAGAACACCTTGCACCCAGACTTCGCAAAAGTAATGGATGTTATATTTGTCTTCACAAGCTTAGTGGAAAGTGCTACCTAGGTGAAAAATGCCTGCCAATAGATGTCATAAATACTGTGAAAGGTTTGAAACTGTAGCACAACCTGTTGTGATTGTTAGAGCCATCACAAATGACAGGAATAATTTTCTTTCTGAACAGCTTTGTTTAAATGAGAAAAACTCCACTGAATGTGACAAAGTAGGTGTTCCCTTGAGTGGTTTGATTTAGACCTGTCAAGTCACTAAGGGTCTGGTCCCTGCAGTTTTCTGTGAAATATTTACTCTTTTTAAATGCATTTCAGAAGAGTTTGGCCCTTGGAGGGAGCCAAGATTTCCTGTGTGACTTGCAAGGAAACGAGCTGTGAACTGCTCATCGCCTTCTGTAATTTCATTGAAAGATGCATGTAATATCAGGGGAGGCGTTTTGTCCTCAGGATCTCATAAACTGCTTCACGTGGAGGAGATAATTGTAGATGGTGCTAAGAAGTTTTTTGATGAAAACCTAGATTGGAAATATTTCACTGCTTTTTCTTAAATGAATGTATGATGTTTGTAATCTTCTGTCAGTGAGCTGCTATCGATACTACCTATCTACACAGCCAAATGCTATTTAAGGATATGTATGTGCAAATGAGGACAGAATTTGGTCCACATTTTACTGTAGGTTGTATTCATATATATGAAGTTGTCACCTAGAATTTAAAAAAAAAAAAAGAGCAAACCCAAAATAAAAACAAAACAACCAGTCAACCAGATAAAATGTAGCTGAATTTATGTATTAAGGACAACAGTAGTATCTGATCATCTCATCTGTGGATAGATACTTTCTAATGGTTTAGTTAATGCAGATATCTCAAAAGTATCTTAAAGATATCTCAAAGATGGCCGCTGGCCTGCCAGTGGCTTCAGGAAGTTGTTGAGTTGCCTTTATCAGAGAGCTTATGATTAACTTAGGCATGTGTCTATCAGAAATGAAATGGGTGGGACCGGTCTTGCCTTGTGGTGCAGAGGGATGGCGGGGGAGAGGACTCCCAGCCTTACCGTTGGGTGGCACGCTGCAGTCTGTGCGTCTGCCCACCTGTGAGGCTGAGCTGCACTTTCCGGCTGCCCTTTCTACCCTCCCCCTGACACAAGTGGTTTTCTGTGGGGCTGGAAGTTTTTTCCTCCACTTGGGAATCCATAAAGTGATTTTTGTGCAGTGATCCACTGTTCTGACATCTTACACAATGGATTCTTTAGTAGCAGATGTGAACTTGAATTACTCAATTGATCTATTTTGAGGTTCCTTAGAAGTATATCATGGCCTGAAAATCCCTGCTTTTCAAGCATATAACCTTCAAAGAGTGCTTGAAGATGTTTTGGGATAACTACTGCAGAAATGAGAAGTGTTGTTACAAGTGAAACATTGATCATTCATTTAGCAGTCTAACAACTCTATGGATTTCTGTTCTTGTGCAGAAAACTAATTTATTATCTGTCACCACAGTACATCACAGAAACAGAAGAAACAGTGAAAGCCTCTCGAAATACAGAGCGACTAAATCTTTTCTCTTTGGATCCTGATATAGCAGTAAGTGAATATTTTTTTTTTTCAAGTTCTTAGTTCAGACCAAACGTATTTTAAAACTTCTAACTGGGTTAGCTAAGCTACCAGAGTGGATTGGAGTTCAGCAAGCAACAGGGTATACCTGAGACTTCAGCTTTGAAGGGTGAGGGGAGGTATCTCTAGTCGGTAGAGATTTCTGTATGGACTACCCGTGTCTGATCACAGAATGGTTGAGGATGGAAGTGACCTCTGGAGGCCATCTAGTCCAGTCTAGCTAAGCTTTGAATCGTTAAAGCCAACTGAAAATATTGCAGGAGAGAACCTTCTCCTGGACTGGGAATGTTACAAGAATGTTTTTATTGTTATTCATTACACTGAATTTGACTACAGAAATGTGAATGGATATAAAAAGCAGTGGGAAGGTACAGTTGGAGGTACAAAAGGCTATCAATATGAAAAAAAAAGTTTAGCTGGAAATGTAGGAAGTGCAGGTTGCTTTTCTTTTTATCTTCAGCTTGCTTATCATTTAATGTCAGAGTTCACGATTCAAAGAATGTTATTCCTTGTGCTGAATGTACATTTGTTGGTGATTTAACTGGAAACTTTTTTAGTTAAAAACAAGACTTAAGTAAAATCGGGATCAGTATATATTCAAACTTGAACCTGTTGTCAGTCAACTGTAGCATAATTATTAAAAATATTAAGCAAATTGAAATAGTGGTGTGTTGTGGTGTATAAGCGAAGGGAGATGTCTCAAATCTAATCGTAAAATGTGGTGTTATAATCTGAAAATATGAGGTTGTTTAATCTATATGAGGAAATTAAAAGCTAAAGTTTCAGAAGCAGCCAGTAAACGGAAGCAAAGTTATAGGATCCCTAATTCTGCCTCTGACATTATATATGTCCTCAGGCAATTTTTTGCTTTGCTTCCTAATCTACAAATTAGGAATAACACTCATTTACTATGGTAATGTGAAGATATCAGCAGTGATTTTCTTGAGGTTTTCAGGTGCTTCAGTGATTGTCAAGACCTTTAAAAACTTACCTAGTTTTGGAATGCCGTGCTTTTCCCATGTATAACAAATCGCCCAACTTATTTCAGTCATTGAATCCTCAGAAAAAGGAGTTTCCAGGGACAAACTCAGTGATCAAGCCATTTGAAGAAAAGCCTGCAAAGAGGATCCTGATAACTTGCAAATCCCTCAGTTTGAATCTCCAGGCCTGTGTTACTGAAAATGAAAATGATCCTTCAACCAATGTAAGCTTTACTTATTTGCCTATGATTTTTTGCCTTTTTTTTTTTTAATTTCCCCTCTCTTTCTGTACACTTGTTATTTCAGAAAGAGAAGGTAAAAGGAAAGCTGTATCATGCAAGCGCACTGCATTCATTCCTCCTCCTCTGCCCATCCCTTTGGCTTGAGTAATGAAACTGATGAACTTCTCAATAAACATTTTGAAGCTGATTTAGGTTGCAGACTTTTAGCTACAGTTCGTTGAGGAATTAAACATGTTAAAATCCTTGAAGATTCTTAACAATTGCTATAAGAACAAGTTTAAACTGCCTAGGCCTATGTAGGGAGGCAACTGAATATCAGTTGCTGGTGAACTGTTTTTCAGAGAGAGGCCAGGAACCAAGCAGATTAAATTACAGAAGAGAAGGCAAAATAGAAAGGACTGGATGCTTCATCTAGTGGAAAAGCCCAGCTAAAACCAGGACAAGACAGAAAATTTTTCTTATTCTTATTTTAAGAAAAAAGGGCAGGGAAAAGTGAGATGTAGCTGTCAGTTCATAGCTTTTAGTTAGTTTTCCTCTGAAGCAGGAAAGTTTTGAGAAATGAGTGTGATGGCAACTCAACTTCCATTCATTACATATTNTTTTTTTTTTTTTTTTTTTTTTCATTTGAAGATGACCTCTACAGTGAGTGCATATTCAGCATGATGTAATCAATACTTTTTTTTTTGGCAGACTGGAATAACTGTTTAAATGAAGTCATGATAACTGTACCAAGGGCATGCAATAATTCACTACAGAGGCTGAAAAAGCATAAAATATTGTACCTGCCATGCATTGTTCCGTATCTCCAAAGTTTTAAGATTCTGATTTCTGGACAGCTCAGAAGGGCTTATTCCGAGAGTAATTTATTTCATCAGAACTATGGAGGCTCTTTGGAGGTTACTTACAGTCATAGGACTTAATTCCCTGGTACTATGCAATAGAATAAGTGGGTACTGTCAGAGCGGTTTGAATGCTCTTGGTTTCGTAGAAAAATGGAACATGTGTTTCCCACAGAATAATACACCCATGCATTTGTATTTGTACCAGTAAACATTTTTCATCTACTTACATTTGTCATCTTTGTACAGCATTTCTGACGATCCCTGGAAAGCCCACCCTCACTCTTCTTTCGTTTATAATGACTCAGAATCTACATTTCAAAAATCCTATAATGTGTTTCTCTGGGGCTCTATTCATTCACTCTAATAATTGTCTGTGACAAATACATTTGTCTTTTATTCTGCAAGTTTCTAAGTTAGCTGTCAATTACTGTTCTGGCACACTGTTAACAAACTACCTTTAAAAGGCCCTAAAATCACATGGTTGGAAACTAACTTTGGCAGGGGTGTGTGTGAGCGTGTGTTTTTAATGGATCTCATAATTTGTAAATAATATTTGTTTGCTTTCTTTTTTACTAGCTGCAGGAACCTATTAAAAGACAGAGTTTACCCCCTTGCTCTCAGTTACTGCTATGTTATGTTTCTGGTGTTTTCTCCAGGTAGAGCCTTTCTTTGTGAGCGTGGCGCTGTATGACGTCAGGGATGGCAGGAAGATCTCTGCTGATTTTCACGTGGATTTGAACCACACGCTCGTTAGACAGATGATTTCAGGTTCCTCCTTTTCATTAGAAAATGGCACTGTTGAAAATATAGACTCAAATGAAATGGAAGAACCACAGGTCAAGGGGTTCCCAGAAGAATGGCTGAAATACCCAAAACAGGTATTCCAAGTGTGACTTGCATGATTTAGTGACTTGTGTGTGTTATTTTAGTTCAGCAGTAATATTCATTTTCATCAAAGAATTTGTAATACCAATGGTTCTTGTTTTCAAGAATACTCTTTTTGTATATCAGTGGTACTCTGTATAAAGATGCTTGATTTTTGAGCTCCCTGTATAGACTTTAAAACCATTTACAATCAAAAGTTTGAAAAAAGTTAGTCTCTGTTATTTAGAAAAATGACCCGTGTTTGCTGTGGTCTTTGGGTTCATTTGCTGACCTCTCCAAACCAGCCAAACAAAGCCACAACTTAAAGTGACGCCTGGACGCTGCGTTAGCCTCAAAGTACTTCCACATTCTCGCTGTTGCTGTAAGCCTTACCCCAAAACCCCATACATTACCTTTTCTTCTCCCCATCGTTCCCCTGAGGTGTGACTGATTTAGGCCAGCATTTAAGTACCATCCAAGAGGAACAGTTAGGTTAGGTGATGCTAACGTGGTCATACTGCTTCTCCACTTGAGTCACTCTGTTTGCAAGGTGCTGCGTGTGCACAAGCTTACTTCAGCACCAGCACAAATATTTTATTTTCCATCTGGCTGTATTGAATATATAGAGATGATAATCCTCAGTAATCCTTTCTGAATTTGGTCTGTTACTGTTTCCATCAACAGAAAGCACTGGCAGTATTTCATTTCTCGAGTATTGTTATATACTTTTTAACTGTTCTCTCTTTTATCCACAGGCTCTTTTCTCTATAAGTAATCCTCATTCTGAGATTGTATTAGTGGCAAAAATAGAAAAGGTACTTACGGGAAATATTGCCAGCAGTGCTGAACCTTACATTAAGAATCCTGATTCTTTTAAGGTAATGTAACAGGAACATCAGTTTGTTCTTTATCAGCTTCGGCCTATTGGAAGCTGAAGACATTGCAAAATGTGCTCGCAAACCTCACCGCTGTGTGGTTGTTGGACAGGACAAGCTCGCAGGAGGTCCACACCTAAGAAAGCAAATGTCCAAGTTTGATTGACTGAATGCATGAAGTACCATTTGTCTGCACCGTACGAATCCATTCGTGGTGTATTCCTATGCTAGTTATGTCTGAGCAGAGTGAAATTCTCTTTCAGAAATTATGAGTTAGTGCACTTTGTATACCAGAAAAGTTGGGATGGGCACCTGTTTCTCACTGCGAGCAGGCAGTGCACCTGCGTTGGGTATATTACAGAAAACTGGAATAATAACTGTAACTAAGACAGTTCTGACTAAAGGAATGGTGAAGGGGTGTAATATGCCAGCAGCATCGTGTTCGTCTGTGATGTCTTTGCTGTCCACCCAGAACCTTCTGTTATGGGCGGTATCAGGCTAAATTATTTTAGGGACGTTATAGCCTCTTCAGAAGAGGAGTGCTTGGATGCAATCTGTTCTGCATTTCAGATATTATAACGATATTGACGAAATAATTCATATTTTCTTTTTTTGTAGTGTGCACAGAAAGTGTTAAAATCCAATAAACAGTTCTGCAGCAAGCTGGGGAAATACCGTATGCCATTTGCTTGGTCAGTGAGGTATGTATTAATTCTTTCTATAATTTTATGAGCATCTTATAGCTTATTCTGCTCTTGGACTTGTATCCTTTTATGCTTTTCCACTTTTTCTGCCTGAAGCTAAGCAAAGCTTTCTCTGTGGTCCAGGACCCCAGAAGATCCTGCAGCTTTATTATTTCATTGCCCTATTTTCACACAGCTGAACGTTAGTTACTTTCTCATTAAATGTTGCTGTGGTGGAATCTTTTCTTCAGGTATGTAGTGAAGTTGCCAGGGAGTAGTAAAGGTGGCTGACAGAATATCAATTGATCATGAGCTCCACCAGTGGTTTGGTGCTAAAAATTACCAAAGAGACTGCAAAGTCACAGTTCTTACAAGGATTTCCTACAAAGATAATTATGTCTGAAATAGAGTTGCAATGGCCACCTAAAATACAGGTGCACGAGTTTGAAGCTCTGTTCTTGTTATGATGCCTGTCAGGTATTAGGAAAAACCTAACTAAGGATTTGGAGGTTATGGTGACCCTAAAACAGTGCCTTGGGGCTGATGTTGAGGGATTATGCTTCAGGTACTCTTGTGTTTTTAGTGGTTAGTAGGTGACAGAGAGCTGTTATTTTCTTGTTTGGCAGGTCACTTGGGTTTTATTGCAGGTCAGTGCAATGGCAGTAATGGACTTTTGTTCTTCCTCTCTCTCCTCCTGGATAATTTCTTGCTGGTCTCCCCCTCCAAGATTGAGGCACCCCTATGCCTCTTGATCCCCTTCGACCAAATTAATTCTCAAAACCAGATCTGGCTTTCTTCTTTTTGTTCTCCCTTCAAGTTTCCATGTAATTCCTTTCTCTGTTCTCTCTGTTTTTTCCCCCTCGGTCTTCTGTAATATCCTCAGCTTACTGCTGCCCTGGGATGAGAGCGCTCCCTGGCTGAGACCCTCCTGTGTGTCCCTGTGACAGCTCTCCCTTCTTTCTGCCATGCGTAGAGCAGGGAATATAAAATTTGATATTTTGTATAAAAAGGAAAGCTGTTGAATGCTAAGCGAAAGCATTCCTTCTCCTCTGTGGCTTCTGTTCTGACTGTGGCAGGCCGGGTGGAGAGCTGCCTGAAGCTGTAGGGAGGAAGGAGGAGCGAGTGCTAGGTGAAACAGTCCCGTTGTGGCATTGCCCGTGACCGTGAGGGACAGCTGTGTGGCTGTGTGCTTCTGCTGTGGAGGTACAGAGCACCAGAAGCGCACAGTTTCCCTTGCCGCGTGTAGGGGAAAGCTTATGATTTTAGAATACAGCGCTTAGCCGGCAAAGGAGAAAACACACAGTAAGGTACCGCCATTTGAAGAGTTCATTTATTTTTTATTGACATACATTTTTGTCAGTATCCAGTAGGAACAGGAGAAGTATGTGCATGCTCAAGAAAAAGGCAGATAATGTGTTCTGATCTGTCATCGCAAGCTCAGGGACACTCATTAATATTTATTACTTCTGCGTAGCCAAAGGACCATTCATCAAAACTATATTGATGGGTGTCTCTTGGGTTGACAGAGCTACTTCTAGCGTGTAATGGACCGCGCAATGGCAAGAGGTGCAGGCTTGGCATCCGACTGACTTGAGGTTTTTATTAACTCTGTCCTGCCTGCCTGTGGTCTGTCGTGGTGCCATCAGTGATATGTCTTGCAACTGGGTCATTGCTGTAGCTATCTTTAGGTGGCATGATGATTTTCACTAGTTCAGCGTCTGCCCAGTCACTCTTGCATGTGGATAAGGCTAAAAAATTCTTGCACATCTTCAGCAAATCTTATCTCAGAGTGTTTCTTGCAAAAAAAAAAAAAAAGAAAAAAACAACCAAAAAAACCAACGATGAAGCAGAAAGGTTTTCTTCTTATTTTGAAGGAGGTGCATTTCCCTTTCATAGGATTCTCCAAGTGGCAACCCCTAATGCCTCTGGGTGAGAGGGAGTAGGCAGAAGCGGGATTTGGGCTGTGCCATACTATACTGTACGCAGGTGCTGGGCTGTGGATGTGCCGTGGCTGTGCCGCTCAAGCGCGGTACGTGGGACTGGGCCTCGGCCCGGAATTGTAGCTGCGGGTCTGCACTTGCTCTGCCTAAGGGAAGTCTAACAGACATGAATGAAGTTTGTCCCTGTAAGGTGAATAACACCTTAAACGCCTGTCAAGCTAGGGTGCACTGAGAAAATGATGCTCTTCAGAAGATTCTCCTCTCCTTTCAGTTCTATGTTATTTCAGATATTTTATCATTAGAATACCAGTTGGCAACTCCTTGGCAATCTCAGACATAGTATTGTAACTGCATAAATTTATTTTGTAGTAATGGGCCGCTTTGGTTTGGAGTAATGAATACAATCGTGATTAGATCAAGCTTGACTAATAAATAGCTCTCTACCAGATTTAAAGCTGCGTGTAAGTTTTTTGAGTTCTAGTAACATGGTATATGATAGAGCAGCTTCCAGTCACCACAGCCCTGTGAGCAGAAGCGTTTTCTATAGATGGATTGCTCTGCTTAACTACTACTCATCTAAGTGGAGCACAGCAATTGCTGTATATATTGGGTAAGTGAACAGAGGTTGTCTTTTTGGGAATCCCATGCAGATTGGTTAATCGGTACAGGCTGGAATGGGGCAAAGGACATAAGGCAGGGTGAGAGCAATAGAGCTCCGTTTGAGGGGAGCTTGCTTGTGTGATGCTCAGTACAGTGGGTATGGGAATACCAGGGAGTTTGAGCCTTCCTCAGTCTGTTTCCTTGAGACTTTTTGTCAAAGGAAGCCCTTGGCTCTAGTCCTATACTTTTTCTTTTTCAGAGATGGCAATGACTTGTTTCACTGGGTATTCGCTCAGAAATTACAGGCTCCTTTTTCAATGTGCAGTCCACAGTCTTAGAAAATAAGATTAAAAATACCTCTGCATCATACTATATTTTTGCTTTCCCCAGGACGGGATCAAATTGTGCCTAAATATGTTTGTCCAGCCAATATTTCTGGCTGTGATTTCCCAAACATAAATGGGAATATATGCTTGTGGTGTTAGCAAATGCACAGCAAGTTCAACATTTTGCAGACTTATTGTGTGTGTTACGCAGATGGCCAGCACGTGGGCAGAGGACATAGCTGGGGTTTGTGGATGTCCCTCAGTTCCTGCAGGAGGTACATTTGGATGGCATCCTAATTCAGTGCTTCACTGCCCATACCATTAGAAAGCTTTCTTCCCATCGGTAGAATTAATTACAGAAAACATACTTGGGTGTGTTTATCAGCTCGTAAACTGATTTTCTGTGAATCATTTGGCCAATCTTGCTTCAAAATTATAAATCACATTATGAGATAACAGTTTAAAAATCATTGACCAAATACACCACATGTATGAACTTGTTGGTATCAGTGAGGTTGCACATAGAATTTATTCAGTTCATTGGGTCAAATTCTGCACTCAGTTACATCTGTTTATGTATTAACATTGCTCAGGACTCTCTTTGGTAAAAGCAAAGTATAATTTGGCCCTATAAAATCTATTTCTGTTTTCACAGCTTGAAAATAGAAGTTTCCACAGGAGGCTATCGCACTACAGGGGAAAAAATGGTTTGGCTATGATAAATAGCAAAACCCTGGGTTTGGAAATGTGTTTTCCAGTTATTTCATTCTGGCATTAACCACACTCCTGGTTTTGTGTGGAAATTTTCCCCCCTTAAAGCAGTTACAGATGGCCGCAGTGCGATTTTTACATATACGTTCAGCAAGCCAAAATCTTGACAGCTGAGTGTTGTGCATGTGACTGAAACTCTTAATTAGCTCATGTGGCATCCAGTTTGTTAGCATCGTTCAAGAGCATGACTCAGGGTTCCTCCCTGCTTTCTTGCTGGCGTTGGTGGTATCTGGTGTCTGTACGCTCTCACAGGTATAATTATGGTATGTGTTAGAATTACAGTGTGTCAAATTCATCTTCCATTCTCATATTCCTGCCAGAACTGCCAGAGTTTGCAAATATGTGCCTGAGCTACATATTGTAGATGTGGGGAAACTTCACTCACAGAGATTAGTTTCTACACTCTGCTATTCCTTCAAACCTTCTCCACCCTCATAAACCTAACGTTTTAGAGCCTAGTATTTGAATCCTTCAACAGCTTGTGCAGCTGCTGGTTCGGTTGTCAATTTGTGTAGCTTGATGTAGCTGAAGGTAGTGAGGCTGCACTGATTTACAGTAGTTGCAGATCTCACACTGAAACCTTAACCCTGGGGGTGAGCAATTTTTCCACGAATCGTAAGCCAGTACTTGAAGAGTAGCTTTTTCAATGTTAAATTATGAACATTGTGTAGGTTTTCTATGCTTAAAGAATTTTTATAATTGGGACTATCAGTGTGTAGGTTTTCTATGCTTAAAGAATTTTTATAATCGGGACTATCAGCTAACAATGTCAGAACAGTTGAATCATAGAAACACTTCAAAGACGGTGATGATGTTTAAGTTTCTGTAGTGAATTCTGTTAATTTGTTTTCCCCTAAATTAACACCTTTAGAATCAGGGTTTGAGTTCTGTGAAATTTTTCTTATTAGAATCTCCCTGGTAAATAAGTGACCGGCAATAAAGAATCGTTAATATATTAGACAAATATTGGACTCCTGGATTGTAGAAGTCTTTTATTACTTTTCCTTTTATTTGATATGACAGTTGTCATTCTCAAATGCCTTCAGTATGTTCACTGTGACAAGGATCATTCTCGTTTCACCTGTGCCCAGCAGCCTGAAAGGATCTAGCAAAACATGGGATTGTAGTTACTTACCTGCAGACGTAATACTTGCTGCTCTGGCAATTCTTCAGCTTTAATGAGCCAGGGGAATGGAGACACCAGTACGGTTTGACCAGCAGAAAGCCATCTAAATCTTCCCTGAGTGCATAAAACATATCTGGTTTTAAGAAGGATTATCTTGTTTTCAATGGACATCTAATTTGCTCTTGTAGTGGCAAGAGCCTTACAATAACGGGGTATTGTAAGTTGGAGGGATAAAAGTGCTTACCTGTTTTGTATTGTGGATACCTGGTTTCATGCCTTTAATTTTGTCCTGGGTGTATTATTTAGGCTGGGATATGCTGCTGAACTGACGAGGAGCAGTTCTAGAGGTAGGCCATGTGATACCCAGGGAGCACTGATGCTGGGGAGGAGTGATTGTAGGCAGGAGGACTCTGTAAAGTCCTTCTGACTCCAAACCAGGGTGGCCGGAGGGGAGGAGGTGACGATGCCGTGTCCCTGAGCCTCCTGGGGGGCAGTGCTCAGCACCATTGACCTGGAGTGAGCTACTTCCAGCACAAACCTGGTTCTTTTTCCTTTTACACTATGAACATCCCCGACCCTGCCTTGGTAAGTGCCCCTGGACCCTGCTGTGCTGAGCAGTGGTTTGCTCGGTGTCAGAGCCTGCACTGGAATTAGTCAATAAGCTGCAGCAGAGCCTGTCTTTGCTCAGCATCACATTGCAGAGCCCAGTGGCACGGTGGAAATCACTCACTGAATGTTTCAGTCCTCTCTGTTAGTCTGGAAAAGCAAGCAGTGCTGAGTCCAAGAAACATCGTAGTGTCACCAATACTGTAGCAATTATTAAATCTTAACTTTTTTCTTTTTTTTTTTTTTTTTTTTGTCTGACAGCAGTTTAATAGGATTTGTAAAGTAAGTGGTGGCTTCCAGAAATTAGGTCTGGTTTCCCCCTGATAGCAAGATTTTTGACATGGCATGTTGGTGTGGACCTTATTCCCTCTAACTGCTGGAGGCAAAAATCTGATAGAAGACAGTCAATTATTCTCTACAGTTACAAAGAAATGAAATAGTGGTGCTTCTCTCAGTTAATTAGGTTAAGACACGGTGCATTTATGCTTATCCTTGGGATCCTCTTCCAAAGGTTTACTCCATTATTCTGCATCTGGCAACAATTTGTGCTGGCATCAATTCTTCTTCTCGCTGGCAGTGGAACAGAGAAGTAAATTAAGGAAGCAAGATTGGCCAAATGATTCACAGAACAGCACTTAGTGTCAAGAACGTTTTACTTTTAAGAAATGTTTTTGCATACTACAGTTGAATCCAGGGTTCATTAATTTGGATAGCTGTTGCATTATCCAGTCCAGCCAGCGTGTGTGACCCTTGGGGATATACAAAGGGCACTGGTATGTCTTAATTAAGTCCTGCAAGTGTCAATGAGCAGGAATGGAAATATCTGGGAATGTTTTCCCTGTGTGCACAACAGCTGATACTTACTGTTCCCAGTTATAGACGATATCCTTTTTTTTTTTTTCCATTTCATTTGGCACTTTGTAGCTAGTTCACCAAAAAATTTAGTCCATGCTCCACAAATTTGTTTTGTGAAGGAAAGCTGAGCCCCAGTGAGCACCGTGAGGTGTCATGCTCCTGGGGGACACAGAACAGATTTAATGCATAGGAAGATTCAGTAGAGGTTTCTAACCTGGTTCTGCAAAAGCATACATTTCTTTCCATGGTGAGATGTAGTGGTTGGGATTTGTCATCTTGCTGTGGTTTCTGTTATTTAAAAATATCATGATTTTCACTGGATAATAACCTTTTGGGTGAAACTACCAACTGATATAATGAATTCATCGAAATGCTTCCTTGAAATAAGGAGAAGGCAACCTTGCAGCCAGGGTGATGGAGGGGTGGCTGGGAGCGGAGAGACAGCTCCGGTGAGGTGCTGGACACTTCCAGCTTTCTCAAGTGACACTTAGCTAGAGATGAGGGGGAAGAATGGTGGATGCTGAACCAGATGGTGATCTGTTCGAGCATTAAACCCCAGCAGCTCTGAAATGTGAGCAGTCACACTGCACATGAGGGTCAGTAGGGCCTGTCTGCATCGTGTAAGATTAAACAAGGTCCTAAGTCTTTGCAGGACTGGGGCTGCACATGGAGGTAAACTGAAATTGCCTTTGCTCCTGCAAAAGTACAGCTCAGAAGAGCTTTCATGTGCGAAGCTTGCAGGGAGCCCTTGAATTTGTGTAAGAATTTATATCATAACCTTGTTAAAAGGTTACATGACAATTTCAAATGTTCAAATGTATATATGGGTGGGTGTTTATAAACATGTCATTTTTCTTTCTTTATAGACCAGTGTTTAAAGATAATCAGGGAAATGTTGACAGAGACTCCCGATTCTCACCTTTATTCAGGCAAGAAAGTAATAAGATTTCCATGGAAGATTTGATTAAACTAATAGCAGAATACAGAAGGTAAGGAACAGTTTTTAATTTCGTATGAGACGGAATTAAAGCTTTATAAAGCTGTGCAGAATAATTTTCACAGCTTTTTTTCTTCATTTAACACAGTGTGCTGAAGTGGCCATATTAAATTAGTGTTTTTCACATTAGCCTATTGCCTGCCAAAGAGTGCTTTAGGTTGGACTTTCCAGGAAAACTGAAATGTCATTTGGCACACTAATACACGTTATAACCTGAAGATATGGATTCCTTAAATTAGCTTCCATCCGGGGAGATGCAGGTGAAGTAACTAACAAGAGAACATTACCTCCGGGGCAAAAAAAGAAAAAAGAAGAGAAAAATGAAAAAGCACTCTTTAATAGTTTCCTCACTCCTTGCTTTTATTTGTTTGAGTCTCCGTGACAAACTGCAGAGTGGGCATTGGAAGGAAAAAACTTCTCCAAATGTTTGACAGTGTGTAAATTAGTGAATAGCGGTTTGGCTGGATAGTCTTCCACACAGGTGTAAATCAGGTTAATTCTAGAGCAGAGTCTTTGTTTATACTGGATAAATGACAGGAGAATTGAACCATGAATTTCTTCCTGACCCTTCTACTCTAAACATGCCTAGAAATGGATTAATCTAATTAACTTCCCCTGTTCCATTTATATAAAATCAGATCATAGAAAGATTGACTCTCAACTGCAGGGACTGGGTCGGGCCCTCAACCTCTTGTGCCATCTTACTGTTACTGGTCTGGAAACTTTACTGAAATTCTCACTACTGTTATTAGCGTTGCCACTGCTGGGTTTGTCTGTCTAAAGCATCTCCTAGATAAAAGGAATTTAGCATCGCAGTTTTGGCACTTCTCAAATTGCTTGGGCACGAGGAATATGTCTTGGTCCTGTTTCAGCATGGCATTTGCAGAAGCCATGGTGCTGTGAACTCCTTTCGGCTCAGTGGTCATTGAATTCCTTTCAGAAAACGTTCAATTCAGATTTTAGAAAGAAAAAGTGGGTAAGTTAATTCTCGTAAGGCTTGGTTCCTCAGTTTCTTCCTCTTCTATAAAATATGCTATAATATTGCTTGCAAAGAGAAGGCAGGAATAAGGCCAAGAAAGGAAAAAAAAAACCAAAACGAAACAAAACAAGTCTCTTTCCTGCTGTTGCATTTGATTTGCTTTTAATAGCCAATAGGTGTATGTTAAATGTGTTTAACATATATTTGTATCTCAAATCAGGGTCTGTTTTTCATTTTAGATTAATTCGTATGATGGATCTCATCTCCCGTGTTCTAATTTTCTAAAATGTTTTCATTTCTGTCATTGCAGAGCAGAGAAGATTAGCAAAATACAGACTATACCTGGCTGTTTGGAGATTGCAGTTGATTGTGTTCCTTTGGAACATCCAAGTATGATTCCACTTTATAATTAATTATTAAATTAGATAGGACATTGTCATAGGCTTTCCAGTCATAATTACTGCATTGAGACAGTTCTGGCCGAAGCGTCCATTGTTGTATAGAAAAATGTATGCAGGGCAGTGTTCTTGATTTGTTTTCTTTAATTACACCATTCTTTGTTTCGTCCCGTACCTGGCCAGGCATACCCCAGCAATATGGAACACAGCATGCTGAATCCACACGTGATGAAAGTCAAAGGACCACTTTTTGGTCTCTGAGGGATTAGGCCAAAGAGCTGAGTGGAATTCTGTAGCTTGAGGTTAATAGCCTTGCACTGTTGATGGGCTGTGATGCTCATATCCTCCGTGAATTAACACATATGGGACAGGCAGCAAGTTTCAAGAATGCAGGCTAGGTGGGGGACTTCGTTCAGAGTCCACTCTGGCATCAGTGCAGCAACTGCTAAGACAGGTGCTTCTAACTGAATCCTTTGCTCTCTTTTTAAATTTTCTGTTTCGAGGGGCACATTTCTGTGAGCTGTTGTTGCAAAAAACTCAGGACCATTGAATTCCTCTGAAGTCTATCACCACACATCTTTATTCCATCTTCATATGGTATTAGATAAAAAAAATAGTTTCACAAACATTTCAAAAGGAATTTTTATTTTTGAAATTAAAAGAAACTGATAGCTCAGAGTAGGCAAAATGGTCCAAAGCACCTTGGGCCTTGTACTGTTGCCTGACTCGGTGTGTGCTGTGGCCAAGTGGAAGTCTGGCTTTAAAGGGTACGTGCTAGCGAAGTGCCCAGTTCCTGTGGAAAGTCAACAAAAATTCCCTCACTCTAAGGAGTAACAGCTTAAATGTTTCTTTGGAATGGGGAAAATTTGTCTTACTCTGAATAAGGCTGTAAAATAATTTAAAAACTGTACCAGAAAACGTCCATACTGTAGGATTCATTAAAATCTCCATGAAAACTCTTCTTGACTGCAGCCAGCTCTGAAGGAAGCCTTGTAATAGCAGTAACCAGTTTTGTTGTAACACCTCCTTCCCACCCAAAATAAGTCATGTTTGGCTAGTGCTAAAATCCTTTGTTGCCAAGAAAAGCCACTGAAAAGGAAGTTGGCCAAAGATCTCGTCAAGAATTTGCCAGTACGATTGTGTCTCTAGGGACCAACACTACCCTGCTTCAATTTGTGTTAGACAACAGAAGTAGAACTTTGTTTTTATAGGACTGTATTTACTTATAGCTACAACAAGAGCTGGAGCCAGTGGTGTATCATGGGATGTTGTCTGACAGTGTTTAACCTGAATCCAAACTTCTGCCTTTTCTGCTGTGTGGGGGGCAGCCAAACTCACGTACCTCTAGCAAAGGGGAAGAGAGAAAAAGCTTCCTGAAGCTCCTACCTGTGCTGCGTGGTCCTTTGTGCTGGAATGTCGGGGACCCGAAGCTGGCAATAGGAGCAGGCTTTCCCTCTGCTTTCCCCCCTAAAATACCCATTAAAACTCCGAACTGTGAAGCTCCATTCTTGTGGAGGGCATTGTGGAGAGCAGCTTGTAGCCGAAAGCCATGCGGCTGGCAGCAAACTGGGCTGTTGGCTCCCTGTGCGTGTCCGTGCGATGGAAGTACGGCACAGAGAGACCAGACCTTCACAGCTGGCTGCAGGAGCCTTCACGTCCAGCTGCCTTCTTCCTGTTCTTGCTGCCTCTTCTCACACTCCACAGGCTATCGCTGCTCTCCCATCTGAGCTATTGGTATTTAAAAGTGTCATTTATTACTTACTCCCCTTTTTGTGTTCAGTTCGACACTATTTCTATTTCCCTGTGCATTTTCTGTGGGCTACTGGAAGTGCAGTGTGTGGAGGGCACAACAAGACTTCTGCAGGAGGTCTTAGCACTCCATTCCAATCCCTGGGTTGATCCCCAGATTTCTCTAATGAAAAACAAGATTGAAGTTCAAAAATTGACACAATCAGAATGTTTATAAATCAGGTTTGAGGGGCAGCTGGCCAAATTATAAGACGTAACGCATCCTCGTATTTTAAGATGGGTTGCCTGAGATTTGCCCAAACAGCAAGCTGCCTGTCTTAGTAGCTTTGTAGGCCAAGAGCAGTGAGCAGAGTCTCCCAAGTACTGGGAATGTTAGTAGCAGAAGAGCAAACCTTCAAAAGGTTGTATGTGACCCTGAGCATCTTCACTGACCACCAGAGGAATTTGCGTTATCATTTACAGGAGCTATTGCTGGCACTGGGGAGAATAAACCTTCTCAAGGCTTCTCTACAGCAGGCGGTGGTCACTTCTGGCTGACAAATGCAAGAGATTAAATTTAGCTGTTCCCTTTAATGCTGCTGGTTTTGATTTGGAAAGACAAAAGTTTTCATATATGGCACTTTCCAGCTTAAGTTCAAGAGCTATGTCTGTTGGCTGGCTGTACAAGTCAATCGGACACATTCATATTTGGGTGGGCGGCAGGCTGGGAAGACAGTTCTTGGTGTCTATGTGAAAGAAAGCAAAGAGAAACCACCCTGCTATAGCTGGCACAGAGCCGCTTCCCCCCCGCCTGTTTGGGCTGCACAGGACCTGCGCTATCCTGAAACTGGCAACTTCCTCTTGTGCTAGTCTAGAAGGAAGTAAAATTGAGCATAGTGTATCTGAGGGATCACCAGCTTCTTTTGGCTTCCTCAGCACAGATCGGTAGGCTTTCCCTGTGGGTTATTCTAGGAGTTTGTGGAATTAATTTGTCGGCAGGACCTTCAAATTGTTTTTCCCAGAAATAGCTCGGGACATCCCTAGGTTGGTGACCCTTCTCAGCTGCTTTTGTGCAAACAGCCCTTGAGTTCTCCATGCTGAAGTTAAACGTCTCACTGATTTAATGGCACAGGCAGACAGAGTGTACTCTGTCCGGTTTTAATCTCTGTCTGTCTGGCTGACAGAGTGCTTATTTTCCTCTTCTGTTATTGCATCATATAATTAATCTAGTTCTGCACTACTTGTTTCTTCATTTCGCTTACTGTTGTTAGATAATTGAAAAACTTAAATGAGATATTGAGCTGTAAAATTAATTAGAAACAGCATCACTTCAGTATATTCTGTTGAAACTCTGTGTATGCCAATGGTGCCAGTATGCCATCAAATGCCATCAAATACTGTGTGTGTCAGAAGAGGTATTCAGGGCTGTACAATTTAACTCAAGTGAGATAGACCATTTAAGGATGATACATTATAATTGTTCTGAGGTAACATGGATGCAATTTAAGGCAGGATTTGGCAGGTTGCATCTCAGCGTTACTTATTCTTTGCAAGTTAAGGCAGGATTTTACTTGTTCTATCTCAATATTACTTATTCTTAGTAGCAAGACTGTACAAACAAACATAATATGTGATGGTTTTCTTTTCTGTTCTTTTGAAGACTGTGTAACTTCGTCTTTTATTCCAATCAAGCCATTTAATGACATAAAGGAGCATCAACCTACAGTGGAAGTTGAGGAGTTTGTACAGGAATCAACAAAGTATTCTCGACCTTACAGAGTATACAAGAACCAAATATACATATATCCAAAACACCTCAAGTATGATAGCCAAAAATACTTCAACAAGGTACAGTATGTGACCAGTCCAGGCCAACATTGGGTAGTAATGTGCTCTATGAACTCTTATTGAAATGAAGGAGTACTCATCATAAAGGAGGGAAAAATGGTGATGCAAGTCACTGACTTGGCTTTTGATCTTTTTCAATTTTTGCAATCATATAACGTTAGTACAACTTTAATGAAATGAATCCATGGATTAATTTTAAGTTGTATCAGTGATTCAAAGAGAGATAATGTGGTAATGACTTTTTCACGATTTTCAGAAAAGCTGTATTTTGATGAAATTATGTGTGCAGATAAAATTAATCTGGGTAATATTTGTAGTTCTTAAATGAAACTGGAGTACTATTTGCGTTTTCATGGTGATTGAAAATTAATAAAGAATAAGACACAGGTAAGTGCTGGTGACGTTATAATCTGCTTCTACACAGTCAGTCTGAGGCCTGGCTTGCATTTGCTAGTTCTTTTTGGAAATATTATTTCTAGTGATATCACTGTGACCTAAAAGCATTTTAAATGTTGATACACCACCTGCATGTTTCTCCTAGAATGTGAAAACAGCTTGTTTCAGCTCATATAGTTTGCCTGTGTTTTTATGGGTACCACGTTTCTGATCTAACCTTTAATATGTTCATGTCTTTCCAGGCACGGAATATAACAGTTTGCATTGAATTTAAAAGCTCTGATGAAGAAGGAGCGAAGCCACTGAAGGTGAGCCACAAAAGTAAATTCAGAGAACAATATTTCTGAGGGCATTACTTGTAAAACCCAAGAATTAAGGGCTAAACTACCTGGAACAAAGAGTGGATGTTGTCATGCATTCTTCTAAGTTTGCACTGTGGTTCTGTTTGATCCGGCTCAAAGTGCCATTTTGCAGTACTGGCTTTTTGACTGGTGGAGGGGAAAGAAGATAACTTTAGAAATCTTTACCATTTTTTACAGTGCAACTTATTCTAAAATTTACCGTTTACCCTACATTCTCACAGAGCTCAGGACACTTGACTAAAAAGAGTGAGGACAAAATTAGAAGAACCTTAGACTTAAGAATTAACTTTGCTATTGACAAAGGGCTATTTCATAGTATTGTACTGAGTTTCCCCATCAATAAATAAAGTTGCCATTGCTCAATAATAAGACCTCCAGACTCATTAATCAGCCTCCAGACTGGACTCTGCCAGCAAGGAAATTGTTAACTGGTGAAGCTTTTGTAACATTGAAAAGTCGGTAAAGGCATTATATTGTGTATTGAACTGCATAAAAGAGAAATAGCTTTTGTAAAGCTTTTTGCAGAAAACTCTGAAATTGATAACGGCAAGGAAGGAGCCTGAGTCTGCCTTGCTTAGTAGAGTGTAGGGTAATTTTCACAGAATCAATGGACGTTTACTGGAAGTGTGTATAAAAAATTGCAGGTTTGAGCACTTAAAATATTTCTTTAATATTTGATCAAAGTAATTATCAATCTTTAATGATGTTGTTTTCAATGTACATGCATATTAGATACACCAAGACTAGTATCATCAGCAGAATTTGACAATGTAATTAAAGCATGTTACTTTTATCAGTGTATTTACGGGAAGCCAGGTGGACCATTATTTACAACAGCAGCCTACACCGCTGTGCTACACCATTCCCAGAATCCTGATTTCTATGATGAGGTCAGTCTGCTTTTTCTTTCATTAAGTGTCTGCCAATCCCACATGTTTGCCAATGAGACAGAAAAATACGTGTAAAGAATACTTCTGTTACAATTGCTCGTGTATTTGAATCGGCCTGTGTTATGTAGATTTACATACAGTCTTACAGTCTCATGTTTTGCTTTTTTTTTTTCTTAAATTAACTCAGTGAGTCCTTCCTTTTCTAAGATGTTCTGAGTACAGTTAAGATGCTGTAGAATTAATTGGGAACAGTCTAGCTCTCTAAAATGCACGTCTGGATTACGTTAAGGGTCCAGCTGCATCTCTGAATTTAATGGAAAGAGTAAATGTTATGATGAAGGGTGAAGCCAAACGTCAGAACAAATCCTCCTCTGAGGTATAAGATCTGCATTGGGGCATTTTTGTTGATCCAGTGGTCTGAACAGAATGTACAGTGACATGTAGTGGCTGCAACAAGTCATTTAGCTGGTGCTTTTGAGGATGCAGCTAGAGAATAGAGCTTATACGTTGGCCTTTGCCAAATGTTAGTTGCATCTGCATCTTTATGTTTCACCAACACCAAGTATTGATCCCCCAGGCTTTCTGCAGGTGAACTTAATTTCACCCTTTCAGAGACTAGTGTGTTTGATGGACTGTGAATGTCACGTGTCTGTTCTGGGTTTTCTACTACTGCTTATGTGTAGTGTTAAGGCTGACAAACAGCGTTAGTATATAGCCAGCGTTTTCCAAACTGTTGGCTTGATCTTGGAAGTCCTTCCTTTGGCAGTTAAAATTTACTTTGCTAAAATGGCAGGGGCAAGACCAGCACATAATGACAACTATGTGTGAAGTATCAATTTTAAGATTCGATTTTAAGAACTGAGGTTGAGCTTAAAGCATTACAACTTCGGAGATCTTGAACCCCCGGCTGCTCCTTTGTGAGCAGCGTTTCGGGTATTAACATGTCTGAAAATGTCCTTCACGTGACACCGGTGACCCATCTGGTTTGGGCAGATTACTTTCAACTTCAACAAAGAGCTGAATTCAGATCTTAATAGCTGATTTGGCTGGAAGAGGTGTGCACCTGTCCTAAATGTTCCAAGTACAGCAAGTGCAGTCTTTAGAAGAATGTGGTGTGTTATCAAGAAAGTTGTCTTGATGTCTATGTCTGAATGCCCGTTTCATATCTATGTTTATGGTATTAGATTCTTACCCATAAGCTGATTTAACACTGGAAGCATTTATCAACAATTTCTAAACCTTACTTTAAGCATAGGATTAGCTTAGATAAACTGTCATAGCTCGCAAGGGCAAGGGGTCTTTTTATTAGTTCCTATAGTAACATATTTTGATTACTTTGTATTTTTATTCCAATAGGTTAGTGATACCTCAAACCCAATCTGTAGGGATTCATGGATGACATGATACGGGATTTAAGACTGAGCAGAAATAGTAAATACAAGTTCATTTTCATGTCTGCCTTTATTACTTGATCTTTGCCATGAAATGATGATGAAGCAGTAGCAGAGGTGTCATTTTAGTTTTTGGTTTGGTCATTCTGAAAATATGGGAATGGTGATGGCTATTTATGGCTGCTAGAGTGCAGGTGATCGCTTCTAAGCAGGGTCCATCACTCTTTGGTTCTGTCCTCTTTCATCTTGCGCTCTTTCATCATAAATGCAAATATTCATCCACAAGACAGAGAGGGGGAAAAGCTGTTTTAACTAAAAGTGATGATCCTAAACAATTTCTTTAAGAGAGCAGCTATTACCCACACAGACAAACATTAGTCAGACAAACAGTAAAGGCAGGCTGTACTTAGACCTCTGTGTAGAGAGAGATGTCACTCATTGAGACCATCTCTGATGCCTGGTTTAATCAATTTTTAAACTAAAGCAAGGTGTAACATTTTACATTTCAGGTGAAAATTGAACTTCCCACTCAACTCCATAAGAAACACCACATTCTGTTTTCATTTTATCATGTCACCTGTGACATAAATGCAAAAGCTAATGCCAAAAAGAAAGAGGCTCTGGAAACACCAGGTACCTGTAGTAGAATTACTTTCAATTATAAATATAAATGATGTACATTCAAATAAGGATTGCAGAATTTCTGGCTGGAAATTATTGTCTTCCTTTGAACTTGAGAAGCTTGTTTTTCCAAAGAGTCATATTGATTTGTTCTTGTGCACAGTGGGATATGCGTGGCTTCCTCTGTTGAAAGATGCGCAGTTAGCGTCCCAAGAACACAACGTGCCAGTGGCAAGCAGTCTGCCTCCCAATTACTTAAGCCTTCAAGAACCAACTAGTGGAAAGGTATTAATTCATACTTTCATATTATTCAAATGGCGCAGAGCATTTCTTTGGAGGTGTTTTACATGAGATCAGATTTGCATTGGCACTTGCCTGGAAGTGTGAGTGATAAATAGGGTATGTGTTATAGAATATACATGTGCGTATCATTGAGCAGATAAACTGATATATGTACCACTGAACCGACAGTTGTATGTTGCTGGTTCACAGGTGTATATGGAAAAAGTGTATTTTGTAACTGTATATTCTGCAGTATAATACCTAAATTTTCCAAAATGCGAATGAGTGGTCAAAAAGAACTCTTTTCACAAACTCAGGCCGTATGACATTCATTCTCCAGCTGACATGATCCACGATCGTGATTCATTCCCCAGTTTTGTGGTGTGATATCATATATTCCCACTGATCCTGTCCAGCTTGGATTATTTCTGCCTCCTTGTGTTTGTTTTACTATTGTCATGAGGACAGGGTGGGGCACTGATCTGGTCTCTTGAATGATAATGTTCATGGGCTCGGGCTGAAAAGTGGGTTTGTATTGCAATAATTCTGCAGTTGTGAAAGCACAGTAGCCGGCACAGTTCATGCACGCGCATGTGCAAAGCTATGCAGTGAAAATTTGATGCAGAATTGAGTAAGTAGGAAATAAGTGGGAAAATGTATTTTTATTTGTTTTTGTTTTAATAGCAGATCGGCTGTGATGTAAAATGGGTAGATAGTGGGAAACCACTTTTCAAAGTCTCTACTTTTGTTGTATCAACAGTAAATACTCAGGTAAGCTGAATTTCCTCTTAGCTGTGTTCCCTGCTTACAAACAAAAAGTGTCAAGGAATGGCTGAAAGATGTTTTGAAATCTTGTATTCATTTGTTTCTCTAACATTTAAAGGTTATTTGAATGTAGAAGGGCAAAACGACAATGATTGAATACATACTTTAAGGAAAAATATAAATTATTTAAGATTATACCAACAGAAAAATCATGGAATATCTGTTTAAACAGCAAGAAAATTAATTGTGAGCACCAGGAGGAAAAAAAAAATGTGGCCATTGAAATCCCTTAGATTGTGAGGAAAAATCAATTGTTCACAACACTGAAAAAAGAGTTGTCAAAGCACCCAGAAATAAGTTGTATATAGCAAGTTGTGCTGGCCCCAGTGGGTTGGGCGAAATAATTTACCTGTCTTTCTGTGTCTTCTGTCTAAGGTGGTAGGGACCGAGTGTGTTCTTCACTATCACAGGTGATTGCTGTAACCAATTTATGGAGCTGCATTCTAATCTATAATATATGTTAATGTGAATGTTTATCACTTTAGGATCCATACCTGAATAACTTTTTCCATCAGTGCCAAGAAAGGGAAAAGGATCTCTCCCAGCCTCCTACCTCAAACTTTATCAATTCCTGTAAGGTAAGGTAACCTGTAGCACAAACTGCACTGTAAAATTGCATTTAGGGCTTTCTCTCAACTGGTCCATCACTGCACAATTCTAAACATGGCATGAACTTACCAGGAAGCAAGGGTCCATGACAGCTCCAGTTAGACTTAGTTGATGTGACAGATGGATTGTTGGTCACGGAGCTGTCTCCCATCCCTTCTCATTTAGAGCGTGGCTGCGTCTGCCCCATCAGCTGGGATAATGCAGCCTATGCCGGCCCTCAAATCCTGTTAAAGGGTGCTGTAGTGTTGCTCTAGGAATGTCTGGGAAAATGAGCTGCAGCCTGCAGAGCTGCAGTATTCCTGGTAGTTCTCTCTTGCCTTGGATGCATTGTATTCTTACCTCCTAATTGGCTCTTCACACTTTCACTCCAAAAACCTGGATGCTATCCAAAGGGTGCTTGTTGCCTGTCAAGTTCTGAAATCAGAAAGGACATACCCTTTCTGCAGAGATGAAACGAGTAAGCAAGACCTGCATCAAATGTGACTGTATTCAGTTGAGGTCAAAAGCTGTGAGAAAGGAGGAGTATAACAAGCAAATTAGAAGAGCAGCAGGTAAATGTAGGGCCGGGATTCTTTACCTGTTCATGAATGGTGAAATTCGGTGTTCTCGCTTTGCAATCTGCTTACTGAACTTGAGCAGGAAGATAAGCAAGAAGACTGAAGGGTAGCTGGGACACTGTTCCACAGTACTAGCTCTAAAACATCGTACGTATGACTTTTCTTCGTTATTTTTCCCGTTAGTGTCTGTAAAATCTAATAGGTGTTTTGGGATTTAGATGTTACCAGCATGTAGGTGCTTTCCCCCTTTTCTTTGTTGTTAATCTTTTCCTGTTTGAGCGTACCTTAATCAGCTTTTATAAAGCTGCTGGGGAAGAGATTTTTGCTTTAATAAACAAACACTGAGTTCCACTAAATCATGGCAGTTCTGTGGGCAAGTCCCTAAATGTGGCTACTACTTTTGTTGATAGATGCAAGTAGACCTGAAAGGGGTTGCTTTGTTTTTGAATGCTGTCTTGATTTAAAGAAACGATTAAGGGATGTTTTCAAAAATCAAAACATCAGTGTTATTTAGAGGTTATACCTCTACAGAATGAAGTCCTTAACTAGTAATTTTTGGGAAGCCATTGAGCATATCGGTCAAAGTTTAGGAATCCATAAAAGCTTCACAACTTACTGTCTAGAAAGTCAGTTACCTAAACTAAAAGCGTTGTACTGTTCTTTATTTGCTGTTTGTAGTTTACCTTTAAAAAAGATTTCAGTAATTTTATTAGAAAATAGAGATGATGTTGTATGTGACAACAGATCAATTATGCAATATAACCAGGGAATAAGTAATTTTCCCCAGAGGATTTTGCTTTTACTTATAAATCACTAATGCCTTTGGAGAAATTCTGGAATCATTTGGAAATGACTGAAATGAAAACCTAGGAAGAATTCAAAGGAGGGTTGTTTGTTTGTTTGTTTGTTTTTTTAATTAAAAGCTCAATAGCCTCCTTCATCAGACAAGATAATATAATGTCAGTCCAGTCAGGTTAGAGTGTTAATACTACTTTTTTACCAATGTGCTTTTAACATAAGTATTTTAGACACAACAAGTTCAGTTATCAGATTTCTGCGTAAAAAGAATGAGTTTTCCTAAAAATATTAGGAGATGCATGTCTTGAAAATAATAATTAAGTTCTTCCATTGCTCCTACATACATATCCTTAGTGAAATATGAAAANGTTTTAGTTTTTTTTTTTTTTTTTTTTTTTTAAAATTTATTTTTCCTTAAGTCAGGGTAGAGCAAAATACTGGAATTCTGAAATTTGGACAATACCTACAGTTGTGTTGATGGTCGTATTTAAAACAAACTCCCTTGGGAACCGCTCCTCTACATAGTTGTCCTGTTTTCCTACTGGTATTCCACCAGTGGCTGCACTGCATTTTCCTTGCTGAAGCAGGAAGGCAAGTAATCAACTTTCATTGCTCTTATTGGAAAGCTCTCATTTTCTTTCTTACATCTGTTACAGAATTTGCTGAGGATCGAGAAGATCCATGTAATTATGAATTTTCTTCCTGTAGTCCTGAATCAACTCTTCTGGGTTTTGGTGCAAAACAGTGATGATGAAGTTACAACCGCTGTGACCAGGTATCTGAATGTTTTCTGTATGACGAAAAGAATTCATTCAAGAGTGCAAATGTAGATGTTAATCCAATTATAGCTGCTCTCACAAAGGCTGACTATGACATTTAGACTTTAGGAGGCGAGAATGCCAGCTTCCCCCTTGACACAGGGCTCTGCAAATAATGCATGGAAGAGCGCGGTATCATGTGGCTGACTCTGATACCAACCAGGAGATCTCTGACACGGTGGATGTGTCTGTACCCTGAGGCAATCGTAGGTAAAGGTCTCATTCCTAAGGAGCTAAGTGCTTCCTAACAAATCCGAATATCAATTTTGATGTATGTTTGGGTCTGAGGATGTGGACTTCAGCATAGGAAGAGCTTAGCATCTTGCAGCATCCAATGCAGAGTCAAACAACCAGGTCACACTGTTCTGGGGCGTTTTTTAATTAGAGTATATCAGCAATAACTGAAGAGTAGTGGAAGCATTTTCCAGTGAGCAGGCAAACAGCTGGAATGATTTGCTGAGTCTTTCACCCCTCACATAATGAAGTTGTCTTTATTGATGCTGTTAATCAGGGCAACGGGAAAAAAATGTTGGAGAGATTATTACTGGTCTCTGTAGGAGGGCAGAAAGTTGCATTGCATTTTCTTCTGGCCATAGTGGTGTTTTTGTTGTGCTTCTGCCAGTAGCTAAACATGGGGACTACACTACAACTAGTAGGAAAAAAAATGACAACTGTCCTCAGCAACCCTGTTAGGCTAATCTGCTGTCAGTATATTTTCTTTCTTTCCACAGATTGTTCTTCAGAATTATTTCCTGAAGAAAGATTAATTAGGAAAACTTAAAGGAGCAAGGAAGCAGAATTCCTCATCTTAGCCGTGGAAAGCCAGGGTTTCAATATTCTTTATCAAAGGATCATGACACCTTGCAGGGCAAGTCCAGTTCTACCACACCTAGGCAGTAGGATTAGAAGAATCTTTCCTTGTAAACGTGTGATTTCATCACTACGTACTGTTTTCAAAGGGAGAGAGCAGTCGGACCTTTGTTCAGGACCCCTTTATGGCCAAGAAATCAACTGATGTTAAGGCTGGATAAGAGAGAATGAAGAATTGTGTCCCAGTCTAGAATTTCAGTGTCAGTTCACTGATTGGAAGAGAAGAAGCAGCTGTTTAAAAAACAGTTTTAATGATTAAATGGAAAAATGGAAGGATGTTAATTTTTTCATGCTTCAGATTTTGACTGACTTGGCCAGGTGGTGGCCAAAAAAAAAAAAAAGGAAAAGGATTCTCAGTGTTTTTCTTGTATGTGTGGTAGCTTTTGTGCTGGTAGAGTTGATGTCAACGGGAATACGCACGTCTGCTGTGTGTGTCATTCATTGATGTGTCCTATATATACACACATTGTATTTTTTTCTGAGTAGCTTGAAGCAGCTTGTGTTGAACATATTAAAAGCAACAACAACAGAATGAGAGCATAGATTGGCTTATGTGTTGGGGAGAAAACATTATTCCTGTTATACTCTCTTATGGTTATTTATTTGTCTGGGGGCCCAGTCATGTCATCATTTCTCTGTCTCATCTTTGCCGGAACTCATTTCAATTTCAAATCAGAATAAAGGCTGAAGGATCGGAATGGGGGGCACAACTAATTTTGTCATAGCTTTTGTGTTTTGCTACAAGTTTTATGTCTCCTACTAACAACAAGAAATGATACATATTTTTCATAATTCTGACTGAAAAGAATTACAAAGCTTTTGAATCAGATAATAAGAATTGGCAGAAAACACTCAAAGCACCAAGCTAGTCAAAATGACTGTATGTGAACCACAGTCAGGCATATTAATAATCCATTTTAGTCATGCTGGTATTACGCATCCCCCTGAATTTGAAGTGTGGTTCACTAATTTTTGGCATTTGAGAATCATGAACTGTTTCCTCCCCATTCTTTTAACATAAAAATAAGATTATAAAATTGCAGAGTCTTTTCTAATTAAGTATCCTGAAAAAAAGAGATCTCAATAATCAAGAGGAAATCTCATGGTTAAGTTGAAGAAGACTTGTATCTTCTGAAACAGGACGATCTCAAAGAAGGCCCAGGTACAAACTGAAGAGAAAACCTTGCCGAAAAACTTGATCTCAAGTGGTGCCATCTCCACTGTTAGTAGAAGCTCAGGTTGTGAGAGTGGGTGCCAGCATGACCCAGGCAACTTTCTTCCATGTTGCTGATCTGCAGAAGCTCAAAGCATCTATGGTTGCACCAAGTGTCCAGCTTTTCCCTGTGGTGCCGTAAGGAGAGGGTGCGGTGCTCAGCCTTTTGTTCCTGAGTGCTTGGGCACTCATGCTGGGGCTGAGCCCGAGGTTACAGGCAAAGAGAGGGGCGTGCTCAGGCTTGAGCTTGGGCTTGTGTTTGTCTTTGATTAACAGTGCCATCATAAGAAAATTATCAGAGCTTTACAGAATTACCAAGGTCTGAGAGAACCTGACAAGTAGCATTCCCAGAGAAAGAGGCTCTTGCTTCTCTCTTTCATTAACATACTCTAATTTTTCTTATTCCTGATCATCCAAGGTCTGTCTAAGCTTTAGTTAGTTGTTTTCTTTTGTTGTAATGTCAGTACAGTTACAATTATTAAAACTGGATGCATTTTGTTAGACGAATGCATATATGACAGCACCATCCATGCAAGTGGGGGGCCCAAGGAGTGACTGTTTTTTCCCAGTGGGACAGTTTCTGCACATGCTATTCATCATTTGGATCACATCTTTTATGGACTGTTTTAAATGAGGTTACAATAACATAACAATGTGATGCATCAGATAGATTTTCTCAGCTTTATGACACAAAACAACTCAATTTTCTTTTTTGTTTTTTATCTTGCAGGGTTTTTACTAACATTGTTGCTAAGTGCCATGAAGAACAACTAGACAACTGCATCAGTTCTTACGTGACGGTATGATTGCTGTTATACAGTTAACTATTTTATGTGGGGGTTTTTCTTTTTTTTTTTTGTTTTTCTGGGTTATTTTCCTGTTTACTCTTAGTTGTATTTGTTTGTAGCTTTCTCTGCTTTTGCATCATAGCTTTCTGCCACTAGGCTGGGTGACTCTGGTTAGGGAACTAACGTAAGATTTGGAAGAGGCCGAGTCAATTCTCTTCTGCCATAAGTTTCTTGTGTCACCTTGAAAGTTACACCGCCTGTCTGTGCTTTAAGGCCATCCTGTAGAGCAGGGACACTCCTTGGAGTGTCCTCCACCAAACTTGGCTGCATCCTGGCTCACAACCATACTCTGAGGAGGACAAAGGGCTGCTCGTGTTTCGTCTGCATGGTGCACCTTGTTTTCCATAGGACACCAAGTTGAGCAAGCACAGGGGGAGGAAGCTGCAGCGCACTCTTAGAGGGTACGGGGATGTGGGAGGGACAATTCCCCATACTCGGCTGGTGACTCGAGGTTACATTTTAGAAGCAAGACCTAGTGCAAATGCACTTCCACTGAGCTTCTAGGAGCGTAGGCTTAGCATCAGTCTTTGAAATGGTGTAAAACTGAGAATTTCACAGGGTTTCCTTGCAGCGTTTGAGAGGAGGGAAGGGGGAGATGAATACGTGAAAGATCATGAGAATTCAGCTAGATAGATACCAGTAAGAGACATTTAATGTAGTTTACTCGCAGTTCACAGCATTCTTCTTGACTGTGATGAGATTTATCACTTTTAAATATCTGGCCATCTGCATTACCCTCATTGTAGCTGAAAAGGATCCACAAGTGGTAATTTTTATGGGAGAGGTGCTTCCGGGTGATCTTCGTGGTTGCAAGACGGCTGCATGTTTCTGAGGAAGCTATAGCTTTTTAACTAAGCTCTTGATTATTTTCTTAAGTCGTGATTTTAGTTGCAAGATGCAGTGTCTTTGCATGTGCTATTGCACGTAAATTCTTTTCTTATCTGTGGAGTTCAGATTCTTGTTACTGTTTCCTGTTTACTCAGTTTTTTTCATCTATTATTGTTTTGAAGAAGACGGTATATATAGAATATGTTATGAATATGGATATGTTCTGTGTATGGAGTTTGGTTCCAGGCAAGCTGTAGTATTACTTAAAAAGTCAAATGAGTGGCGTCTTTAAAGGGGATCTCCTTCCTATCTGTATCAACTGAATATCCATTAAATGACTATGAATAATGCTATTGGCCAGCAAGTATCTTGTCAATAGCATATTTAGGTAACAGCTTTATAAGCTGAGAATTTTATGAAGAAGCATATTTTTAAGTAGAAGATGATATTAACTGCTGTTACTGGCATGGACAGAAAAATTAATAGACAAATGAACCTCATTTAAGGGTATTACACTTTTTTTTTCCCCCTTCGCGTGCCTTTATTTTTTTCTCTCCCTTTTAATTGCGGAGGAGAGGGCTGAAGAATTTTGTTCTAGTCTTACTAGATGAATCAGTAATGAGTAATGCATTATTTGTTGCAAGTAAGTTGTAATATCTTTGAGTGTTATGTTTATTAACTTACTTATGTATTTCAAATAGCAGCATAGAGGAGAATTGTAGGTTGTTAGAAGAATCAAAGTAGATATTGCCATCACTTTGTCTCTTGGCCTGCTATGGTTCAGTGGTGACTGGAGGTCATGATAGCAATGAGAGCTCCCCCACAGTCATGGAAAGAAGCTATGAGTGGCAAATGTCTGTATGGGCTTCTTGCTGTCATGATGTTCTGATTCACTGTGCAACAAGTAGTTTTCATAATGTACATGTCATTTGTGGATTATGAGTAAGAAATATGACATAAGTTTTGGGGAGTTTGGTTTGTTTGGTTGGTTGGTTGGGTTTTTTTTAAATTAACTGCAGGAATAAAGTGAAAGCAAATATGTTCCTGCATTCTTGATGAACTCCGAAACTTTAGCATGTTCCTGGGTAGAATAATGAAAATATGGTAGGAATTAGGTTACTAAATGGGAAAACTTTTAATTTCAGTGTTGACAACTGTTGGTTGTTATTTCCATGGTATGGATTTACTTTCATGCTTCATGAAAGTATGTGTTTACAGGTGATGCATCTCAGCATCTTAGTAATCAAATTTTAGTCTCAAGTACTCTGATTTAAGTTTTAATCTCTGATTAAGAGGAATTCTGCTGAGGTCCAGCAGAACTGTTCAGGCTCCAAAATAAATAACCTATGTAGCATTTAAAAGTAGTTAATTAAATGGGTATTAACACCTTTTCTACTCAATAACTTTTCAAAATTGCAAAAGACACCTATTGTGGCTAAATATCTTTGAAATAATAGGTGATTATTAGGCCACACCAAAAATCCATTTTGCCTGTTTTCCCATTTCCAGCAGCAGTCAAAAGCCAATAACTGTTAATCTCTTTTATCCAGCTGTAAGGAAATGAATAGCTACATTAGAAATGCTGCTTTGGGAATAAGTAAGTTGCGAATTGTGAGTCACTGGGATGCAATAACAATGCGAAATTACACTGACTTAAATAACCGGACCCAGAAGTGTCAAACTGCATAGGGAGAAGTTTGTGGCACCTGCTCTGGAAACAAGGCTGAATATTAATAAGATATTTGCAAGTGACATTCCTTTCTTTTACCTACCTGGTTTAATTGAAAAGGTATTTCATCCCAACTGATGGACTGGCAGAGTTCTGGCTTTAGGGAAGGAGTAATGGATCCCAGTACCAAATTATTAGCTTAAATAAATAATTAGCTTTATTGAATAAAAGTCACACTAGATTTATGAGTTCTGAGCAACTTGGTAGATAAATTGCTCTCTTGAGGGCTTGATTTCTAAAACGGGTATAGTGTTCCCCTTCTGTCAGCTCCAGTGGGTGCTCTACACCTTTCAGGATGAAGAGTTTTTACCAGCTCTGACTAGCTGTTGCCCCTGGAAGAAAGGAGCAAGTGAAAGGTGGCCCTGACTAGGTGGGTGAAAAACCCTCTGTAATTCCTCTGCTTGCTTATTCTTTTTTTTCCCCCTGGTGAAATGGCTTGAAAGGCAGATAAGAGGTGTCAGGATCCTATGCCCTGTTGAAGAAGTAAACCGTAGCACTGATTTAAAGCAGAAATTCCTCTTGGTTCACATTAAGCTGGAATCACCAGGGAGTTGTGTTTAAAGCTGGGATTTTGTAGGGGACCAGTGCTGTGCCATTACTGTCAGGGCAACTAAACTTTACGTGAATGTATTGTTCAGTCAAGATATTTTGGCGGCAAAGATTGTCAGCTGTTAGTGGTGTATAAATAATTTATCTTCTCCTGCTCAGGTTTATATTGGTTTTAATGTACATATTGATGATTTTTATTTTTCCTCTCTTCTTCAGTATGTGTTCAGGACCAAATCATTTGAAGAAAGGACTGTTCATGAGGAGCTGGCCAAGAATATGACTGGTCTTCTGAAGTTAAACGACCAAGTAACAGTGAAACAGGTTTTAAAGGTGAATGATAGCTTGAATTAGCACATTTGTAGTTTTACTACTGCTTTTCTGCCTGAAACTCACTTGTCGCATCTCTTTCTCCTCTTTCCCTGTATGAGCATTGCACAAATCACATCCTGCAGTGATTCAACAGGACAGACTTACCAGTCTTGCTACAGTTTCTCAGCGTGTTTCTCAGAATGCCCTGGTTTGCATAATAAAATTCCTCCTTTCTGATACAGCTCAGTCTGAGTTGGAAACCTAATTCTTACACAATATGATGTGAGCAATTACTTTTAGGATACTTTGTTTTAATCTTTATTTTGGAAGATGCAGGGAGAATATTCCTCTATAAGAAGAACATTTATACCTGATTTCAGCTGCTGCCTTTGATTGACAGTGACGAAAATGAGAATGATTGAGGTGTCCCGAGGTTTCTCATATCAAACCAGGTCTAAGAAATTCATACATGTGCAAGGCCCGTCACTGAGCCTGTTGGTTCCGGCATAGGAGCTAGCCAGTCCAGCTCAGGAGTTCCCAGTAGCAAAAATATGTTCAACTGTTTGGAGTGAACCAGTTCCTATTTCCTGTGCGAAGCCACTGGAATAGCAAAAATAGGCTGAAAAAAAACCCAGAAAAGCTGGCCTGCAGGAAACCTGGGCCATGCAAAAGTACTTGTGGTTGGGTTTCCTGGGTTTGTTTGTTTGGTGGGGTTTTTTTTTTTGCAATTCATAACCTTTTCGAGTGAACTTTTTCACAAATCTTCTGAGGTATGTGAAATATATCCCTCCTAAGATATGTGAGGATCCAGACATTAATCTGTATCATACCTGTTGACTATTACAAATGGTATTTGAAGAACCACTCTGTTTATCTTTTAAACAAGTGCCATCTTATTCTGTGCCAAATTACCAATCTGCTGGAACTAACAATGCAGTTTATTCTCAGATTCTGTTCTCTGAGGTTCTCTGCATGATGCGTTTCTGCCAGTTACCTGCAAACAAACAATGAAGGCAGTGCTCAGCAGGAACACAAGGATTGTAGGAGTGGTGTTTGTGGGCTCCTTATTGCACAGTGGCCTCAGGTGGCTTCAGCTCTCTTAAGACCATGATCCAATGTTGCTCAAATACAGCACTTAGGCTCTTTAATTTATTTGTCACGTAGAGTTTATCGTTGTGCATTATTGAGAAATGCAGTCCATCTATAAAGAATGGTAATGTATTGTAAAGTATTTATCAGAAAATCATTTTTCCTAATCTCTTTTTTCCTTCTTTTGAACAGCATTCCTGGTTCTTCTTTGCAGTTATCTTAAAATCAATGGCACAGCACTTGGTTGATACTAACAAAACAAAGGTAAGTACGTATGTGATCTCAATTAAGTAGGCAATCAGTCTCTTAGGGAAAGTATAAAATGCGGAATCTTGGGAAATACACATACCTGGACTTTTCTTGACTGGTAAAAAAAAAAAAAACAACCCAAAACACTGTTATACCTTGTAAAATATTGTTTTTACCCACAGAACCATTGTATTACCTGCTGGGCTCAAACCTATTCTTGCTTGTACAGAACTGGTGGGCCGAAAATACAGTTGCATCAACTTTGTAACATGGGTTAGAATGGAATGAGAAGTCTCTGATTTCTGCTGGTTACCCAACAGGTCATTATGCCAGACAGCAGATAAATGATCTAGAAACTCTACTTTGCTTTCAGAAAACGTTACATAGCTGGAGATCAGTGCTTTGACCTCTTTTCTGCCTGATTATCAAAGATGCTCCTAGTATACTTGTGCTGGAATCTGAGGATAAGATTTCCCACTTCCCTGTGGACCAGATCCTTCCTTTTATACTCAGAATAGATCCATGGAACTCTAGGAATATTTTTCTTCTATGTTGAATGACCCGTGTTTTATTGTCTTTATTCTTGGCCTGAATGTATTGTCAGGTTTACTGTGCAACATTGTACACTGTCAAGTGATGATCTATTCCCTGCTTAGGTTTCTCGAACTCAGAGGTTTCCAGAATCATTTCAAACTGAGCTGGATACACTTGTGATGGTCTTAGCAGACCATGTTGTTTGGAAGTACAAAGATGCTCTTGAAGAAACCAGGAATGCAAACTACAGCACTGCGAAATTTCTCAAGGTGAGGTGTTCTGTCCTTACAGCGTATACACTTATTTCCCCATACTTAATGCAAACTTGAGCCTATGCTAGTCTAGTCAAAGGGAATAAAAACAATTCTCAGTGAATGATGGCTCGATTTCCAAGTTTAGTGGTGACCTATAGTTCAGTTTTTCTCTGCCCTTGGGTCTTTGAGCATGTGAAAGCTTTATTTAAGTCTGCTTTAAAGCAATTCTGATTCATTTATATCTATTCTCTCAAAGAGCCCAAGTTTCCAAATTTTGCAGATTCTTACATTACATTCAAATGGGTAAGAAGATTGGTAATGAATGAAACCGTAGTTACAGTTGAGCTAGTATTTTTTTCTTTAAATACTATAGCTCTGAATGACTGTGGGTGGATTAGTGTTTTGTAATTGCCACCAGAGTAAGCAACTTTTACAAACCAGAATAAGCAAATTGCAAGTATTATGTGAAATACTGTAACCTAACTTTTATCTCTGTAATGCTCTTTCATTTACCAAATATAAGAAAATACCTACGTGCTTTGGAAAAGTCACTAAAAGGGGTTGCATTTTATCGTTTTGTCTTAATATTTCTCAATCATTCTTATTTTCCCAGCATTGAATTAGCTCTGGAGCATGGGAAGATTGCCATTCAATGAGTTGCGTGGCCGGATACTTAATCTAAATTTAAACTGGACACGCACACACCCCCCTTTCCATTAATGGAATGCTGTACGTTAATGATGTACAGAACATCGTATATAGTACACACTGAAACCCAGGCTCAAATCTTTTATGACAAATCGAAGCATAGCATTAGGAGAGAGCTGTATTCCAGCAATAAAATGTTGCTGTGAGGTTATAAGGAAAACAACCACAAAGAGAAGGTGGATTTTTCTCCTTTCGTACGTAGGTGAAATAAATAATAAGCTTGCTGTCCACTGCATTGGCCTCTGTTGCTGATACCATATGGAAGCCCTAGTTGCTGTTGGCATACAGATGTGAAGCTGTAGCTATCCATAGCGTTGCATCGTTTGGAGGATGATGCTGGTTTGAGGCAGGAGCATAGATGGGGGGGCTGAGTCAGTGGTTGTGTGGTTCTGCACCTGTGGAGACGTTGCGGATTTGCATGCTATTTTTGTGTGTTACTCAGCTAAACTGGGAAGACAGTAATGTTGCATTATAAGATGTGGCATATAGCTGTGCTTTAATTTCTTTTTGAATCTAGTTTGCCAGAAGGAATTACCTAGGTTAGAGGTGATAGGGCTTTCTCCAGGCTGGGGTTGCAGCAGCCGTGTTTGAATGCTGCCGGGAAGGCTCGGGGCTTCGCTAGTTTTGCAGAGTTCAAGAACACCAGGGAATGGGGGAATTCAAGACTGTATTCCCTGTCTGGTAGGCTGACTCTGCAAGGAAAAAATGTCAGTGACTGTAGCACCAAGGCCCTCAAAAACTTTTACACCTTCTGGTTCTTTAGTCCTATCAGTCAGCAAGAGCAGTGTTCTCATGGTAAAGTAATGCAGCGGCATATTTGCTCCGAGAGAGATAATGTAGTTCAAAGACAGCGAGTATTGTAGCTGGATTGATTCCTCAAAAGTCATTGCTCTGTCACTGAAGGAGATATTCAGGTCAGCTCCCATCATGTACCACCTCTTGTGATTGAGTCCTGCAGTAGATGAATGACTTTCATTAGATAAGCTTTCTCCTAGTGCACAGTACACTGTGATAGTTATTATAGACTGTAGACAGTGAAAAAGAAAAATTTGATTAATTAATTATTACTGAAAAGACATTAAAAAATCGAGCCAGATTCAGCAGTTCCCTGGTTTTCCTTGCCCTGCTATAAAACTATCTTCACCTGCACAAATGATTCAAGTTACAGGTAATGCAAGGCAAACAGCCAGGTAAGCGAGGCCATGTGCTGCTTTTTTGGCTATAAAATAATAATTCTTTTTTTCCCCTCTTTCTTAGCGCTGTTTTACATTTATGGACCGTGGATTTGTGTTCAAGATTGTCAACAATTATATAAGTATGTTTGGAACAGGAGATAGCAAGGTATAGTTTTGATAATTTTTTTGTTTGTTTTTTTAAGTGACTCGCTAGCAGAACATTTTTATATTGAAACTAGTTATGATCTATTCCATGGCTTCCCCACGCTCAGAACTCAAGTCAGTGAAAACATTTACTGTAAATATGTGTTAAAACCTCTTGGTTTTGAGCCATCTATCCCCTTTTCTGGGAGTAAATAGCTGTGTCCAAACAACTACTTGCTGAGCCCTGTGGAGGCAGACTGCAAATACAGCTCAGACCAAAGCACGCAAAAGGCTGACCAGTCAGAAATTCTTTGAATTTAAGCTTTGATTCTTTGGAGAGTACACTTGTAGTTTGGTCTATAAATATCTGCAGCAATTGACAGTAATTTTCTTTGAGGAGATTAAAGTAAGAACATATGAACAAGTTACCATTGTGTAAATTCAAGTGAGAATGTAACATCTCAGTTACTTTGAATGAATGGTATGTTCTTACCTCATTGATGATGCAAGAAAGCCAGCCTGCTCCAAATTAGTTTGTGCTTGCTATGAGGAAAAATCCCTGCAGCCTGAATTTCTTCTATAATAATTCTAATAGTCAGTGACATAGTTTGAACAATAAATTTCAGACTACAAGCGGTCTCCAAATTATTCAGCTTGACTCCTTTGCTCTTCATCCATCAGGATGAGTCACAGGCTTTTTCTCTTCCATGACTGGGTTTCTAAGCTATAGTACCAGAGCATATAAGAGGATAGATAACAGAATGTATTCAAGATACACACTTTGAATGACTCATATTTCCCAAAAAAGCTCACAAAACCTTTGTCCGTTCACTTTTTATGATGCTTCAGTGGTGATCTGGGCATTTGTAGGTAATGACCGAGATTAATCCAGGTCTGTTTTGCTTTTTACTAAAACCAACTTCATGCTGCACTCAGGTCTTTTGCCTCATCTCTGGAACAGATGTAGAATGGAGTCTCTCGGTATTAATGTCATAGCCTGAAGTCTATAATTCTATAAACAGCATTATGCAACCTGAAAACTGTTTCCACATTTCAAACTTCCCTAAATACGTTCGACCACAGAAACAGATGTTTAATTTAAAAAGCCAATTAACGGCCAGTGGAAAAGCCTGAGATTAGTCAGTGTGCAGAGCAGAACTTAGCACCTCCTTGGCAGTAAGGGTGTGCGCGTTGCCAGCCCCCAGCATCCCTCCAGAGCCATCTGCCAGGATGTGTGGAAGCGGAATCACTGTGGAGCTGAGACAGATGTACCGCTGGAATGGGCTTTGTGGCGCTTCAAAACAATAGCCCCAAAATAAAATCAGAGATTTCTGACCTAAAGGAGAGAGAGGCCTTGCACTGTTTTCATCTTCAGTCAGAAGCCTAAGTGAGATGCCATCGTTTAAACATCCTGCAGGATTTCTTTCTGTGTGACTTTTGCTTCTTTAACTGGATTGTTTATGTAGCAGAAAGGTGATACTGCAGTCTGACCTCTCTAGTCAGAAAATTTGACAGTGTATATCGCTGCTTGAATAAATAGCTTGTGGGTGTATCAGTCTATAATGTCGCAGTTTGAATTTGTTGTAATTGTGAATGAAGCACCATAATTTCTCTTCCACAGAAATATCCCTCACAGTATTCCAGATTTTGACATTTAAACGTTGTTTTGAGAAATATTTATTCAAAAGTTGAAACACCTCATTAGAATTCAGTTCGTTGTTGTGTTCCCTCAAAATGTCACAGTTCCTCTTGGGAAACACATTTCAGGTTCTTCATTTCTTTATTTGCCATTAGACCCTGAATTGCATGTCCAGCTGTATTTCTGACGAGGTACTGCAGTGCAATAAAACACTTCAGGGAAAAATTGCCCACCATCCACTACTCAGTAGACTCTGAAAAGTGCGTGTTCCAAGTATCCTAGCCTGACAGTGGCAGCAGAAATGCTACAAATTAATTTTAGGGGCTGACAGACTTAAACGCAGGGCAAATAAAAGACATTTACAAGTACTTTCTAATGCTAGGGGAAATGTTTGACCTAGATCAATGCAGTGTCACATTGGTAGTCCTGAATAACTGCTTTCTGCTGCTGAGAACAGTGAGCTGAGAAGATGGAAATAAGTATTTACTACTGGATATCACGTATTATCTTTATATCTCAGTGGCACATCATTATAGTGGGAATGATAAATTCTTGAGGTAGTTGCAAGGCTCCACAAAAGATCATGGATGGCTTCTTGGGAGGGAGATATTAAGGAAATAATACCAAAACTATATAATACCCAAATGTCTCAGAGCTGAATTCTCTGGCATCAATAGAGGAGGTTTCCACCACTATCAATAAGTTTTGGATCTGGCATGTGTGGCTGAAACTTTGTATTTGGTTGACCAAAAAAAGAAGGAGGGAAAAAAAAAAAGGATAAGAAAGGCATAATAATTACGATGGTCCCAAACATGCATGAACTGGAGAAGATATGTCACTATGATTATATGGTATAGTATATACCCTCAGAAGACCCAGTGTAGCTTTAACTATACCTTAAATATTTGGCTTGGATCAAGCTTATATTTATCAGCACATCTTCAATGAAAAATCATAGTTGAGGAATCCAAAAAGCTTGTTTGATTGTGACAAGTTCATTTGATAATGGAGATGAAAACCAAATGTTTGTTATTTGTGCAGCTTGGCATAACAAGCTGTAAGGTTTCATTGTTGGGTGTGGGTATGAATTTTGAGGTAGAGATAAATAGTGCAGCTCTGTCTTGCCATTTTACCTGTTTTAATGTGAACTGAGCCATTGTCTGTTCTGATTTTCAGACTTTACATCAGTTCAAATTTGACTTTCTCCAAGAAGTCTGTCACCATGAGCACTTTATCCCTCTGTGCCTGCCCATACGGTCTTCAAACATTCCTGGTAAGGCGCCACCCTGAAAGGGTTTCCGTACAACGGCGAGTTATCGGGAGGTTCAAGGAGCAGGTAACAATTAGCTCTCTCAAGTATCACATCTGCACATCAGGCACAGAAGCCCCAGATGGCTTTTCAGGTGTGGTACTTAAGCAGTGTAATAGAAATAACATCATTTCGGTATGCCTGTAAATAAATGCAACCCCTCACAGCCCAGTTAGGCGGTGGGAGGCTACTCTTTCACTGGAAGTTTTGAGGTGAATGAACTGGACTATTTGTGAGTTCTAGTTACTAAAGCTGCAGTAGCCTTGGGAGGTCACGAGCTAGGGAAGGGGTCGAACAGGTACAGCGGGAAAGGGAAGAAGCTGAGGTAGTGATAAGGGCATTGTGAAACTCTGCTGTTTGGGAATGGGCTTTCCTGCTGCCGTTGGGAGTATGACTTGCCTGTGTGACAGCCCCTCCTTCGTGGGGAAGATCTGAACTGGACATGCAGCAGGAGTTTGGAAATATCCATCTCTCAGATAGTAGGCTGTTGGTACTTTTGCCTCCAGATTATCTGTAGGACTGGCAGGCAGGTCCCGTGCGTGCAATAGCCCTTTTTTCCCCAAGCACGTTTACTTTCTTGGCTTCTGCAGTGTTTTACCTGGAGCAGTGAGGCCAGAGAGGCCCGTTTCAGAATCTGTTAGTAATAGCTCCTGAGCTGCTTCTGAAGGCCGGGCATACTGTGTGTAACCCATCTTTTGCAGAGAAGCATGAACAGGTTTTGCCTATGCTCTGCCACAGGAGTGGATCCACCCTGCCTGTGCCCCAAAGCCGGCAGCCACCGTGCCTTCCTTCCCATGCATTGAAATCTGTGATTTAGTACCTAAAAAGATAAAAAAAAAAAAAGATAGGAAGTAAATACATTTTTTACAGTTAATAAATTAAAAAAATGCATTATTTTTGCCTATTTTTTTTCATATTTATGAAAAATGAAGACTCTGTGACGCCTTCAGAATCAACACAGGACTATCGAACATCAGGTATGTACAAAATAACTGCATAAGAAGAAAGCAGAACGGTGCATCAAGAGCTTTAAGATTTGCTTTGACTGCTGCCGCTGAACTGTGGCAAATTTAGGCAAAAGTTATTTACCATTTTCAAAAGTGGAATTAGTCTGGATCTCTGTGGTTTAAAACTCTAGAATATGGGAACACCAATTTGGATTCTGTGCCTCAAAGTAGTGACTAGTCTTATTATGTGCAAAACATTTGAGATTCTTTTATGGGAATGTGTCTATAAACAGTCTTTTATTATTGAATTGTGAAAACTGCATGATTTCAAGAAATAATAATATTAGAGTAATTCATTTAAGTAGGTGAGGGAGCAGAATGGGGCAGTCAGATTGGGAAATTAAGGTTTAACAGTGAATTAAATCAATAAAAGTTATTGAAAATTTGGCAAATGGGGGGTGGTGTTAGGTAACCTATATATTAATTTAAGCATTCTTGTCCGTTCTGTTCCAAGATATTCCAGAGTACACACTGACCAATGAATTTTGTCGTAAACATTTTCTAATTGGAGTCCTGCTGCGGGAGGTCGGCTTTGCCTTGCAAGAAGACCAGGATATCAGGCACTTAGCTTTGGCTGTGCTTAAAAACTTAATGGCAAAGCATTCATTTGATGATCGATACGCAGAGCCGGTAAAAAACTGTTCGTTTATTCTTTTTCATTTGCTTGTTCATACAGTAGCTAAACATACATAAAACTTCCTTACCCATTAGTATGCATTAATTAGTTTCTTCAGGATTACGTTGTATCTTTTATTTTTCAGGCAAAACAGGCACAAATAGCAAACCTGTACATGCCTCTCTATGGAATGCTTTTGGACAATATGCCAAGGATTTACATGAAGGATATGTTCCTTTTCAATATCAATACTTCCAATCAGGTAATTCATGAGATTTTTCAGAACACTGAAACAATCAAAGTGAGGTCTGACCCAGTCAATCTGGTGGGAAGTGGTACAAGTTTATGCTGGTCACAAATTAGCTAACGAAATGCAGTTCCAAAAATGCTGATTTGTTTGCACCCACAAGATTTAATTTGGAAGGTCTCAATTTGCAGAGCACTTGCAGGGCCTTGGTAGTCTGTACTGGCAGGGTACAGACTGTGGGTCTGGAACAGATGCAGGACACTGTCTGTCCCGGGGCTGGAAACTCAAAGTTAGAGGTTTGGAGCCCCAGCCAGTCTGTCTGGTGTATCTGCCCTGGTGCCACAGCGGGGGGCTGAGGACCCTGTCCTTGGGCAGGTCCCTTGGCAGGTGGCTGGGAGACATTGTTGTCAAGAAAATCTCCCGTCGCCCACAGATTCTTTGCAGGGTTACGTCCTGAACCCACAAGCAGTTTCACTGGTACAACAGAGGGACCGTGAACTATACCAGGAGGCAGAGGGAATGCGTGTAGGTAGTTGAAGGAGGGGAGGGGTACGGAAACATCATAAAACAGCTTTACCACCACAGAAACTGTCTGTATAAACTGCACGTGTGGAGGAGCGTGTTTATTTCTTAAAAGATCAGATGTGTTATAATCATAGCCCTGCTTTAAAAACTAGAAACCGATTTCTGCAGGGGTCTTTGTCTTTCAGTCCTTCCAGCAAATGAGCCTTTTTCATCTGATCGTGGCTAACAGCAGTTAACGCTCCTTTCCCAATGCTCTGCTAGTGTTTAAGAAGCAAACACAGTTACACTTGATATGTCTTTTACTTCAATTATGAGAGGGTTTTGTATTGCAGGTAACTATTCCGCTTATTATGGCAAGCCTTGATCTTTTAAGGCTGTCATGTCTAAGCAACTGAAAGTAGGTTTTCAAGCTCAGTGTCTAAGAAAAGCCTATCGGGTGTGCTGCCATTATGAAAGTTGAGTGATACCGTTTACCGGAGTTTGTTCTGTTTCTTTCAAAATACAGGGATCTAGGGATGACTTGAGCACAGCCGGAGGATTTCAGAGCCAGACAGCAATGAAACATGCAAACTCTGTGGACACATCCTTTTCCAAAGATGTTCTGAACTCTATAGCAGGTATAAATGACAGATTGAACACGCACACAGGTTAGATTTCTGTGTACCTCAATCCATCGTGCTTTCTGCTTAGTGTTCATGGAGGATATCATTAACCCATTTTATTTAATATTCAGGGAAACATGGTATGCAATGTTTCTCTTCCCTTTGGGTGTTTATGGATTGATTTTTATTTCTCTTGTGAAGCCGCTCTTCTTCCACTGCTTCACTTACTCTCCTGCTTTGGAATGATGCCAGTATTCAGGCTCTCACAAATCCCTGTGCCTGAGGTCATTCTTGTAGTCTCTGCCTGACTTAAGAATAGTTCCAAGGTTTCTCCTGAAAACTCCTGAAGTCTCTCGGAGGCAAGTATTCTTAGTTTTTTCCAGGCTTAATGGAAGGGTAGAAACACAACTTACTTTGTTCACTTCCTCCAAACCCCATTTCAAAATTCAGGGAAGTGCATGGGCATCTTTCCAGTGATCTTTGTGGCTTTAGGTCAGGCCTTACGGAATGCAACAGGCCATTTTAATGCCATGAATAACGGCAAACTGAATCATTTTACTTCAACTTGTTGCATGTTTTCGGTACTAAACATACCCATCAATAGCTTTGCTATTGGAAGTTCAAAGCACTGGTGCCAATCCAGCATGTGACACATTTTAAGTTTTCCATTTTTCTTGTTAGTTTTTGTATCCATAAATGTTTTAGTTTAGCATGTTTGCTATGACTTTCATTTACAGCCTTTTCATCAATAGCTATCTCTGCAGCAAACCATGCTGACTCCAGAGCTTCCTTAGCAAGTCTTGAATCTAACCCAAGTACCAATGAAAAAAACAGTGAGAGAACTGACACGTGTGAAAAGGTACATGTGCAAATGTTGGAAACGGTTACTAGAGGTGGAAACCTATCACCATACTTAACAAGGCCCTTTGCTGTCAATCCAACAGATCATGAGACCTTTGTCTTTGATTGGGTCAACTCTTCGTTTTGACAAGTTGGATCAAGCTGAAACTAGAAGCCTTCTTATGTGTTTCCTTCACATTATGAAAACCATTTCGGAAGGTAAGAAAATGTGCACACAGTACCTAATTTACATTGTTGTAAAATACTGTGAATGCTGAATCCAAACAAACATTGAATTAAAATAATTATCAGTGTACTTTACAGGCTTTGGGTCAAGTTTAATTCCCTGTAGCCAATACATAATAAATATTAATATCTCCCTTTAGATGCACTGATTTCCTACTGGTTGCGAGCACCATTCTCAGAAATAACAGACTTTTTCAGCATTTTAGAGTAAGTTCATTTTGTGTTTGGTTGATTTTACGTTAAATTATGATGTTCTAAAGTGACTGCTGGAAGTAATTTCTCTTTGGGTTTGTCCACCTAGTGGAATAGGCTGAGATAGCTCTTGTATCTTAGATTATTTTGCCATAATCTCCCAAAGTTGTAATGAGACATTAACAATAATATCCACAGCCTCCAATATGTTGGTCATTTCCGTGAATGGGGCATAATGCTTTCGGCGTTCCCCCTAAAAGAGATTTTCATAGTAGTTTCCCCGTTTGAGGTTGAGGTTCTATTCTTCCGTTGAGAAAAGAAAAGTATTTAGCTCCCCAAAACTTCCAAACCATAAGAAAAGCCATGCAATGTAGGATTACTGGCTTTTCACATCTCGAAGGTGGTTTGCTCAGTCTAATCTGTGCATGCCTGCAGAATCTATGCAGGCAGCATGGATTTCCTCACTGTCTCGTAAGCGAAATGCGAGTTATTTAACTTCATCTGGTGAAGAAGCAATGCTTTGTGGCCAAGTCTTTGACTTTGACTCTGCCTCCTCACCAGGCAGTAATCTTCAACCATGGAGAAAGGGAACAAGGATGTGGAAAATAGTGCCACATCTTGTGCATCCCTAGGCTGGGAACAGCTGCGTTCTATTCTGTTTGCTTACTAGGAGGTGTATATGCCACAGGTCTCTTCAAGGCGCTAAGATTCAGCATTTTTTCGTAATTAGGAAACCATTAGTAGACGTAAAATGTGTTGTTTTGTCTTTCAGGGTTTGTCTTCAAAATTTCAGATATCTAGGAAAACGCAATATTGTAAGGTAATTCTCTAGTTATAGACTGTATGTTACAGTATTTAAATATTACTGCATTACAGTAGGCTTAAATGAGGTTAACAGCGTATCTTATCAGTTTTCTCCTGAAAGCATCAGTGTGACATACTGAAGCCAATGTATACTTCATTTTTTTTCTTTTATGCAAACAATATTATCGTGATGTTCTGGACAGCTGAGTACATACCTGGTGTGAAAGATGAATTGCACGTGATGATATGAAAACCACTATTGCATTTATAATGCAAAATACTGGGCCATTCTCAGCCATATTTCTGTGCATGTGCCAAACAAAGGGATTTGAACACTGTATTTTCCATCCGTTTAATGGAAAGAATAGTTTTTATGGGCATAGATAAATGTTCCACAGCAATAAATAAAAAGTCTTCTGTCTCTACCCATTCTCTGAAAAAGCATGAGATCGTGTTCCAGCTGTGAAATGTGAAATGCACGCTTTGTCTCAGTTGATGTTTCATTTTTAATTTAATGTTACCGCTGTGAACTTGTCTATATGTCATACTGTGGAAAAACGAAAGGTCACCAGATGAACCAGTTCACGCTCCATGGCAGGTTTTGTCAGGCCTGTATTTATTCTTCAGAGGCATGGCAAAATCAATGTCACGTTCTGTAACAGATTAACAGTTATTTTCTCTTAACAGGAAAATTGCTGCTGCTTTTAAGTTTGTTCAGGCCACGCAGAATAATGGAACCCTTAAAGGTTCGAACTCCTCTGGCCAGGCATCGTCGGGTCTGCTCTCGCAATGGTAATGACATGTTGTATTATTAACTCCTATAAAACCACAATCTTTGTTGTCATCCTCCAGCCCTTGTATGCTGTCACAGTGTTGACTGAAAAGAGGTTGACACAACTTGTGACACATTTTGGAGCCCCCAAAGCCATAAACAGTACAGGAATTGAGTCCCTTTAACTTCAACTTGTCTTATAAGCTGTTGTTTAAAATGTTACATTCAGAAGAATCGTTCGTTACTGTCAATATTGTTAAGTGTTGCAGGAACAGTAGCTGTTGTTTTCAACTCAGATCCCTATCTGAAAGATAATCCAGTTTTCCCCAATCTGAAGGAATTCATAGGTCTGCAACCTTATGGTTTCATGGAATCCTTCTTCTTTAGGGGTAAATATCTATGGATGCACTTACAGCATCGGGAGATTTATTTCTCCCCAATAACCCGGGGTTGCAGATCGGGAAGTATCTAACAACACAAAGTCAAACTTAAGAGTAGGTTTGCTTGACACCCGTATCTTTACTTCCATGCTTCGAAGTGTAGCATAATCCTATACTGTTATGTCCATGTTGCTAGTCAGAAAATCTTTTTTTCCTACTCTTTTTTTCTTCCATCTTCCTAGTCTAAACATTGCAATATTTAATCATTTTCATGGACCACATGGTAATAAGCTGCAGGTGCAGCACATTATTAAAAATCTTTTTGATCCTTTTAGGGCAAAGTGGGATCCTTTTCATGTTAATAATGTAAAACTTCAGAGAGAAAGCAAACTTTTGATTCTGTGCAGCTTGTGCTCGTATCTACGAGCATGGTGAGAAACCCCCCCTTCCTCAGGAGCTTGGATCATTGACTTTTCTCATTTATGTATAGCTAGAACATGCTCACCGTTATAAGCATGTATCTTGGAATGGAACACAGGGGGGAAAAAAGATACTTTCTCTGCCATATTTCTTTATTCCTCCACAGTGCAGTTTTTAAGAAGCAGCCCTGATTTCATTACCCCACCTGGAACTGAGAAGCAGCCTTTAGGAGTCTGTGTTGTTGCATGTTTGCAGATGAACCAACCAAAATAAAGTCACATTTCTGCTGTCTCCAAGGCCTTCCCACTTTGCCCGCTCATGGATCAGCATTTGTTGTCCAGATGGCTGTTTGGCCTGTTGTTATGCAGAGCATTTTTTGATGATGAGTTGAGAGTTGAAGTATTTCTGGTGATCAGCTCTAACCTGCCCCTACGTTTATGTATTTCAGTTTGCTTGAATGTTCATATGAAACCAGACTTTCCACCCCACCCCAAAAAAAACCCTTTGCGATCAAATTTCCACATGTTCTAAATCCATTAGTTTGGCAGGATGTCCACCCAAATCCTTCCACTGTGAGCATTAATGGAAGACTATCACATTGATTGGCAAGAGCCTGGCCATGAATTCTGTGCCTGTGTTTGGAACTTTTTCTTTTTTTAAATCTGAAATGTTAATTTTCTAAATTATTTTTGCAAAAAGAACCAAGATAAAAGAGGGTTTAGCTAGATGCAGGAAGTAATTCTGTCCTAGAATATTTTTAAATTATGCAAATTTAGGAAGCTACGTTTTTTAAAGAAATTAAATAAAAGTATATTTTAATAAGTGACCTGAATTTTGAGAGATGTTAAATCTTGCTGAATTCTATATCGTGGTTACAAATTCAAAATCCTTTCAAAAATTATGATAAGCATTGGTATTTTAGTTCTGAGCTACTCATTATAAATTAATGATGTGTTTGTCAGCATCAAAGAGGGTTAAAAGAACACAGACATATGCACGCACGTATTTTTACTGTCATTGTCAGTTTGTCATCTTTGTGGGTTTTTTTCCCCTCATAGAAACTGTTTTAGTTCTTTCATGAACAGGATACATTTTTCTTGTATTTTGAGTTAACAGAACTCATCTCAGTTTCTCTTTACTCGAAGGCAGTTTCCTAAACATCAGCCAGCTATTTAAGCTGATGCTTTTTTTCAGTGCTCAATGAGTGTTTTGTCTCCTGTGATCTCAAGAAATCACAGCACATCTGTTTGTTTTGTCCACCTCACTGACTTTCTTCTTCATCTTTGTTTCTCTGAAAAATTTTCCAGCAGTTTGTTTAACTTAGCCTTTGAGAACTGCTGCAGAAAATTCTAACTGATATGGGAAAATTCTGTATAGGCATGACAGTTTATTCTTTGTTTCTGTTTTTTAATGGTGCTTTTAAATTTCAGGATGCATTCTACTTCTAGTCACGATGGCCACAAGCATCACAGATCTCAAACGTTACCAATAATCCGTGGCAAAAATGCACTTTCTAACCCCAAACTCTTGCAGATGATAGACAGCAGCACTGCAAGTAAGTATAAAAAATTATTTACTTCCCTCTGGAATTCTATGCGTTTTGGATCAGGCTCTGTACAATTAAATCTGTTTTCGTAAGCACCAGTGAAAGACAGCCTGAAGAGCTTAAACATGAATAGAGCTGCTGACTCTTCCTTTTTTTTTCAGGAGACTAAGAAATCTGAGCTTAAATTTGGTCAAAGTTCATTTGGAAACAAAATTAATTACAATAACCTGACACATTTAAATAGCCTTAATGACAAGATATTTCCCCCTTCCCAGGATCTCTTGCATCTGTGGTTATGTACCTTATATTACATTTATTAGCTCTAGCAATAGAAGTGACCTTTTCATGACAGAAGGTTCTTTAAACGATGAGATCAAAGTCATCTACCCCACTTCCAATTAGGTTTCTCTCTTTCTTTGAGGACGCACAGAAACAATGAAAGAATATACTTACATCTCTGGTGCAGCTGGTAAAAGTTGACTCAAATTCCCTTCCCTTTCATCTCCTGTGAGCAGTTTTCTTCAAAATACCCCTTTGGTTAAATGTACAATTAGGACCCCTTCTCTACTGTGCTGAGACTTAATGCCCAGATTGCGTCGTCTTTAACTACCCTCAGAAGATTGTTTGTCATCATGCTTTTTATATGTTGCAGGCAGTTCCAATGAAACGGACATTGTACAGTACGTAGACACAGAGGCAAACATTGCTACAGAAGTTTCCCTCACAATCCTTGACCTGTTGTGTCTTTACACTCTGAATCACCAGGTACATTTTGCTGTTTCATTTTCTGCTTGAACTGGTGCCACGTGGGATGTGTGGTGGAAGGGAGGCCTGGAGCAGCCACACAGAAAACTTGAAATGCCTGAGACAGCAGGATAAGGAAATAAGATATGCCGGTCCTCAGCAAAGTTGTTTTATGAAGGAGTTGACTCATAGTACCCAAACTGAATAGAAGGATGTGGAAGAGCAGCATCCTATGTATCCAGGGCTATGTACAGCCCTGCTCTGCATGAAAGTGTGGTGCATTTACTAATACATCACCTTATCCCACTATATTTCAGAGATTTTAGACAAAAGATTTCCAAACTGCTTATCATCTATATCTCTTCAAGTCTGAAGGTGGATCCTCTGCCTCTTTAAAATCTGCTCTACGAATTTTGGCCCAGATGACTTGCTGAAGGTCTCACAGCTACAATACAGCAGGCAGTTCCTTTTAGTTTTAGTGTTTCCTTTCTGCCACCCTAGCTCTAAAACCTAGTGTATACCATCCACCAGTAGGAGTACAAGCATAGGAAAGTGCTGTCCTTGAAAAACTGCCAGGTAAAAAGAGGCTGCAGCAAAGTGGGAATGCCTCATCTGCAGAGATTTTATATTGAAAAAAGCATCTCCCTAGGAACACTCCAATGTAAAGTCCAGCAGATCCTTCTTCTGTTTATTCACTTTAATAACCAGAATGTCCTGTCTTGTCTGTGAACTTTTCAGAGGCAGCTCCAGCAATCTGATTGCCAGAATGCATTGATGAAGAAAGTCTTTGACACACACATGCTCTTTTTGCAAATCAACCAGTCAGCAGCAGCTCTCAAGCACGTCTTTGCTGCCCTACGGCTGTTTGTAGGCAAGGTAATGATGGTTTTATTCTGTTAGTCTGACCTATTAATATGTGACAGCAGGTGCAGCTTGAGGACAGTTGGGTAATTTGAAAGAGCTCTGAATTTCACTGTATTAATGCTCATTCCTGACAAAGATGTTCTGATTTATTGCTGATTAAAAGAAAGAAGTTCACAATATCTGAAAAATTTGTTCTGTTTTGGAAAATGAAAAATTTACGAAGAAAGTGAAACTTGAAAAGTAAGTAGATAAGTAATGTCCAGGTCTGTGGTATCTGGCTACGTCATTGGCTTTCATGCTTTACCACCCGTGGAAGAAAGCTTGAAACCCTCGAGGTCCGTGGTCTTCGTGGCAGATACCTGGGTTGCAGAACCCAGCAGTGAATGATTACAGCTATCCCCAGAAGAGCTAACAGGAGAGTATTCCATACCCTTCACCAAGAGTTCATCCAAACTAATACAGTTTTACAAATACCTTGTTTTCAACAGAGAAGAGATTTTTGGACAAAAACATGTTCGTGTGTCAAACTGTTTATTTGCTTGCATGGCACATATGGAAGTGATCATGTGACACTTGGTGTCAACTGCAAAGGCTGCACAATTTCCAACTCATAGGCTTAGATGAGATCCTCTTAAAATTAACCAGAATGTAGCACACAGATAACAATTGCTGGGGGAAGTGAGAATAAGGAAGGCTGGCCTGATGTCCCAGGTGTTTCTGTGAAACACAACTGTAGATCAGTTTAAACCATGTGGCCTCCTCCTGGTTGTTATCTCAGGGGAAAGGAGTCATCGTCATGCTTCTCCCAGTAATGTCGCTTGAGGACATGGAGGAATTATAAAGTACACCATCCACAGACACCTTTAAATTACATACCAGACAGTCAGGAATGGAAGAACTCTGTGCAATGGGGAAGAGGATCACTCTTTTCATTCATCCTGTAGCTCTTGGGATTGAATTCTCTTTTCATAGTTCAGTGGGAACAGGGATCAATCATGGTTCCTGTAGCAGAACCTCTCAAGTGGTACTTGAGGTCTGTAGCAAATATGCACGTCTTCCACCTCTCCCCCGGTCTCTCTTCTGTTATATTCACCCTGCTGGTAGATAGTAGGTAGGGTTTGGAAAGCCGTTCTTCACTCTCTGTTGTCTCCTGCTGTTCAGACCCTTGACCACTGGAAGTTTGCTGACTTTGTTACTCAACGTATTTTCTTTCTCCTGAACAGCTTTTATAGTAGTGCAGAACCCCCACGCGCTCTGCCTGGTTAGCTCTTCTGCATTCCTTGCAGATAGGCTGCTCTGCTTTTACGCTTGCAGTGTGCCAGCTGCTCTCTGGACTTCCTGCAAGCCACTTTGGTTGTTGTGTTGCATACGGTGTTTGTATGAAAACCTGTGTGCAGTTTTTACTTAATTTTAGTTTGCACATGGGACTATGTTTAGCCAGTGGCTAATTTTTTCCCTAACCCCGGTGTGAGTGAATATAGGAGAGAGAGTTGTTTTTACTGAAAGCTTAACAGAAAAAAGTATTGACTCGCAATAACTGTACCAAGGCCTGAGAGCAGTGCTCAACATATTCACACGTTGTTTTTGATAGTTCCCATCAGCTTTCTTCCAAGGACAAGCAGATCTGTGCGGTTCGCTCTGCTATGAAATCCTGAAGTGTTGTAACCATAGGTCACGTTCAACTCAGACAGAGGCGTCTGCTCTTCTTTATTTTTTCATGAGAAAGAACTTTGAATTTAACAAGCAGAAATCCATAGTCAGATCCCATCTACAGGTAAGCGAAGTACGAGATCATCAGTATTTAGCAGATGTGCATTGTTTTTTATCATTATTTTTATGCGTTGTAGCAAAGTGATTCTTTTGGAGTCCTCAGACAGGCAGTTCTCTGTGGCAGCTTAATTTTCCTGCCAAGTCTGAAGACAGTGGGCTGGATTCTCTGCTGTTCCTGGGCTGCTCTCTCCCAGGGAGAGACAACAGCTGTGCATGTAGCCGCACAGCCAATAAATAGCCAGATAAATGGCTGTTCTTGATTGATGTGCATTGCTTACAGCAGTGAGAACGTAGCTGATGAAGGAACTAAACAGAATCAGGTAGTATAGTAATAGAAGTATAAAGTCCAGTAACAATGCTCTTACACTGCAAAATGTGAGCAATTGGAAATATTACTCGCAGTCCTTGTGTTTGTATATGTTATCTTCTTAAGACGGGTATAAAAGTGCATCTCTGCTAGCCTGGTACATCATGTTGTATTGAAATAGGGATGAAAAGTTATTTTGATAAATAAATACTTTATAATATTAATATTATACTTTTAATACTTTTTATATTATACTTAATACTTTTGATAAAACTTTGATTTTCTTTGCTAATTGCAGCCTGTGTTTGCTCCCCCCCTGTACAGCTCATCAAAGCCGTGAGCCAGCTGATAGCGGATGCAGGGATTGGCGGATCTCGTTTTCAACATTCACTTGCAATTATAAATAATTTTGCTAACGGAGACAAGCAGATGAAAGTAAGAAACATTTTTTGTCAATCACTACCTCTTGCAAAAGGTCAACAATTTCAGAGGAGCAAGTGTTTCAGTGAATAAAATTGCTGGCTTTTATTAGACAGTGATTTATGTATTCATAGTGGGCCTTTTTCAGGCAGCCTGCAATTCATGAAAATATTTGTGACTCAGAAGCTTAATAATTGAAAATAATTTTTAAAACAAAAAAAAGATATTTCAAATTGAAAATTGTATCACTTGTTATTCACTGCTCATTTTGTTAATTTGCCTGATGTCAGAGCAGGTATCACGCATTGTGACTAATGAAACACAATTGCAGTTGACAAACAGTTTTTAGTCTACAAAGTGTCCCTTTAGTCTGTTCGGTGAATGTGTAGCAAAAACATGCACAACAGTTGGGTTTTGTAGCAGCTTGCTAAGCCCCTGAAAAAGGCACTTAGCTCTTAGATTAGTTACCTGTGCTATTATATTCGTTGTCTGTACTAAAGGTTTTGGAAAAGGATTCCAATTTTTAATTGTTACAATCCCTGGCCAAGCACTTGTCAACACGCATTTTGACTTTTATACTTCAGAGGTGTTTTTCCTTCCCTGAAGGTGACTTTAGGGTATCTCCACTGACATTAATAATAAAGTTAGTGTGAGCAAATTGGTAGATAATAAGCATAAGTAATTTGATGTCTTATTTAATAAGATGCAGTTACAATTGTATTTATTTCCAAAGTCCGGCTTTGATTTCCCAGCACGGCAGTCAGTCACACGGCATCTGGAACACACTCACCTCTGCGTGATGTAGGAGAGGGAGGATTTAATTTCATTTACTTTTTCTGGATGTTTTTGCTTTTAAACAAAGGGAATGAGGGGAAAAAAGTCTGAAAATAGAAAAGTATTTCATTGCCCATCTGAAAAAGAGAAACTGCAGAGCTGAGTTAAATATGTTGAGAGCAGCTGATACGAGTAATAGAAGGACTCTGCGTTAATCTCGCGCAGTGTGAGAAAGCCAGGAGCCAGGCTGTCGTGCTTTATTCACTGCGGTGAAACATGCTGCGAGTGTAGTTAAGCAGGACTATCTGCAGCGCATGGTGCCGTTCGTCAGCTGAAAGTGTGGAAGAATCCAGTTCTGGATCCAGTAAGCAACCGAGGAACAAATGTTTCCGTTTGCTGACTTCAGCGGAGTGGCTGCACACAGGCAGTTGTACAGCTGACTGGCTGGGATATCTAGTAGGTGCTATGACGCATCGGTAAAAAACCGTCAAGGATTTGTGTACATTGTGTACGTACTGTGGAACCGTGACTCTGCTTCGAAGCCTGCTGAATTAGGGAAGGGGAAGAAGGTCTTCCATAAGCCGGACTTTAGCTCATTCAGGGGTGCTGCACGTGGCTCTTTGGATGGTTTTAGTGATGTGTTGCTTATCTTTCCCGAAGAACGTTAATTTCCCAGCAGAGGTGAAGGATCTGACCAAACGCATCAGAACAGTTTTAATGGCCACAGCTCAGATGAAGGAGCACGAGAAAGACCCTGAGATGCTCGTGGATCTGCAGTACAGCCTAGCAAATTCGTATGCCAGCACACCTGAGTTACGTAGGACATGGCTTGAAAGCATGGCCAAGATTCACGCAAGAAATGGAGATTTATCAGAGGTAATGTGAATAAATGAATGGGAAATCCATTTGTCTTTAGGCTGAGGTGTTCTGATGAAAAGGGCTTTGAAAGACAGACAACAGTAGTGATTCAAGAGACTCATACAATGTCTCTCGTATACTTGAAATTAGAGGAAGGCAGGTTTGAAAAACACCTAGAGAGGTGATGTGCTCAGTATCCCAGTTTGTCTAATCGTGACTACCTGATACGTGCTTGAGAAAGATTTGAAAATGTCTGACAGGGAAGCTGTGGTCGTTAGCATTAGCATCACTGCTGCTTAACCTTAGCAGGCACAGAACGTGTAGTGTAGATGAGGTTACGAGCAAGGCATAACTTACTTAACTTTCTTCTCCTCTGCTACGGCATAGGAGAGGAGCTTTGTTTGTAATGCGTCCTTCTCATCAAAAATTAAATGGGTGATGCAGAACTCCAGTGCATAACCGAGGAATCTTATTTACTAAGTAATCTTAATGGTTTTCTTGAGCAAATCTATGCTTTTACCTAGGACACTTAGTGAAATTAACACTTAAGGAGTTCATCATTTAATCCTTTATTTTCTTACACAGTTATATAAATTTTGTCTTCCCTTTTCTGCAGCATGACTTGACTGTGATGAAAGTATGTGCTCCTTATTATATGTGTGCTCTAAGTGTTTACTTTAACACAGACGTGTATCTTGGTCTTTTGTTACAGGCTGCTATGTGCTATATCCATATTGCTGCTCTCATTGCGGAGTACCTGAAAAGAAAGGGTAAGATCAACATATTCTACACCAACTATGTATCTATAAACATTATTGTTGAAAATAATTTTTGGCTGTCCTACTTTCCCTCCTTATATATAAAGTATTCTTAAATCTGCTTGAATTTTTCCCAAATATTTAATTTTTTAAATATATCATAAGTGCTAATCTTAGCACTGGAACAGTGAAAGTGTGTGTTTTGTGTAAAGAGGGTTAATTAAATGTTTAGTAAGCTAGTGCTAAAAGAGAATGCTTCTCTTGTTGGTCTGTTGTTATTAAGTATGCATGTATTAACACATACCGGTAGCAGTGTACTAATACCATCTTACACTATCATAGGTTACTGGAAAATGGAAAAGATTTGTACCTCACGTATGCTCCTGGAAGATGGTCAAGTCTCTGATAGTAATGTGTTACTAACAACTCACAATGGAGGAAGTGAGTGCTCTAACCGTGCCTGTTTATGGGTCAAATAACATAATTAGGGAATCAAATTACTGTTCTCCAGCTGATCTGGAAAAATATCTACCAAAGCAAAAATATTTATAGTGCATGTTGATGGCTGTAATAGCAAGCAAGTAATGTTGGAAACATGATGTTATGTTCCTGATGCTCTTTGGCTGGTTTGATGAATTGCTCAGAATGTCTCTGGTTAAGGGCTCTTTCAGCAAGAGAGCACTCTGCTCTTCATCGGCAACAGAAATCCCTCTCAGGTCAATTGGTGTTTAGCACGCAAATCCATGTCCAATTCCTTGACTAGCCAAAGCTGGGAGGGCACGGGGGTGGAATTAATATCTGGTTATCCATATGTAACTTACTATAGATAAAGATTTTTTTTTTTTAATCTGTGATGCTTATTAGAGAAATAAAGTGCAGGCTTATATTATTAAATGCTTCTATGCCAGTGGTTATTTAGTTTATGAAATGTGTCTTTCAAAGTAATTCTCAGCGTGAGATATTTCAGCAATTTTCACAAAAGAGCAATTTCTGGGGGTGAGGGCAAATATATGGGGAAGAGAAAACTGTTAGTTTTGGAAAAAACATGGTTCTCTGGTACACTTCTGAAGTGTCTGTGGGTGAGATGAAAAAATGCATCCTTTTAGAAGGAAGCGTTCCGTGCAATATGTTGGAGGTGGTTCACTAGTGGTAAAATACTTTGCATGAATAAGAGATCACAGTATGTGGAGTGGAGAACTTGTGGGTCATTTTAAAGCTGTGTTTAAATGATTTTCAGAACTTGACAGAGGGGAAGGAGCCCCTCTGTCTCAATGTGTAAAGGTTAGCTTTTTAATTGTGCCTTATCAGCGTTTTCCTACTTTTAAATTGAACACGAACCATGTCAGTTCGTCGCCTCCACTGGCAGGTTTACCTTTACTGTTCAAGAGTGGTAGTAAAATCTTTGCAGGTCTGACTCTGCCTGATCTGCAGTGTGCAATGCCTGTGTAAGTTGTTCTTCCTGCAACCATTGCACGAAGGCCCCAGCTTAGCAAATATTAAACGCAAACTTGGTTTTAATCCTTGTGAACCTTCCCATCAGCAGCTTCTGCTACCGGCCTGAGCTTTCTACAAGAGAGTTCCTCGGTTAGGGCTGTGGTTGCCCTGCTGACCCTGGGCAGGGTCGGGAGAGCCGCAGCCAGGGTGTCCTCGAGCCCAGCAAAGGCACACCCTGCTCCGGAGCGTGTCTCCCCGTCGGCTGCAGTGAGCTTGGGGTGACTGTGCCCGTCTCGCTTAGGAAACCTGATGGGTGGGACGAGTGCAGGTCCCAGCATGTAGCATCGAGTGTCTGTAGGTCAGGCCAGGAGTCACAGCACTGGTTTCACGAGTATAAGTTGTCTCGCCTCAGCCTGCGATGGTAATTGCTGTATAGATGAGTGTTGCACGTATAGTTTTACAAGGACTGCCAGTACTGTACAGCTAAGAACCAAAATGCCAAAGAGAGGAATAAGATTGCATCGGGAAAATGTTATAGTTGCCCTTTGCCTGGACAAATAGATTTATATCATAGAGAAAATGTGTAATAGTCTCATGAATTCAGTCAGTTCCATTTGTGCTTCTCATCACTTGGGCTGTGAAAAAAAGTAACTAATGCAGTCATATAAAATCTCTCTGGTTTAATGGCATCCAATAACTTTTTGAATTATCTGGTTATTCAGTCATTAATTGACATTGTTATGACTTGCACTTCAAGGCTTATTTTCCATGGGATGGCCTGCTTTTCTGAGCATTACCCCCAACATTAAAGAAGAAGGCGCTATGAAGGAAGACTCTGGGATGCAAGATACTCCTTATAATGAGGTCAGTAGCATTAACATTTATATACTTGTTCTATATTAACAGAGAGTGTTATTTCTAATAGATGCCTGTTCATGTTACAACAAATTATAGTGAGAGTGTACTCCATGCGGTATTAACAGGCACACAGCTTCTGAATGAAATGTCATAGCTGTTGTACGAAATAGCGGGGATAGGTGTTTAGCTAACCGGAACATTAATTACCAGAGCTGGAAGTTAGGGCAGGGGGGAGCCCACGAAGCAAACTCGTTCTTCTGAATGAGATGCCCCATCCCTGGAGGTGTTCAAGGCCGGGCTGGATGGGGCTTTGAGCAGTCTGGGCTGGTGGGAGGTGTCCCTGCCCAGGGCAGGGGGGTTGGAACTAGATGATCTTTAAGGCCTCTTCCAACCCAAACCATTCTGTGATTCTATGTCAAGTGTTTTCATGGTACTGTTATTTCAGTATTTTCATCTAAAGAAGAGCTAAGTCACCAATACCTGATTAAACATTGTGTTGTTGAAATAAACCTTAATATCAAAGATGCAGAACAAAAATCAAATAGTGGGTATGTCCTTTTGCTGCATTGCTATTAATTAAATGCCACCAGCTGTCGAGTCACTGAATTATTTGTATGTGTGGAATTGCAGAATGTTCTTGTGGAGCAGCTGGAGTTGTGTGTTGAATACCTGTGGAAGTCTGAGAGATATGAGCTTATTGCTGAGGTTAACAAGCCTATCATTGCTGTTTTTGAGAAGCAGAGGGACTTTAAAGTAAGTTGGTTTATTTTTTTTTTTTAATTATCTTAAGACAACAGTAAAGATCAAAATTTTTAGGGGGAAAAAAAAAAAGTGCTTTCTTTAAAAGGAATGTGAGTTTTTTCTTCCTGTCTGTAATTTCTCTTTTTTAATGCTTTGTGCTGTAAGTAAATGAAAAACTCTGGTACCTTACCATTTTCTTTTCAGCATCAATACAACAGTAAATGAACAAAACATTTTCAAACAAACCTCTTGTGTTAGCCAGCAGCTGTCAATTTCTACATGTGTTTTTAAACCCAGAGCACATTTGCATTGTAGTTAAGTTTAGAAACTGCTGATAAACTGTGTGATCTCTTCACAATTCCAGGGTTTCATCATTTTTTATTTGGCAGCTTCAATACGTAATGGATAACCAGATGATAATCTCATTTACTGATTTTTCTGGTTTTAAATTTTTTAAAAAAGCAAAGAGGTAGGTAGCTATAAGCTGTATGCTGAGGGAGCAGGTCCTTAGAATTAAACTTAGTTGAAATTTTGGTTCACTGTCCCTTTTAGCGGTAACTGTGGATAGCATATCTTTGCATGGGGTTGGGAGCTGATTGGAGTTGTTGGCACCCTGCTCTTGCCTGCACATAGGACACTTAGGTTCTCTGACCTCTTAATAAGTCCCTGCCACTGCCCAGTGGTGGGATCTTGCTTTCCTGCGTGACCCTGTACACAAAGGCACCCACTGCCACAAAACTGTGTGCTCAGAAGATGACAGAAACCTTGAAATGGATCTTTGGTGATTGCTGACAAGGTTAAACCCAAGCATGTGCAGCCATCTTTGCAAAGGTTAGGTAATCCGGTTAAGAGAAGCCATGCTTGCATAGATCCTTGGTGTCATTTCCCAAAGTACTCGTGCTCTCTCACTTCCCCTCGCTCTCCTTGTTTCTTAATATAGAGACTGTCTGATTTGTACTACGACATCCACCGCTCGTACCTGAAGGTTGCAGAAGTAGTGAACTCTGAGAAACGTCTCTTTGGGCGATATTACCGTGTTGCATTTTATGGGCAGGTAAGTCAACTTGTGTTCTTTTGTCTCTACAGATCCCAGATTTCAGCCACGCTCTTCTGATCCTGATGTATTTCAGGGAAACTAAAACAGGGAAGCCCTTGGCTGTGAGTCATGGGGTAGAAGGTGCCTCGTGGGTCATACTCCAAGGAGGATTTTACTCAGAAAAGAGAGCACTCAGTTGCACCTGTGTAAACTGCTGCTATGGATTTAGTGGTGTAATGGAGAACAGACCAGTCAGCTTTAGTTCTTGACTTCATCAAGCAAAACTGAGACTGAGGCAGGGCAGCTTTTTTCAGAGTAAAACTTAAATAAAACCAGATAAGACATCTTTGATATATGGCCACCTCTTCAAATAGAGCTTAAAGCAGAGCAGTATGGAGTAGATGTTTTGTTGTGTTTCTCGCTGACTCTGATTTCTGCTTTCAGGCCACCTCTGATTCTGTGCAATATACTGTAGAGTAGTTTTATTCCCTCTGCTGTGTGCTTCAGCATCCTCAAAGCATTATTTTGTGCTTTCTTCCACTACAAACCAGTGTAGCGATCCAGCATGTTCTTTTAAGTCCTGGTTTTGGCAAGCACACAATTTCCTTTAAAATAATAAGGTGTGTAAACAACAGATTGATGTGAATCATTCTGTTTGCTAATTAGATTTTAATGCAGAAATTTGCTCTTTTCTCCTTTTGATCTTATTCAAGGCTGTGGTAAGTCTAGTTCTTTTGCATGTTTTGTTTAATTCTCCTCACACGTCCTCCATCCTTCCCTGTACTGTTACTTAACATTAACTTTCCTGTGCTCTCGATTCTTTGGTTCGTGGCAGATGAAATAACATTGTTTCATTCATCGTTGCATCCTGCAAACTAATTTTTGTTTGTTCAGCTACCTGAATTACCAAGCTGTATCTGTCGCCCTGTTGTGTGTGCACTGTGGGGCCCAATGCTGCATCAGCTCATCTCAGTGAAAGTTTTTTTTCGGCTTCACTGGGAGTGGGATTGGACCCCCTTCTTCCTCCGTTGACAAACTCGGGGTGGCATTAATGCTGTTTGAATGCAAGTCTGCTTTCCTGGCCTGTGCAGTCTACGACGGGTGGGAGCGGTAACTGGAGCGCTCTGGGCAAGCTGCAGCCACCTGCCTGATAGTCCCTCGTTAGGAGCAAGTAAATTGGGAGTCAGAGGGCAATGGCGAGTCCTTCCTCAAAACGGGGGCAGCAGAGGGGAAAACGGGACTCTCCTACTTGCATCTTCTTGCCAGGGCTTTCCCAGAGGCAGCTACTTGTAAGTGGGTAATTTAGCTGCGGCAGTTCTGCCGAACTGGGTTGAAATCTCTGTTACGGTACAATGACTATTCAGCTGCCAGTGCCACAAGGACAATTTCATTTAAACAGCTTTAGTGCTCTAAAGCATATGACTTTTTCATAGCTGCGTATTGCTCGGTCTGTTCCCTGGTGCCCCCGGACACTGAGCTCTAAATGCAAACAGCACAGCTTCCTCCTTGCCTTTTGCAGAAGAGATGTTATGGGGTAGAAAGTGGGACTGCTCTGTATTGCTTTTTGCAGAGGCGTGGGGACAAAAATGTGTGGCACAGTGCAAATAATTAAAGGTAGATCATTCCCATCAGTGTTACTTGTGCCTCGTTTACCAAGGGAAGGAGGAGTGGGTGTGCAGAACTGATTGAGGAGGGCTTACCGGTCCACAAAGCACCATGGCAGGTGTGGGAGCTCCAGAGGAAGCTTGACCTGGAAGGAGAGTCAGAGAGAATAGTCTGTTCCCACATACCGGTTGTGCCTGCATATTCTTCCCTTTGGAAGGTTTTATTTCTGTATTTCTGTCAGTCCCTTTTTCCCGTGTGCCACTTGCTTCCATTTTGGCTGTGCAAGTGGAAAGGTGTGGGGCCTTTTCGTTCTCCTGTTGCCGAGAGTGTTGCAGGTCTCCATGCTGAAAGCAGTCGCAGTGCCCAATTCATTTAAAACATTAAAAGCAGTTCCTTTTTCTGTGCTTCTGGCAGACTTTGCACACTTCCTCCCAAAAGCTAATGGTTGCAGGTTTAACTAGTATTACACAGTTAAACCAGTATAAATTGCTCTGCTTGGGCCATGACAAAGGAAGGAAACTCGATACGCAGGTATGGGATGCTCAGTATGCAGGTATGGGATTCCTTGTCAGTCTTACGTGTACATTGCTCTATAAAATACCCGTGAGTAGATACATATAAGCACACACAAAGAAGAAATATATTATTGCACACATGCATTTATTCATTGAACATTTTTATCAATTGTCTCAATAATAAATATGCACATATACACGTTTTGTAAAAACAGAACACTGCTGTTTCTTAACTGAAACAAAAACTGCAGAGAAAGCAGATTAAAGGACAAAAGAATGCTGCAAATACTGGTTGCAGGGTGAATTCTTGGGGTTCTTAGAGGAAAAAGAAAATCTGCATCTGCACCTGAAAACTCCTCTTCATGCAAAGGCAGAGGCAGTATTTGGTTACTGCGTTGGTGCAGGGACCCTCTGGAAGGATGATTGTAATGAGTCTAGTCCTTAGGGAGGATGTAGTCGGTTGTCTTTGCCAGAGAGCTTTATTTGCCAGCTCAGAGAGCCGGATCTCATGGCAGCTGCTGTTTTAGACTGCAAACTCTGTCACAGGCCTTTGATGACAACATCTCATTGCACCACCAAGTGGCCACACTAGCCAGCGTTTATGCTTTTATTTACAGATGAGTGTTTCGAGAAGTCACGATCTTTCTTGAATAAAAAAAAAAAGTTGTTAAATATGTTGAATAGCTGAAAACTCATATTGTGCTGATAAGCAAAGACATTCAAGACTTGTTTTTAGAGCAGCGTTAGGTAAAGGTAGAGCTGAGGTTTTGTTCTCCTATCTGTACAAGAAGCTGTAGAAGTTGGAGGGCAGATTTTCATAGCAGTAAGCTGACTGCAGGTTTACGTCTGAAGATCAGAAGATGAGTCCCCTTTTTCAGATGTCATAAAACAGCTGTAGCTTCCCTACCAAAAAGTGCAATGTGCGTACTTGCCATAGGAGGTGATGCTCACTCGATAAAGGCAGGGAAAGATCCATTAAATGCTAATTCTTGTCAGGTAAAGCAGAAGGCTTTACCTTGGCACATCAGCTGCAGGGATGGTTTGTATTCTTCTAGCAAAGGGCAGAGAAGAGTCAGAGTTACTGTGAACTCCAAGGGCTGTGACTGAGGGCGTATGGGGAGGAAGAAGGGACTTTTCAGTGCTCCCACGGTGACAACCCAGGTCACAACTTGACTCTCAGTACATCAGAGCTCAGTGGAAACCAATAACCTACTGTCCAGGAGGTTGTCTCCCTTCTATTACATTCGGCTGCTCCGTGTCATAATTGTTATCTGTAAGGCTGCGTTATTCTCTCAGGGCAAAACCAACAAGTATGAAAATAATCTAGGGGTATGCATTGATAATGTGACCTTGGCTGCTTAATATTTTAAACTCCTGAAATTGGAGCACATTTGGCTCCTAAAAAGTATTTAATCTTACTTTCAGTAGTCGTTGCCAAACATATAGCATATGGCAGACGCGATTATTTATAGCTCACAATTAACTTCTTGTCACTTGTCAGCTGAAATACTGTAGGGAATACGTACGTAAATGATGTCTCTTGCATTAGAGACAAGACTAAATCTGTTAGGTTTTTGTTTTCAGGTATTTTTTTTTTTTTTTAAGCAAAACCATTAATACAGGTATCATCATAGTGTGCCATGCGGCATCGGCACAGAGATTTGGCACTTATATATAAACACTGTGTTCCAGTGTGCAAACATACACAGAGTCAGTGTTGTAGAGGATAAGCTATATTCTAGTTTGCTATGTGATTAATTTGGAAAACATGAGGGTTGTTTTGGGGGTTTTTTTTAAACATTGGATAGTAAGAGAAAACAGATGTTTTTTGACAGAGCGATCCTGAGTAGCCTGTTTGAGTACGGTTGCGGTAGACTAATGAGGATTTCCTGCATAAAGCAGTCTTGCTTCAGTGGAAACAAGATCAGAAACCAGGTTTTGATCCTGCAGATCTTTTCTCAGTGAAATCAATAGAAAGGCAATTGCCTGCCCAGCTTAGTAAATGTTTATAGGGTGTCAGCTTTTGAGTTCTAGATTTGTTCTCTAATTACCTGTGAAGTTCTTCATATGCCCATGGAGTTTAATTGATAACGTGCAATGTTAGAAGGTCACTGTAAGACTGATTAAGATACTATCAGACAAGCTGCTGCTGCTGCTATTAGTCATTGGTTTCCAGTAATGCCCACGTTGCTGTTGGCACTCACCAAATTAAAAGACAATTTTATTGCTCCTTGTCCTCACTGAAGGAGAAGCCAGAGATGCACATATTTGTTAATCCCTGTTGAAATAAAACTTAGGGTTTTTCCTAAACAAATATTGAAATTTACAGCTTTTGTTTTAATTCTGTATATTTTGGGGGAAGATTTGCTCGGTCTATAATTTTAGTGGCCAAAGTTGAAATACACTTCAACAGGAAAAGGATGGATTTTGCATGAGTCCCTTCCAAAGAGATTTTGGAGGAGTCTCTTGACTGTGTTCATTTGTGCTTCTCTCTTTTTCAATAGACAGCAGTTTGCCTAGGCATATTGTAGAATTAGCTGTCCGAGCCACGTCGTGTTAAGATTAAAGGGCCTTGGGTCTGACATCAGTAACGCGGTCTTCCTTTCCCCTTTATCCCTGCAGCTTCAGGTGTTTTCCTTTGGGTCACTATGCGTCAAGGTGAAAAGGAGGAGGCTTTGGGTACAGCTGCAGTGGTTAGCACTGCCAGATTTCAGCAGCAGCATATGAACTCCTAGGAGGAGGGCTGGCGCTGCTCATGGCGATGGGATAAATCCAGTCCTTGTTAATGGGGCACCTGCTGCTCTCTGCTCAGCTGGGAGAGCTGCTCCCAGAGTGTTGATGTACATGTTCATCATGTAGCAGTTGGGTGTCTCACCTGCACGTGATGCAATGCTGTGTTAATTTTCTGAGGTCAGCAATTCTTCTGAAGCCTGACAGGTTCTTGTTCAGCTCTTCAGTGGAGCCTTTTACTAAAGCTCTGCCAAGTTGCCAAGTCCATCCAGTGTAATAAGTAAATGACCTTAACAAGGTTAAGCTTTTTTGCAAAGGAGTACAGTCTTTGTATCTGGGTTTTTTTTTTTTTTCTGTTCAAATGTTAATCATTTACTAATTGTCTGTGAAAATGCTGCAATTCCATATGGCCTTTCAAGGTGCTACCAGAGCTCCTCTTCAGCTGCCCTGAACAGATGCAGACCAGTTCCCAGGTGCTCCCCAGGCCACGGCCCTGCGCATCGCTGTGGGCAGGAGTGCCCTGCACATCGCGGCGGGCAGCGGTGCCCTGTGCCGTGCCCAGCCTCTGCCTGCACACGTGGTTCCCAGATAGGATGCGCGGGAGGGGGCACGCTGCACACACCCCAGCTGGGCTGGGCATCCACCAAACAGCTGTTACACTCCTGTTTTGTTCGCATAGCACTTCCGAAATAGTTAATTTAACCAAATGATTAAAATTTAAAGAATTTTTGATGCCCAATTTTTAATTCATTAGGGTTTTTTCATCATACACACATCAGCGTTCTCAAGAAAGCACTTTAACTCTTTAAACAGCTAGGTCTCTTACATGAATAAACGTGTATGAGTTATTTCCTGGGTAACTTAGGAGATACTAGACCAGTATAAATGCTGAGCTCTAGGTATGTGTCTGCTAGGAGTGTAGAGAGGTAAGCTTTTACCTTAGGTGCTGGAAATGGCATACTGGAGGCTCTGGTGGGTGTACAGGGAACCTTGATTCCTGATGTAAGCACCTCATTCCAGCTTTGCCCTGCCTGTTGTGTTCACTGTATCCTTCCATTTCTTTCCAAACAGGGTTTTTTTGAAGAAGAGGAAGGTAAAGAATATATCTATAAAGAACCCAAATTAACTGGCTTGTCTGAGATCTCTCAGAGGCTGATGAAACTTTATGCAGACAAGTTTGGAATAGATAACGTGAAGATCATCCAGGATTCCAACAAGGTACGAAAGACGTGCAGGTCTTCTGCATGGTTCATGCTTTGAGAGCTGTGTTTTGAATGAATGTGAACTGGGGCAGGGGGGATGGACGACACAACATGGGACTGCTGTGACCTAGTTTTACAACCATAAAAGGACCCTCGCCTCACAGCGTAGCAGGTGCTGTATGGAAACGACAATGTTACAGCAGGGCATCGCAGTCGGGGGGAAGAGAGCATATGCCAGCGTATGCCCGTGGAGAGCATGCAGATGTTTACTGCAATGCAGAAGCAGGTGGTTTTCTCTCTCATTTAGCTTTCATCCACCTTTGCTATTGGCTATATTCAAAAGTCTAACTGTTCTTGGGACCCTCGTAGTTAAATATCTTTGTATTAATCTATGGTCCGAATATTACATTTGGAAGTCTCAGTTTTACTCGATATCTCCATGATAGATAACAGCATCAGAAATATAATGGATGCCTTGACAGTTCGTCACACTTAACAGAACTTTATTGTTTGCCACTGTTACACAGGTCAACCCCAAAGACCTGGATCCAAAGTATGCCTATATCCAGGTGACGTATGTCACGCCTTTCTTTGAAGAGAAAGAAGCTGAAGATCGAAAGACCGACTTTGAAATGCATCACAACATCAACCGTTTTGTGTTTGAAACACCTTTCACGCTCTCAGGAAAAAAGCACGGAGGCGTAGAAGAGCAGTGCAAGAGGCGCACAATCCTGACAAGTACGTTCGTTCAGGCTGCTCTCCCCCTCCCATCCCACCTTTGCCAGTTAAGCCCAGCAGTGCGTTTCATGTGCCAGGTTTTCTACAGTCAGTGGGCACAGCGTGTTGTGCAGAATCATAAGTAATCTTTTCAGTGTGTCCATTGGCAAAGTATGTGCTTTCTTGCAATCCTGCTGACCATCCCAGGGAAAGTTATTTTCATTTGTGGAGTCATCAGCTGTCTTATTTTCCCTTACTATTGACATCTTAACTGTTGTTGCAGTGATGTAATTTGGGAGCGGTTCTCCTGGAGGCAGCTTAGCACTCAGAACCATTGTTCTTTTAATAACAAACAAGGCAAAGAAAAAGCAAAGTAAGGTGCCTGTTCCACCAAGAAGAGTAAAATTTAGCAGATATGCATTTTTGTTCTAAATGGGAGTAAGATACATTGTAGGGCATTTCTTAAAGTGAGAGGTAAGATTTCATTTCATTGGGCGCAATCAGTGTTTTAAGACAGGAATGTCAGGAGCAGTAGTAGGTATGTCTGTTCTTACTGAGTCATATTAAACAGAAAATATTTAGTTCCTTATCATGATTGAAATCTCTTTTTAAAGAGGCATCCTTCATGAAACTGCTACTGAAATTTGACCTTTCTGAAATTTGGCTGGGAGTACAAGAAACTGTCTGAGATGGAGGCGTTGTTCTCATGGGCAGCCATGAGCAGAGAGGCTGACGTTCACAGCAGAGACTCCTGAGTGACAGAAAATCCAGTTCCCCACTGACTTCAGTGCATCTGCTTCCCCCAAAGGGCAAAGTGAAGAAAGATGCTTTCAGTACAGGCGTGGTCACCTAAAAGTTTTGTTCTGGCAAGTCAGGAAAGAAGCACTGATGTCTGAGGGCATCTTGTTACATGACACAGCTTTGCTTGTAAGAAGAAGAAAGGAGGAGGAGCTTGTGTGGGGGATTTTTAAGTGCTTGAGGTGTTTTGAGAGTAGGTGAGTTTAGTGAGTAGGTGTTTTGAGATCTGTATTGAAGCAGGTAGTTTCACTGACCTGAAAGTGCAGCTGTTATGGTATGTCTGGCAAAAACAGAGAGGGTTGTTCTTCCAGCAGAACATTTTCTCTAGGTTATTGCACGCTCCCAGCGTACTCAGCCTGGCTTCATCTTCAGCATTAGCTGGGAATTTGCTGACCTTCTCTTCTGCCCTGCTTTTCCCTCTGGCACCTGCCTCACCTCAGTGCTTTTCTGCAAAGGAAACACCTTTCTGTTTTTCTCCCCCCGCCCCCCCCAATAAAGTCGTATATTTTCATTTACTTCCTACATAAAAAGAAGTGCATTTAGTTTGAGAAGGAAAGGAAGGCGTACCGATATGACTGGAGGAGCAGTGGAAGTTCATTGTGCTTGGGCAGAGGTACTGGGTGGCTGGAACGGTACCTGCTCGGCGTCTCTGCTCCAGAGCCTGCTGCCCATGTTGCGCAGAGGACAAGTCTGGCTGTGGTCTGTGGATCGCTGGCTCTCTGCCGTGCCGGGCTGTGACTCGTGCTTCCAGCTCTGGAAGTCCTGGGTTTCCTGCTCTCCAAGGAGACAGCCACCCTGTAAGCTGGAGCTCATTTAGGTCTGAGCTGACGGGCAGCAGATGCTCACCAGAGGAGGGCATGCACGGAGTTTGGGAGGCCTTCCAAAGTGTGTGTAGGGCAATTGGGAAAAGATTGTTAGCTTAGATCAGGCTTAATGTGCCATAACTGTACCTTTGCCAGATTCCCGGAGATCTGTGAAAAGGCCTTGACTGGAAGGGAAAGGGTTTTAATTCTTCTGTTGGCTCCCACAGCAGTATTTAGGGTGAATACTAAAAGTAACTCCTCACTTCTTTAAGGATGATGTATTAATAGTAGTTAATCTGTGGGTGAGTGATACCCAACTCAGCTAAACTAGAGGCTCCTGCCTCTAACTTGAAACGTGTTTGATGGGATATTTTGAGCTGTTTGAAGTTCAGTACGGGCTTGTCATTTTGGTGCTTCAACTCAGAAGAAGAAAATTGTGGATTCTAAAACCTGAGTGGTGAGAGCTTTTTGCCACGTGGATGTGACAGGGCATCAGTAGCAAACAGTGGTGAATTCAAAAGGTGATGAATTCAAAAGAAAACAGTCTTCCAGTGCCAGGTACATCAAAATTCAATTTGGACCTGCTGTGTTACTTTCACTCATTTGGTGATTAAAATTTAATTTGTATAGATTGATAAAGAGGTTGACAAAGTCAAAAGTTCATACTTTGACTTGTTTTGTTTTTTTAAATACTGTCTTGTTGGGTGAGTTTCTCTGATACATTTCTTGCTTTCGAGTAGCCAGTCACTTGTTTCCCTACGTGAAGAAGCGTATTCAAGTCATAAGCCAAACCAGCACAGAGCTGAACCCTATTGAAGTAGCAATTGATGAGATGTCCAAAAAAGTCTCAGAGCTCAATCAGCTTTGCACAATGGAAGAAGTAGACATGATTCGACTGCAGCTCAAACTCCAAGGAAGTGTCAGTGTCAAGGTAATGACAATTTACCTTTTTNTTTTTTTTTTTTTTTTTTTTGTTTTTTGCAATGCATCTACCTAAATTTTTATTCTGATTTTCATTGTTCCAGACATGTTTTGTCTATTTTATATTTCTGGTCATACCTTGTATTCCGGTGCTGTCGGAGCCTGCTCTAAAAATCTAAGGGAATGGAAAGTTTTCCACTGATGTAGATGACCGCTGGATTTATGTGCAAATATAACTATTTCAGCAAATCTTCTCTAAGTAAATGTTAAGACCTTTCTAACAAGCCCATCGCATGTCACTTGAGAATACAGCCCATCACACAGCTGAGCACGCAGATACTTCAAAGGCAGTTTTTTTAGGATTAGTTTTGTTATTTCCTATTTAGAAAAGTTGGGATTGGTGAGATGTGCATGTATTTCTGGTGCCCTCATTAAAATGTCTTCAAACGTACAGCTTTCTAGATGGTTAGATAGCCGAGGACTTTCAAACGCCAGCAGAGATCTGCAGTTTGTGTGAGGCTGACCAGCTCCCTTTTCCTCAGTAAAACTCTTCAGGTTTCATTCAGGTGACGCGAGGAGTGATGTTCTTCACACAGGCTTGGTTGCCTGAGGCCAGTCCCCAAGCCTCTGAACGCAAGAGATAATGACAGCGTAAACTGCTTGTTCTCTGCACCTAAGCTGTGTATTTTTCCCCCAGGTAAATGCTGGACCGATGGCCTACGCTCGAGCTTTTCTTGAAGAGACAAATGCTAAGAGATATCCCGATAATCAAGTTAAGCTTCTGAAGGAAATCTTCAGGTAAACATTAAGTTTTGGTTTTCCACCCTCGGCATAGTCTGAGTAGCATGAGTAGGTGTGACACGAAATCAGGCTGAATTGAACCAGGCTAGTTTACATCTGCGTCTACTCTGTCTCACAAGCCATTCCCAGGAAAATGTTTGCTGAAGTTTTGGGCTATCCTAGTAACCTACATGCCTCTTGATCTGAGGACGAGTTCTGAAATTCACTTCTAATACGGTTTAATTTGCAAGGGGGAGAAGAGGTACGGTAGTGTGTGTGTATGTATAGATAGATATCTTTCATTACTACAAAATTTATATGGTTGTTCTTTGTGTTTTTGTGCTTGTAGGCAATTTGCAGAAGCATGTGGACATGCTCTTGATGTCAACGAACGGCTTATTAAGGAGGACCAATTTGAATATCAGGGAGAGATGAAGTCTCATTATAAGGATATGCTCAGCGAGCTGTCTGCAGTTATGAATGAACAGGTTAGATCATCTATTTTGGTGCTGGTTGGGCTGAGTGAGGGTGGCTAATTGTGTCTTCTAGTGACAAATGAAGCTGTAGAGCAGAATACTAGAAGTAAAACCTGGCAGTGCAACAGGCACTGAGAAAACATACTTTACTCTTTGTGAGGGTTTTTTCCTCTCTGTTTTTCTAAATCCAGCTGTATTATACATATCATGAATCTAACTGATCAACAAAGACTTGTCTTCTTACCCATCTTGCTACATATTGAAAAGTTGAATGTTCATGAGGCTGAACGCAGACTGATGTCTAGAGGCACAGAAAGATAATCAGTTAAACTAGTGTTTTATGCTTTGCTTGCTTTATCCTACAGCTGTGATGTATTTAATTAAAACAGTAAATTGCTTTTAAGACCTAGCCTATAACTGGAGGAGATATCTTTATTGTTTCTATTGGTATTCAGCTTTCAGAGCAAGAATAATTTATATTTTTTTTTTTATATTTAAGTACACTGTCAAAATACATGCCGTGTTAAAACTATTTCAGCTGTTAGCAGCTTCAGAAGGATGAACGTGCATGGCTACATTATATGAAATACATCCCAAAATACCAAGCTGGACTTCAGAGCACACTTGCAGCTGTTCTATTGCTATGTCTATGCAGATATTTTTTATTATGTTTTCTGTTTTAATTTAAATATCAAGTGATTCTGCATACTAAAGTGCAAATTAAATCATGCTTAATTATTTCTCTGCATGCTTGTGTGTAGGCCACCTTAGCTTGCACCTGAGAAATAGGTATTCTCTAGCAGTTACACTGCATTTCCAGGTGCCTATAGCACACATAAGCACTGTTTGTGTACAGTTACTTTGTTTAACCATTGGTATCAATGACGGCATCTCACAGAAGTGTCTAATTGGCACGCTGTTAGACAATACTCTATTATTCATGTCCTCGTGTGAGGAGAATAAGGGTTTACTGGAATTTTTGTCCCATTGTTATTCTTACTGTGGAGTCAAGCTAGTTTTTCACAGGGTGTAAAGCTGTGTAATTGCTTTGAAGGTTGGTGTATGCCAGGTGGGGGTCGAGCTCGGTGGTGGTTCCTGTTCTGTTCTCCCTTCCTGTTTAGGTGTATAAAGTTTTGTGAACCTCAAGCATTCCAGTAATTTTATAATAACTAATATTTATCCCTGTTTTTTATATTAAGTATGTAAGTATTAAGGGTATCGTTTGTTATTCAATGTACATGCCTCTCCCACGGAAGTTATTTGGCCACCCAGTCAACGTGCGTAGGCAGTACCTTATGTCTTGTGTGAACTACTGTTCCCCCCAAGAATGGAAAATGTATGGTCAACTTAAATGAGGCATAAGCAGCCCATGAATTTCAGCATTCTTAAAATATTTGGTGAGTTCTATTAAATACTCACACCTGTATTTGTATCAGTGAGCTCTGAGTTTTCTTCGTGTAAATGAAAAGCCTAAATAATACAAAATACTTATACAGAGCAAAGTTAATATGTAAAGTTAAGAGTTCATCCAGCAAAAGTCATAATCGTCATCTGTTTAACCAAAATCATCTGACTTTGAAAGTCTGCACTGAAAACTAGTCTCCCACTTGCAGCCCTGTGGGGCAGCCGTGTAAGTGACAGCACAGTTTTCCAGGCAGCGTGATTTTGGGGGAAAACTCTACTCCTCTTGCAACGAACGCATGAGCTCCCTTCTTCTGAGCAGAGCGTTGCCTCAGAGCAATCGCGTGCTGTAAATTGTGGCTGAAACATTTATCTTGCTGTTGGAAAGCTTGAGGCTCTGTTGTAACTGTGCTGTGTGCTTTACACCAGTAAGGTTTGCCATCTTTCCCGTTGCCGTATTCGAGAGGGTTTTGTTTGCTCCCCCACTGACAGTGACTCTTTCATCACCATGTGTTTTTCTCTTGTTTTGTTTTGTTTTGTTTTTCTTTTCTGACAGCTCTGTCATGGTCCTTGCTTATACAGCTTCTCTTCTTCCCTGTCTAACATTTCCCTCAATACTATAGCCAAAAGTGGTATGTTCATTTTTCTTACATCTACTTTTTCTTTTAATGTCATGTACTTTCCTCACTTGCTGGTTTTTCTACTTGGTATGTTTGTTTAGTTTCATGTCTAATGACTCCCTTGCCCCAGGAGCTAAAACAAAAAAAAGACGACAAGGTCTATGTGTGATGTGTTGTCCGTGAGCAGTGTTGAGACCTGTAGGATCCTAGTCGTGAACTTAGGGAGGTCAGTGGGGCAACCCAACAGGAGCCTCCTAATGCAAAAGCATGTGCCAGTAGTAGCAGAAGTGGCGGATGGAAGGGTTAGGGACAAATGGCATAGAAAGGTACCGATTAAGTCAAGCCCCCCTGTCCCATGAGTGTGGTCCCCTTCTCACAGCCCTGCCCACCACGCTGCTGGTGGCCATACACTGGGACGCAGGCTGAGGCCACGCTGGGGTGCAGTGGGGAGCGCACGGGGTTCAGAAGGACTAGTACAGCCCAGCACAACGCCAGCCGCCCCGAGCGCTCTTCTTCTGGCGCCCCTGGGTGGGGAGAGCCTCGGGTTTGAGTCATGGCTGGGTGAAGTCAGCAGTCTGGGCAGCGCGTGTGCCACAGCCTGCCTGTGCTCCGCCGTGCTGCCCTGCTCTCCTTCCAGCTTTCCCAGGCTTTGCTGGGAGCTGCCCGGGAGCGCCCGAGTCCCGGGGCTCTTCCTCCAGCCCGCGGCGTGGGAACAGCTCCTTCCCAGAGCTGCCCGCGTCGCTGGCTCGGGCGCTAATGCTGTGCGTGGAGGCAGCGTGGTCGTGTTTGCCCGAGTAATAACCAGTGTGGCTAAGCTGCAACCCCGACCAGGGGTAACTGGGGGGTTGATGGTGTAAGATTACGCCCGGAGCTTTGTGAAGGGGAGAGGCTTCCCTTCCACTGCTGGCAGCTGCGTGGTCAGCGGGAAGGGCCCATGTCTCTGCTGTGGGAATGCTGTGGATGCTTCAATGTAGTGCCCCATGGAAGAAAGCAGGTTTTCAGTCTGTATTTATAGAAGTAAGTAGGAAAAATAGCTATTACCAAGGCTAAAAAGAACTTCAGAAAAAAAATCTTCCTTCTTGTGAAAGCCTGTATGTAGGACAGGACAGGGCAGAGCAAGCTTTTGCCACCACTCCTCCCGGAGGGTGCAGCTCTGCCCACAGCCTCAGCCTGGCTATTGGTCCAAACCCTGCTAATGGGCATAGTCTTTCAGCTGGTGTGAGCGTGAAGCTTGGTGGGAATGTGGCACACCCCGAATAACTGCATGGGCAGAGCTGGGGCCAGTCTGTACCCCCATCAGTAGGTGCAGGTGTCTGCTGAGTTTATAAAATGTAGGTGACTTCTCAGTGTTTGTATGAAAGTTATTAGAGAAACATTGCTCAGGGAACCCCATGAAGCACCGGATGGCAGAAGCTGGTGATGCCATCCCAGCCCCATTTATCACCCCAGCTCCGAGCATGTCTTCCCTCTCGCTGCAGCCTCCGGTCACTTCTGGGTTCCCGGGCAAAGGCCCTTTCCCTCTGCCCAGATCCTTAGCACCATTGTGTAACAGACAAAAACTGGGAAACCCTTGGCTAGGCAATGGACATTTCACACACCAAACTATTCAGATCTGTCTTACTGTTGCATGATTTTTGTCTTTTCTTTTTTATGAAAAGATTGCATACAAGGAGGACTCGGCAAAACAGCAAGGAATGGAGCGCACCTATTCACGAGTCATCAATAGAGCCAGCTCGTCTGTGCCAGCAGCAACCACCCCGGCAAATCCTGACGCTTGACTGTGGCGTGGGGAACACACGGCCTTGGGAAGACCTGGGGTGGCTGGAGAGTTTTTTTGTTGTTTGTTTGGGGGTTTTTTCCTTTTAGATTAATAGTACTGAAAATTAATTTGATCAAGGACAATGCCAGGAAAAGGATTTGTGGGTTATGATTTTAATTTATTGGAAGTCTTCACAGTGTTATTTTTTAAAACTGCGAGCTTGATATTTTTTTTTATTTTTTGTCTGCCCCAATATTTGCACATTCCCTATCTTTTTTGTTGTTGTTGTTTTCAATTTTTGGTTTTGAGCAGCCTTTATTAAGCCAGGCTGATTATGAAATTCCCGTTGAACAGATAGGTACGCAGCAAACCCTAAGTTTGCTATAAATTATAATATATCTAATACTAAGTCCTAGTATACATATATTTTAAAGGTCAGAGTGGATGTTTTATAACATTTAAGTATATTGCAATTGTAAATAGAAGATGTGTAAAATATGTCATTTTTACAAAATTTAAAAAATATCTTTTTAGTTAATTATGACAGTACTAAGAATATGGATAACATTTCAGTTACCATTATATTAAAATATTTGTGTATGTGTATAAAAAGCGTCCATAAAATTTTTCTCTTTGAAGGTCTGCGCAGTGGTTCCTTCCCACTTTCCAGAGAGGTGGCGGTCAGGATGTCCCCTGCATCCTGGCTGTCTCTGGTGTTGTGGTTGCTAATGGGGGCATTTATGACCATCTGCAGAACGTGGCTTCAGATTCTCTCTTCCCAGACTGAGGCCACCCTGGAAAACGGGGTGTAGTGTAGTCCTCCTTGAGGCCAAGGAAGCTATGCTCTTCCTTTGAAGTTTGTAGTCCCAGATTTTGCCGTGGGTCTGTTGGGAAACTGTGTGCCTCTGGTGAGATGTTTGTTTCAGTTGCTGCATGATGTTGGGATGAGGTGGAGCGGTTCTGCCAGCTCTTATGAGTTGCCTTTAACCTCAGCACTCCCACACCCCTTCATGTTCATTCCTTTGCCCACAGAAAATCCCTGCTTTTAGGGGACCCTGCTCCTTGTGCGTGTATGTTGGGATCCCTCTCTTCTAGGCGCGCAGTCCCCACAATTCCATTAAGCTGTGGCTCATTTTCCCTGGAGAAACCCTGGTGATTGCCCTGAGACCTCCACAGGTTTTTGTTTGTTCATGAGTGTTTGTTCAGGTCAGAGGCCAGTGCCCTGCCTTGCTTCGTGGGGATGCCAGGAGGGATTTTCCAGTGTGTTGCCTCATTCTGCCCTACTGTCTCCTTTCCCTGTATCTCTTCCTGCGACGCCCCCAGGTGAATCTCAACTCAAGTTGTAGCCTGGCCCTGCAGGCAAGAGCCAAAGGTGGCTTCTAAATTCACCCCATCTATACGCGCAAGGTAAAAGCACCATTACCCAGTCTCTGCAAGCTTCCCAGTGCGGCGCTTGCCGCTGTGTCTCCCTATCAGCAGAGCTGGGATTTTTCAGCTGAAATCTTTGCCAAGGGTTGAAACCCCCCACGGTGCTCTTTCCTGGTGGGGGAAGGAGGGGAGCGGTTGGGATGGGCCCTGCTCCAGCGTCAGTGCAGTGGCAGTGTAAGCCCGTGCCGGTGACTTGATGACAGCCCACGCTCTTGCCTGCGCGCTGCACGCCAGCATCGACCGTGCGGCTGGACGGGGAGCCAGGCGCCTTCCTCATCCTCGCCTTGAAAAGCCCAGCTCTGCTCTTCGGACACTGCACTGTCTGAAACTGGTAGTGTGCTGAAAGGAATGATTTCGGGCCCAAATTTTAGCCTGCTTTATACTGTATATGTAGTGGTAGATGAAGTTGCCTGCTCGTTTATATGTATGGGAGGAACCAACCATCGGTGGCGACAGCAGGAACCCACAGCAGAGAGGAGGTAAGTGAGCATCGAGCCCTCTTGTCCCTTGGTTTGTTGGTCTCACTGGACTCATTGTGCATTTCCTCTGATTTGTGTTTATGGATGGGTACTTCAGAAGGCATCAAGGTGATTTGGAGACAGCCTGTTCCTAACTAATGTTCACAAGAATTGAGTAACTAAATCTGTTGGGTATCTTTGGGAATAACTAGATTGCAAAAGCGTGGTTTGCACCGAGGGAATGCTGCAAGCTGACACGGGGCTGGTCTGAAGCCAAGCTGTCGTCTGTAAAGCAGAGGTAAGGAGATCCCTGGATTGTTTTCTAAATAGCTTGCACACAAAATGAGTTTCATGTGTAAGTCTAAGGGTTGTGGGGTTTGGTTCGTTTTAAGCCACCAGCTCTGCGGCCCCCTCTGGGGGTTTTGAAAATGCAGCCCATGTTCTGGCTGTTACCTTATTGCTGGAGAAGGTCAGACTTGAGTGTAGCTGGTCCTTACTCCAGATGGCTCTTCCTCTCCTGTTGTGTTCGAGCACTTTCAACACAGTGGCATGAAAGCAATTAGCAAACATTAGCTTTGAACCAGGGCCGAAACAGGGAGAGAAAACAAAGCATTAAACGCAGTGTTTGAGGGGAGAGAAGGAGAGAAAGGCGGAAGGCATGCGAGGCTGTAGGATTATTACAAAGATGTGGTTTGGCCCTGGAGTGCCATAAAATTCAGCGAACAAAAGTGCGGAAATCAGATGTGTCGGTGCGGGATTCACCCCCGTCCGTGGGCTGTGAAACCCGCACAGAACCGAACGGTGTTACAAAGGCTCATGCCTGACGGGCATTGCGTGCCACAGAGCGGGCGCTGTAAGAAAGGGCTCTTTTCATGCAATCACTGCTTTTCAAACTCTTAGGATTACATGAGGTCTACACCAATTCTTTTCTGCCAAAAGCTCCACTCTGAGACTCCTTTTGTCTGAGGCAACCACAAGAACATGGGCTGCTGTTCTCAGAGCTGAGGTTTTCTCCAGTAAATTATTTTACAGTGTATTCTTACAGCTGGGTTTATTTTTCAATCACTTTTGAAAGTGACTCTCTGGATTTGCTTTATTTCAAATATTAAGACAATTTTAAAATAACCACACAACAAAACTTCCATCACTTTTTTTCTTTTATGCACAAATACTCCGCTCAAGGCAGGTAAAACAGAGAAGAGAGTTCAGGGAGGGAGACAAGTACAAGAGCAGATGCACTTGCCCTCTGCTGACATAACGTAGGTTTTATTTTCTCCGCGGGATGGGCAGGGCCTCGGTGGCCGGAGCACAGATGTCCCAGGGGACTGGGCAATGGGCACAGCGAGAAATGCTGCAGTCAAAATTTTGTTAATTGTACTGCTTGAAGAAAAGAAGATGGACAGGAGAAACAGCTGCCGGTACCTTTTCAAGTCTTTGTCTAAAGTTCTTGATAGTGTGTGGAATTACGTATGTGTTTACCTTTACAGATGACACTTTGGCAAAGGCTGATTTTTAGGCTGTAAGCAAGATTATTAATAACAGGCAAAAAAAATAATGCATATGTGCAAGTGCTTGCTTGGGACTACTGTTGGTATCCTTGCTGATGCTCGGCATGTTCAACTCTCTTACATTCGGATTACTTGCGTAAGAGGAAAATCTACATTTTTCTCCACTATACCTTCATGGCAAACAGTTCTGCATAAGAAGACTTTTAAGCACAGGCTGAGAAGCTACGACACAGAAGAGGAATATTGCAAGGCGGCTGGAGCCGGAGGAGAGGCAGGTGGCAGGGGGGGAGGTTTGGGGCAGCGTGAAGCCCTGCGAGGGAGCGGGATACAAGGGGCAGCAAGGCGGAGGGCAAAGCTGAGCTCGAGGAGGCTCTCGTCCCCCCGCTGCTGCACGCGAAGCTGGTGAAAGATTCCCTTTCATCTGAGGAAGGAGATCTTCCTGCGCCAGCCTCAAATTGAGCTGCTTTAAAAACTTTTTAGAGTGCAAAAGAAATTATTTATGTTTGTTACTTAGTGGAAGCTATCCCAACACCCTGAAAGGAGTTAAGCGTTATACATATTTTATGTTTAATCACATCTTTAGTGACACCCAACCACAACCAAAGGCTTAAATTTCAATTAGAGGGAAATATATTAAATGTTTAATAGGAATCATTCCTTACAGGGTAATTATATCTTAACGTTCACCGGAGAGATGTTACGTTGACAACGTAATGTTGATCTGAACAGGGACGATTTTTTTTTTTCTTTTTGCTAATATCCAAATGAGAAGCAGGAGGATGATCTGTACCACTCATGCTCCAGACGTGCTGCCCAGCCGTGGGCCTGGATCTGGGAAAAAGTGAAATTACATTCATGCATAGCTTTAAACATCCATTTTTGGATCTCAGTGTGAAAAATGTTGTCCCACATGTGCTGAGAAGTATCAGGCTGCATGCACCTTTTACTTCCGTTTGGAACATTTTTAAAACTGGTAACTGATTACTCAATATTTCAGCTGTAATTAATATGGGAGGATGAATCATCAAGACATGAACTATCAAGGATATCTGAAAAGTATCTGCTGTGGATTTGAATGCATTTACCAATTTTTAACAAGTTTGGTATGCATACGAAAGACTTTTCTCATAATAGTTAGATTATCGCAAAAATAAACATCAGTGTTATGCATTCACAACAAGCATATTAAAGCGGTGAAGTGAATTTTGTACCTCGGCGGTTGAAATCCAAGGATGTTTAAATCGAATATCGAATGAGAACAGAGACATGGGATTTTGAGAAAAGCATCCAAAGCTGTAGAAAAAGAAAAAAAAAAAAGGCAAACAAAAAAATCCCCCCCTATTAGAATGCATTTCTCATTTAAGAGAATTGCACTGAGATAAATAAAATTAATCCAAAAGACAAAGAATAGCCGAGCCTATATAGAACTGTGATCATGACAAGAGGAGGACCTTCAGCTTCACCATGGCCGTATCCCCTCTGCTTTCGCACAAGCTGCTCAAGTGAGGGCAGGGGCTGCGACAGGACACATGGTTGGGGTGGTGATCCTGGCAGCTGCCATGGCAGGATGGGCTTGTGGCCGGTGGCAGAGAACGAGGACCCCAGCCCGGGCTCTCCCCTGCACAGGGACCTCCAACACATTTCTGTTTGTTGTCTGCAGACAGCGGCTCTGGGCAGCCGTCGGCTTGCGGGGCAGCTCGGGGAGGAAATGAGAACATTATTATTCTTTTCAGGAGAAGTCCAGCATGGTTCCGTGGTGAAATATTAGCTATGGAAAATATCAAGTAACATTCCTACCTCCCAGGCGCATGTTGGAGCATTTGGAGGTGGAAAAAATAAAAAGCACGGTGAAACCAGCAGGACTGGGGGAAGGTGATCACAGTGTCCAGATTATCAGCCCAAAAAGGCATGAGAGGTTTTAAGGCAGAACGGTAAAAATCTCATTTGGGAGAGCCTCCTTGCCAGCAGGTTGTATGTCACTTTTATACGTATAGCTTCAAGATTCAAAAACGTTGGCACCCGAGCAGTTCTGGGTCCCGGCACTGCAGGAGGAGGTGCTGCTGCTCCTGCAGGAAAGTTGTGCCAAACAGAGGTTTGGGATCAATCCTGGGCAACCAGCCATGTCCCACGCCCTCGGGAGCACCCCTGAGGCCCAGTGCGGTGGGAGTTAGAGCAATGAGTGTCCTTCAGGCCGGGAGTCACAGTCTGCATGGGATATGTGTATGGTTGCTTGTAATGCTTCATTAAAGCGTCCAGCTCTGGAGCCCTCAGCACAGGGAAGACATGGACCTGTTGGAGCAGGTCCAGAGGAGGGCCGTAAAAATGATCAGAGGGCTGGAGCACCTCTGCTGTGAGGACAGGCTGAGAGAGTTGGGGTGGTTCACCCTGGAGAAGAGAAGGCTCCAGGGAGACCTTACTGTGGCCTTTCAGTACTTCTTATTAAGGGGGCTTATAAGAAAGATGGGGACAAACATTTTAGCAGGGCCTGTTGTGACAGGACAAGGGGTAATGGTTTTAAACTAAAAGAGGGTAGATTTACACTAGAGATAAGTAAGGAATTTTTTACAGTGAGGGTGGTGGAAACCCCCTAGAACATGTTGCCCAGAGAGGTGGTAGACACCCCATCCCTGGAAACAATCAAGGTCAGGTTGGACGGGGTTCTGAGCAACCTAATCTAATTGAAGGTGTCCCTGCTCATTGCAGGGAGTTGGACTAGATGGCCTTTAAAGGTCCCCTCCAACCCAAGTTGACTTTGTACAGGTATTTCTGGAAAAATCTCAGTAATGCAAAACTGCAATTCTAATTACTGACTTATCTGTCCAGGTTGTTGAGGGTTCTTCAGGCGGTTCTTAATTACTCACTGAAGCAAATATCCTGAAGTTCTCAGTAGGAACATCTTCCCCTGAACAGTAGCAAAAGAATGCACATTTCTCTTTCTTCCGATTAATTACTCACCAGCTTTATAGAAGATGCATTTTCTGTGTGCTTTTTAAGCTGTACTCCCCATATGCTGTTTCAGTTAGCTGTAGTCATTCATTTTTGTTGGAGAACAGCTGTGAGGGTGTTACTTGCCCACTAAGGGGTGTTACTTGCCCTGTGATATGTTTTCATGACCTGCAAATGCCACATGGTGTTCCCTATAGTTCTGACTCACGTTTTAGATGTATTTGCACAGATTGCTTATGGTGTGATGTCTTACAGCTGCATAGATTCAAATATCCTCATATACATTTTATATGGTATGTTCTGTTTGAGAAAAGAAAACTGAGTAAGAAATAATTCTTATTTTGAATTTTAGGATGTATTTTCTGCTTGGAGCTGCTCCATAATCATGAGGCTATCTCCCATGAGTGATGGCTTGTTTTAATTCGAAAGCTATCACAAGCTCTGTGCAGGTAACTATGGGCCCGGTTGCGTGGTCCTAGTTACAAAAATCTCCAGCTGAGCATATAGATTTTCTTGCATGAGGCACGGTTTTGTACTCTGTAGCATATGTTGTGCTTGCAGGGAGCTGGCATAAAGCAGATTAATGCTGATTATTCCAGACTAACTTGAGGATCCATTTAAAGAGAGAGAGACCCAGAGGCTCGGAAGTGCAACGTGGGGGCCTGAAGCGCGCTCTGAAAAGTCTGAAACATTCCTATAGCCTTGCTTCACTGCCAGCCCACTCCAAAACCATAGCCAAGGCTTTTGGATGCGGCTCATGTATCTCGGAGTTTCTATTTCCCATGTTCAGGTTAAGCCTGATTTTTCAAAAGTATTGAGCATCCCCTGCTGGAAATCAGACCCCTTTCAGAAACCTCAAATACTCAAAATCAAAGCAACGCTAATAAGATTATAGGGCTGTGCACACCAAGCTGGAGGTTCAGTGTGCTGCGCAGGTACTTGGCTGCCTGTGGCCGCTGAAGCGAGCGGGGGCTCACGGGGGCTCCTTTTGACGAGGCTCCTGTGGGATTTTCTGCGTGCATGGGGGGGGGGTTAAGGCACAGACAGGCAAGTGGTCCTGCGAAAGAAAAACGATGCTCAATGGACATTAATAAGTGAAAAGTTTACCTGTTAAATAGACTAATGAAATAACTTTCTTTGTGCCATTGTTATCTAATCAGATTATGAAACCCGAGAATGCTTTAAATGTTAATTTATTTTTGCCATCTTGGTTTCTTCCTGGGCTGTTGTGCAGCTCACTCCCCACAACTGCCTCGCTGCACCAGGCATGAGCAAAAGTCACCGCTCAGCCGTGGTTAAAAGGGAGCGTTTAATTAGTCATGAGCGTAAGGGGAGATTTCATTCAAGCATAGAAAGCAGCCAGCTTTATATTCTCTCACGCCCAGATACACATGAGGCTGGTGCATGTTTCCACAGGATCTGCCCTCACCACCCTCCCCGCTGCCTCTCCAAAACCTGCCGAGGTGTGTGTGTGTCCGTGTCCAAGGGCCACCCGTGCGCCTGTGTCCCCCTCCCGCTCCGTTTGCTGCCGCACTCCTTCTCCCCACTGCAGTGTCGAGGGGAGAAGGCTGTTGCAGACTGCAGTCACCTTCTCGGGCTCGTCCTGCCGGTCCGCCGGCTAGTTGTCATTCTGCCAGAGAGATGCTGCCCCAGGGCTCTCAGACAAACAGCTTTTTGTCCACAAGTGACACGTGTCAGTCGCTGGTCACGGTCTGGCGAGATGCGGGCGGCCGTGCAGGGCGGTGGGGCTGGCTGCAGCCCGGGCGGCAGACGTGCCGGGCATCGCAGGGGCACGTGCCCTCGGCTAGTGCGGCTTTCTGGGTGCTCCTGCTGTGTCCCCGCGGAGCTGTGCGCACCAGGGCACCCTCTCAGCCCTTCTGCACGAGTGAAAAAGGGGTTTCCTTCACAGCGTGGGCGGGCTCTGGTCCTGGGGGACATCCCAAAGCAGGGAGCGCAGTGTAGCGTGGTGGCACTGGCACCCCACTCACATGGGTGCCCCAGCACCGGCATGCCTTGCCCTTGTCTTCAGGAGGGGCTTAGGAACAGCAGATCTCAACTGTGCAATAGCTTGGAGCCAAAATTCACACTTTTCGGAATAAGTATGGAAAATTTTCAACATTTGTTGTTGTGGGAATGTACCAAAATAGGCCTCCGGGTTCCTCTGTTCAGCTGCAGAGTGGTGGCAGCTCAGAGGAGGGGGAGGTATTCCCATGGCTAAAACTGGCGACACTCCAAGCAGCCCCGCAATGAATTTAGCCGATGAGTAATTAGCTGACTGCTGCGGTGTAGGCCTGAGGCATTGCTGTAGAAAGCTGTATGAGCTCCTGTACCTGCCCTGGCAGTGGCAGCGCAGCCCTGGCGAGGAGCCCAGGCTGACCCAAGGACGGAGCAGTGGCCCCACGGGGACATACCTCTCAGGTGGGGGCACACAGGTTGGGGAGATGAGGCTGACAGCAGCGCTCTCCCTGGGGAGCGCATGGCCAGGGCATGTTAGACAACTGTATTAAACAGATTTGATCATCAAACTTTAGAGGCTGAGCTGTTTTGTCTCATTATTAGAACATTTTCAATTTGTGCTGTAAAATCTTGTCTGTAGAACCCTTCTGTTACGAGAAGGATGCTTTTTTTTGCATGGCTAAGCGTTTGCAGATGAAATTCGTTAAAAGTAAGATGCGACCTGGCCTGGCAGAGCAGCACCTGCAGGACACTGATGCCAGCTACGGCGGCTGCCAGCACTCTGGGCTCGGGTGAGCAAGGCCCCTGTAGACCATGTCACATGGCCCACCACGTTCAACCTGCTATTCAAGTGCTTGGAAGAAAATACAGAGCATCAGTCTCCAACCTTCTGCTGAGCCTCAAGTAATAGGAGTGCCCAAGTAAAGCATATATAGACTACGGATAATTTAGATGTCTAAATGTCTAAACTTTGAGAAGAGTGAAAATGGAGAAATTAAAATTGAAAACAGGGAAAAATAAATTTACCTCTTGATTAAAATGGGGCAGCCACCGAGAATTAAATGAGAAAGCCAATATGGGATAAAATTTTGACATTAAACGTAGTCAGCCCCTTCAGAGTTACAGGACCATAATGATCAAAAGCACTTGTCAGCAAGACAGAATCAATACACTAAAAAAGATTTCCTTTTTATTCATTTTTAAATCCAGTGAAATATTCTTTTTTTTTTACCTCCTTAAGTTGTGCAGACAGATTCATAAGAGAATTAGGCTCTTTTGCACCATAATGAAGCATAAAACATAAGTCAAAGTCAGAAATCAAGCAAGGACTCAGGGCACGACAATGTTATTGTGCAGTGGCAAGAGGAAGAATTTGGCATTGACCATGACTAGTGCTGCTGTTACGCTTTTGCTTGGTCGTTTTTTTATAGGGTGAATAAATCCAGCGTTGCTGACATCCATGGCTGCAAACAGCAAACCCTCCCTGGAGACTGCTGCCCTGACAGAGACCTGGACAACAGTCTTGATGCGGGGATGATGGATCTGCGAGCCGCTCTCACCCCGAGGTTTTCCCGTGAGTCACGCGTCGGGGCGGGCAGGATGCTGTGCTTCTCCTCCAGCCCGCCCCAGCGAGGCTGGAGATGCCACGCAGCATCGCTGGTCCTCAGCAGTGTGACGGGGTGTCTCGTGGCAGGCAGGGGGAAGGTGCAGCAGCTAGCAGATGCATTAGAGGGGGAGCAGAGCATCATAAGGATGGAAGTCTATGGGTTGGGAGGAGTTATGATGCCAGCCAAAAAGGAAGGGTGTTTGTTTATCGCTAAGTAGTAATAGAAACAGACTTCCCACCTCCAGCCACATCCAGCCTTGGTCCTCTGCCTCCATCTCCTCCTCCCCAAAACCGAAACCTGTGGCAGCCCAGCCACGTACTGACCAGCCCACGTGGTGGGAGAGGGAAGCCTCAGCTTGGGGCAGCAGTCCCCGCCACGCTGGTGTGGGGAGTGGATGTTACAGTGCTGCTTTTGTGCACGTTTATGGGAAGCTGAAGCCCAGTACTTGTGCTCTGCTGGTTGGGTTTTGCCCCAGAGAGGGGAGACTCGGTCTTCTTGCAGAGGGTTCCTGTGCCACTGGGAGGCAGGACACACGGCCAGCTGCAGCGTGTTGTAGAAAATATCCACTGCTGATGGATTTTTCAAGGACAAAACATGATTTGCAAAAAAAAAAAGTGTATATATATTTAGTTTTACTGGAGTAGCAATGAGTCCTCTGTGGTTTTTTTCTCTCTCTAACCTTCAGGGGAGCAAGAAAGCAGATCTGGCGAGTGAGACAGCTAGAAAAGCTGTTCAGCAATGGCAGTGGCTCTGCAGGTGTCATTTTCTGCTGAAAATTTTCTCAATGTGCCACCTCTGCTCGCAGTGCAGCCCCTTCCCCAGGGACCCCCTGCAGCAGCATGTACACGCAGCAGTATCTCACTTCGCCGTGCCGGGCGGGGGCAGGGAGCTGCAGAATATCAAGTAGTGGCAGGATAAAGAGCCGAGCTCCTCCCGGTTTTGGATGGAGCAGCCCCACAAGGCTTCTGCGTTTTGTTGACGTGTTTTCTGTTGCAGTGCTACTTGGTATGCAGTTCATACAGTCCACTGAAACACAGCACGTGCTCCGGCACTCACATATGGGGATTGCTGCAGGGCTGCTTGAGCCTGGCAGCTCCCAGGAATTCCACTGCTGTGGTCAGGTATCTATCTTGGTGAAAAGGTTTGCATAGGGCTGAAGGTGAATACGACTTTACCCACTTCAACGTCCTACAAAGCACAACTTGCCAAAGCAGCTCAGATGCGAGCAGTTCTGTGTCTTTTCTATTAAATGACTTTAAGTTGAAGTATCTCAGGGTGAAAACCAGAGAGCTATAGTTGTTTCTCATAGGGGCCGGATGGTACGCTGGCCAGCCAAAATCTGCAGCCTTACGAGTGTGCCATGCAACGAGGCACGGAACACGTGTCCCACCCGCGGCACGTGGAGTGGCAGCACCCGGCGGCTGCCCAGCCCTGCCCTGGGGTCCAGCAGCACCAGCACACGTCTTGGACCCCACCAAATTTACAAATACGAGGTTGCGTGTGTGGAGCTCTGTCTGCTTACGGGGAACACGCTGACTAGCCCAGCCAGAGAATGCAGCTTTGCCAGGTTTTCATTGTCCAAAACTCCTGACTCGTCTCCTCCTCCTGCCCGTGGATGCCTGGAAGGGAGTCGCAGCAGGAGCAGCAGTACGAGGTTACGAGACAAGTACCGTTTCCTCAGAAGTGTCTGGTACAACAAAAGGTCTGTGCCCGCTCTGGTCTGGTTACAGCGAGTGACAGGCATGGGAGCAGAGGAGCAGATTTCTTCGGTTGCAGCTGGGCTAAGCTAATTGCTGAGCTGGCAAGTGTCCCCTGCCCATCCAAACCTGCCAGCTGCAGGATTAGCAGCGATATTATAATTACACGCGAGTGCTGTTGCTGCTCCAGTACCTGATCCACTTGCTGGAGAAACAGAAACACAAATTTGAAACCAGCACTGGGGGGTTGCTGCTATGTTTTAAGTCCTTGGGTGACTCCAAAACGGAGAGGATTTGTATTTTGGTTCCAGCAGTTTTGCTCACCACACATTGTCCCCAGCATGGGGCACCTGCGCTGTTATTTCATCCTGGGTCCGAGTCCATTTCTGAGCCCAGCTTTGCCCACTCCTTCCCATTCGTATGTTGTTATGTCCTCAGCAAGATGCATCTCTCTGGAGGGGAGGAAAAAACTCAGCATAAGCTGATGCTCCTTGTTGGTGCAATACGGATGGACTGGAGAGAGGACAGCTGCGACCCACCAGGACCTTTGCCAAGATTAATGCCGGCAGGTGAAGCCCAGACAGCCGCCAGCCCTGCAGCGGGCAGGGGAAGGCGCAGCAGGGCTTGTGTGCTCTTCCCCTTACACCATGATTTCGTGAGAGATCGTGGATGCTGTGGGCTTTGTACACAGCCTGAAAACTCAAATTCATTTCACCTCTCTGCGCGCAGCCCAAATTCCCCAGAGGTCCCTGTAGAGGTTCCCGGCAGGTGACAGCAGGGATGCCTGTGACTCCCACTGCTCCCGGTCCCCAGCCTTGTGCCTGCATCGCTGGAAAAATTAGCATAGCTGTGTATTCATGCAGGTCTTGGAGCAAGTCCTGCCTGCCCTTGCCAGGCTCGGCGTGTTGCTGTAGGTCAGAGGGGGAAGAGAGCACAGCGTGAACCACAGGAACCACTTCGACCTTACACAGCGCGTTTTGAGGATGCCGCTCCCCAGAAGGCAGCGCCACCTACACAGGAACAGGCCTGAGGGCAAAGCTCCTTGCCTGCATCCCTGTTTTTCTCTCAATTCCAGCAGTTTCTGCACAACTTCAAGGTAGCTGCTGGGCAGCAGCACCTCCCTAAGACCTTATGGGTTCCTCTCAATAGCCCTCCTCTGACACTCTCTGGAAAAAATAAAACCATGTCATCTCTGATTTTGAGCATCTGACACCAGCTTTCCTTCCTTCCACCTGCCTCCAGCAGCAAAGCGGTGAAGTGCGTGTGCCCAACAGGTTCTTATTTTCTCAGATGTTCCCGAGTCACTGCTGAGCTAGTGGAAAGTGTTTGAATGGTCTCAAAGCAAAAGGTGTGTTAAATTATTTTCCCGCTGGTTTTCAGGCATTCTTAGTTTCATATTTTGAAGTAAGTTGGGGGCAGGGTGGGGGAGAATGTTCTGCAGGTTTATGCATTTTATTGCCAGCAGAAAGACCGCTTATGGTAGTAGGCGATGAGAGCAGCACAGAGGATTGTGTTCCCTGTTCTAATGCAAGATTCATGCCCAGCCTGTCTCTCCTTACACTTGTGGGATGCTGGTGCAGGCGCTCCACTCCAGCAAGCCTCCCCGAGCGCCCAGGAAGGGGCAGTGGGCTCTGTTGCAGCCTTTTGGGAGAGCTTTAGTTCATCTGCTCCCCCATCTCAGCTGTTGGCATACCCGGTTAATAGCAGGGGTCTTGCACCAAATCAGCTTTTGTTTGGAAATTTAATTTTCCTTTGAGAAAGTGCTAATTCTTTTCCAGCTGCGAAGGGCGAAAATAAATAATTCACCCAGTGCTAAGGGAGAGACGGATTGTTGCCCAGCAAAGGGCGACGGCTCCCTCTGTGCCATGGAGGTGATCGCTGGTCTTTTTGGGTAAACCCAAGGAAATGGGCTCCGGGTGGATTCTGCCTCCCTGGTCTGTTTGGAGAAATCCAAAGCCTGAGGTAAGCGAAGGGGCGGGAGGGTTTTCTGATGATGCAGCGATACTGTGTTGACAGTGATTTGTGCGGTGTGTAAAAGGCCCCGCTCTGCTCTGAAACGTGAGACCCGGAATCAATAAATCATGGGCCCTCTCTTAATAACTTGACAACTCCATCCAACCCTCCCAGCGGCGGGAGCTGGCTCGAGCCCTGCGTGCGGGGAGGGACTCCTATTGTCCGGAGGTTTTTAAGGGCAGGATCTGCCCGCCGCTGGCTCGGGAACTTCTCTGCAGGGCAGGCGCTGTGGTGGGGGAGCAGGGAGCCTTGCTGCGTGGTGTGGGACCATGGAGGGAAACACGCACCTCCTCCAGGTCATCCGCAAGATGCGTTCCCAAATCAACAAGCTGGAGAGGGAAAACAGGGCCCTAAGAGGAGAGCTGCAGGTCTGCAGGCAGAGCACAGCGCCGCCGGAGAGAGAAGCAGCAGGAGGAGATGGGAACAGTGATGTGAGGAGCCTCGCTGATGGTGGGGAAGGACTGGCTGGCCCTCCGGCATCCCTGCATGGAAGCATCATGGCAGGTCCTGCTCCTGCACCAAAGGAGCAGACAGGTACCAAAGAGCCAGGGCTGTCTATGACATCCATGTGCACTGCCCGTGATGGTTCTCCCAGCTCAGCTGTGACCTATCTGTGGGGAATGGGAGATGAGCCCCCTAGCTGGCTATCTAGTTAACATGATGGAAGTGCTCTGGCCTCCTTCAGTGCCCACACCCAAACCCACCTTAACCGGCTGTTTCACTCTGGGATCTCTTTATGGGGTACACACATCCCCTAAGCTGAGCTTAGTGATAAGCTGAGCTTATTTTGCTGCTGCTCAAGCAAAGAGTTCAACTCAAAGAATTCAGTTTGTCTTTGTTTAAGCAGAATTAGACTTACTGCTTTGAGTTTTCATGGGCATGGACTATCTTGACAGGGTTTTGCCCATGCCTGTCCCGTCTGTTCCAGACAGAAAAGGACCAACAGTTGTAATTGTGCCGTAACCTCCTTGCCTTAGTAAGGGATGAGCAAAACTCTACAAATAGTAACGGATTGCATACATCACGCCAGATGCGCAGTTTCTTTTTGCAGATAATGCTGAAGTTTTGGCTGAAGGAGAGAGGGGCCAATATATAGGAATACTGTCTCTTCACAACTTTATCAGAGGGGAAAAATGGAAATATTCCTCAGTTATAGAAGTCTGGTTGGAACTTCTGGAGGATTTAATGAAGCAGGAATTAGAGCAAAATGTTGTTTTGTGAGAGGTAGTTATCTAGAATTGGATGTGGTTATTGGCAGGGTCAGGCTGTTGGGTATCATATGTGCTTGAGGCCTGTCGCCTCCTTGTCTGGTGTCTGTCACATCCAGTCCACTGGAAAACTGTTCCACTAATGCAACTTCTTGGCATTAGTACAGGGTGTGTTATGAGTTGCAGCTGCCATTACAGTCTGTGCGCTCCACAGATCCTGTGGCCGACCCAGCCTCAGCTCTGAACCGGCCTCCTGGAGAGGTCTGGGCCGTGGAGAAATGTCCCTCCAAGTTTTGACAGAGACAAGTCTATGAAAATGAAGATGAGAGGCTGAACAGTGCTAGTGGATTTACATGAAGCTACGAATAATGCCTACTGCCAAGCCCACCAAGCCCAGTGGGCTTAAACTGGGGATGCTGGTGGCTATGGATATTGTCAGCTTGGGAACAGCCGACTGGTCTTTCAGCAAGCATGAAAGATGTGCAAAGTGCTTTCCAACCTTGTGGCTTTTCCTTTCCAGATGCCTTCTAGGGGAAAGGGTGGGAGCCAAAGGGGCTGTTTGGCCTCCTCTGCCTTTTGGTCTCCCCACGTACAAAACTTTTTTGAGCCAAAAGAAAGTGATTAAAAATACACGGGGGATATCTGAATTCTCATTATTATTATTGTTCCTAGCTCTACTTTTTTCTCTGCTACTCAGATACCACCATGACCGTGCGGCGCTACTCCACTGCTTCGCCAGCGCCCTCTCCTTCTGGCGCGAGGTCCCACTGGGATGGCAAGAGGCCCCCAGGCAATGGGCTCCCAGAGGCGCCGGGCAGTGCCCAGCCACCAGCCCCTCCTGCCACAGCACAGCTCGCCGGTGGAGAGGAGAAAGGGCTTGAAAAAACACTGGCCAACTGTGTCTCCAACAGTCATTCCAGAAAAATGAAGCTGTTTCAGGAGCACGTCTATAAGTGCAGGTGGGTTCCGTTTGTTTCACCTAGTAGTGAATACATACAGACACAGCTTTGGTTTTTAGTTCATTAGCAGAAAAATCTTTGATTGTTTGAATGTATATGGGCATTGAGCAGATGGGAAAGATGTCCTGCTCCTCCTTGCAATGCGTGAAGATTGTCAGAGTTTGCAGTTTAAATTTACTATGGAAAGGAGAGGCTGGGGGGAGACTGAAGGGGGTTGAAACCTTCTCCCCCTTAAAGCCAGGCAGGGTTTTGCAGATTGACAAGCTAAACTTGAAAGGGATTTTTAAACTTTGAACAAAAAGTGTGAAGATATCGAGGAACTCTGAACTATGCTTTTGAAAGTGTGATTAATATGGCCCATGGATTTAGATGTACTGTACCATCTTTCCCCTGCAATTGAAGCATTACCAGTTAATGCTTTCAACCTTGAGAAAAATATTCTCAGGACAGTTTCTAAATTAAGTGAAACGGCTGCCGGACAAGCCCTGAGTGTCTCTGGTCTCTGATGAGAAGCTTTCCAACACAGGGCAACAATCAAAGGTAGAAGCACCAACAATGAGACTGGTGTCAATACAATAGCCCCGGTCACCTCCTGGTGTTGATATATACACCCTGGGAATCCATTTAGATTGCTGGTTTCAGCACTGATGATGCCATGCTGAAAAGAGAATCCAAATGGCCTCAAAGTGGGTGTGTTTGACCATGGAGAAGTCCATGGGTCTGCCTGTCCATGCATGTCCTGGGGCAAGACTCCCACAGCATCTGCTCGGGGGCTGCAGGGCTGTAATGGCTTATTTCACCTGCACTGATGTACTTGTCCACGTGGCACGTTCTGTCAGCTTTCGCCCTGTGCTACCCTCACACGGCAACGTGTCCCCAGAGCAGACCACAGCCCCGCGCACTCCCCATGCAAACCCGGCCAGGAGCCCAGCTCCTCACGGAGAGGCTGGAGGGGACAACGAGGTCAAGTTTTCATAGGCACCTATGTTTTCTTGTCAGATGTTTTACAGCATTTAAACACCTAAATTTAGTCCCTGGTGGGGAACTCGTATTGTTTTCAAAAGCACCCTGACCTTGTAACTCTGGATTTGAGCATACGCACCGCTGGGTTCAGGGAAACTTACAACTCTGAGCACACATAAACGCTTCTGAGAGGTTTGCCCTGGAGCCACCTCGCGTGGACGAGTGTGTGTTAGGAAACACAGGGTCAGTGCGCAGGAGCAGGAGTGGCAACAGCAAATGCTGCTGCTCTCTCTTAAGGGGAAAGACAGCTTTCAACGCAATCAAAATAGCAACGTAGATCAGTTACAGCCCCTGGGACCTACAGGTTTAAAGCACCGGTTACCCAGCGGCCAAACGAATGGTGCTGATGATTTTATCGTTATCTTTAGAGCTGCCCTGTCAGCTCTGAACAGCAGCGTGTGCGGCACCATGCCCCGTGTCCACGCAATGTTGGCTGCTTTAAGAGAAGAAATGGCTACGGAAAGGTTTTTTACCTGACCCCCTCTATAGACTGGGTGATAGCCTAAAGCATGAAGCTTTGTGTTTCTTATAGGAAAAAACCTTAATATATTTTCTGGTCAAAATGGTGGATGTTTCCCTTATATACATGATGGTCTAACATAGATGGAAATCCTAGTAAGCTTTTAACTAGTAGGATAACTTGTGGCAATGAGTTCAGCAAGCTAATTGAGCTTAATTTTTTACCGTACTGACATTTTTGCTTCCCAGCACGCTGGGCCACGACAGCCTTTTCTATTCTTTGTTTATTGTAGTTTTCTCACATTTTGCTCCAAAGCTATAATCCTATATGTGATGATGGATATTTCTGCTTTAAAATTAACTCTTTAGAGGTAGCACCTGGGATTTATCTAGAGTGCAGTTGCATCCAAGTAATAAAATGACAGCACTACTAACAAATACTCACTAATTTGCATATCTATGATATTTTCATTCATACATGATAGAGCATTATTTATACCATGATTCCCATTTTTGAGGGTAAATAAAAAGGACTAAATATTTGAATACACTACTCAGGCAGGATAGGAGAGGCTGAGAATTGTTTTCAGGGCTATTACAGTAAAATTACAAAACGCACAAGGCCCATATGGTACAAATGTCACCATTGTGGTGTTCAGGCTTGATGGTTTCACCTTCCAGTGAGACAGGTCTAATTGGCAGGGCAAGGAAATCACAGAGGTCCTCCACCCTGCAGGACACCCCCCTGTAACCACCAAGAAGTACTTTCATAGTTTCGTGATTTTCCTTTCTCGTGTTCCTCACGGGCCCGAGTGAGCTGACAGTGATTGCAGAGGAGAGTCAGGATGAAAACCAAAGCTCTGCAAAACCCAACCCTTTTACTTGCCAAACAACCGCTTTCAGGACACGTAGAGGAGCATGTTCCTCTGCTTTCACAGTGTAATTTATCAAAAGCACGCTCACTGCTCAGAAACCACTGCTCTTGCACCCGCTTACAGAGGTGGCTACCGAAGCATATACACATAAAGCCACTGAAGGACCTCCTGGGCCCATGTGGGTGCATATGCACCCTAAGGGTTCTGTAGGGTCAGGCGCTGGTAGAGAGCCGTCAGGATGGACAGAAAAAGGCAGATGCTTCCAGCAGACAGGCAAACTATGCTAGGTCCCTTGGGAAGACTGTGTGAGCCCCGTCCCAGCGGGGCATGAAATGCTGTCTCCATGCAGCGTGCAAGTGCTGAAAGCATTTACCTTTTGCTTGCTGGGGTGGATTTTTTTTAGTTTCTTTACACATTTTATACATTTGTAATCCTTATAATGCTTTCTCGTTTTTCCCCAGGAGTAAAATAAAGGCCGTTAGTTTCCTCTTACCAATGGATATGTCACCATATGCTGAAAATCAAGGTTCTCTCAAAAGCCCACAATATCAGAGCACGAAACAGTTAACCACCATCACTGAAAAGGATATGTGAGCTGGTGAATTTTTAAAGGCCCATTGATTCTAGAGATAAATTGGCCTTAAATGATAGCGACGTGTCAGGTTCCTTTCCTGCAAAATGCTTTGGCAGGGTGCCTGCAGAGCATCACCCAGCCTGTGTTTCGGGTCACTGGCCCGATGTTTAGCAAGGAAATGGAAGCCACGACAAAGCCGGCTGGAAGCCTGTACACCGCGATGAAGCCACACGATAGCAAAGGTACCTCCACAAAGTAGCTTCTGCGCAACACATCTCAAGGATCCCTCACCTTAGGACTGCTGTAAACAGGATGCTGAAGCTGGTTTTGATGTGTTTGTCACAAAAACCAGAAACCACGTCACCGCTTGTTTGCCGACTCCCTTGCCAGAAAGGTATTTGATGCAAATGACAAAATAAGAGCTATTGAAGAGCCTGTGAGGTTTTCTCTGTATGTGAAACTTTAAAACTTAACAATACTAATACAGCAAAGTTAACTGAATCTGTAATGCCCTCATAACATTACTCTGAATTTCTGCAAACTTGGCAATGACTGTTTATGTCCCTTTAGTATTCATCTCCAAGGGAGCACAGGAGAAAATAAGTATTAGTCAGTACGCAAGTGTGACTGCAAATCTGTTTCTGACTTGGTGTGCTCATCTGGTCAGAGACTAGGGAGCACACACCAAGTCAAAATAGGAAGAATTTTTAATATCAGAAATTTTCAGGAATGTCTTCTGAGCATGGCTTGAGTTAAGAATCATTAGCGGAAATTCAGCAAATGCATGCAAAATAAATGCGAGAGACAACTACAAACTGCTTGTAAAAAATAAGAAGTACTTGCTAGCTCTAGTCATATGACTAAAGATAGTGTCCCACGTGTTTATTTTGATTACAAGATTTATGGACCAAAAATACTGCACATAGCTATTTCTTTATGTACAGGCAGCACTGATGAATGGATATTGCACAGGGGATGCATGAACAGATGTTTGTACCAGTAACTTTAAAGAAGATTTAATCTCATTGTCTATTCTTAAAGTCTTGAGCCTTCAAAAGTGAAAGCAGAGACCTGGTGGAAAAAAAAAATCCCTTCTGGATTTTCCATAATGTTTTATGCTTGTCTAAAAATCTGTGCTCCTTTTTTCATTTTGAAATTCATCATATTTTGTATATTCAAGTACATTTGTAATATATTCTCACCAATGAAGTAATAATTTCAATTTCACTGCTATTTTATTTGTGGATTTTATTTTCAGCTTGGGTCCATACAGAGTTGCATTGTAATGTCAGCAGTAACGAATCAGTGATTTCCAGAAAATGAGGTCACAGTTTGGAAAGTTTACTGAACAGCTCATTTTAGAAGGCATTTACAGGGAAGTGGTTTTTAAATGTTTTAATGAAAGCTTCATTGTCAAAACAGGACACTGCACGTGTGTTCAGCTAAGTACCTAAATCCAGTTGATTTCACTTAGCAAAGTAACAACAAATGTCTTTGAAAATCTGGCCCCTAGACCTTTGAGTTACCCAAGCGCTTTTGAAAATTCATGGTTGAACACCAAATTTAATGGGATTTGGGGTTCCATATGCTCTAAAAAGCTTTCAAAAATCTCAACTTTTAAGTCTTCTACGCCTCAGCTTCCATGAAACAGCAATGGGAATTCTCTTCTCCCACACTTTTTGTGTCAATTCAATGTAGACAGGTCACTGACACAAAGACTGTGTATTAGTAAGCGTACAACAATGTTAATTGTAGTGGGCTGCCAATTCTGATGTCATGCAAATACATATAACTTTGTGCATGGGCAAGAAATTAAACTCACTGGACATTTATTGTAGGTATAATGGTCTTAAACTTTTGTACACTGATAGGGAAAATGAACAGAAAAGGTGGAAGGGAAAAGAGGGAAACAAATCAAAGCAATCTTTGACAAATGGCCATCAGTATATTAATGGAAAGATTTATTTTTGAATGATACTTTTGTGGTCTTTAGCAGTGCCCACAGACTTAAGAACATACGATGATGCACAGGAACATTAATTTTTAAAAGCAGTTGTGCAGATTTGACCTAGCTCTGCATCTCCAGGAGAACCAGATTGTAGCAGAGGCCACAGAAAAAGCACTTAGCACGTCAGTTTTACCACAGTACAGCATGAAGTCACTTACCATGGAGCACTTACTGGCAATTAAAACATTCCAATATTAAACATTCATAGATTGTTCAGTGCAAAAAGGGCAGGTATGAGCAAAGCAAGTGTTAAAATTTGAGCAGAGAGATACAGGCAGCAATTAAGCCATGGTCTTTTTCTTTCTTCTTCCCAAGAGGATCCATACAAGTTCAGAGGAGCCCTGGGCTTCTACCTAAAACCACTCTGGAATACATACTAAACTCTAGTCTCTGATGGCCACGCTTGTTGGATCATGGAGTGTTTCCAATTGGAAATCGTTCTCTGTGGAGAGATACTCCAGTGATATTCAGCCACGCAGGTACGGGACTGCAAGCGCAGCTGAGACAGCAAGAGGTTCCCTCCTGCATTAGCACTGACCGCTGAGAGATGTACACTCCTGTGTCAGGCTTGTGCTTGCGGCTAAGTGGCTTTAAATGTCCAGAGACACTGCCGATAAAGACAGAGTCCACCACTGCCATTTGTTAAACATGTTCTCTGTTCCATCAGCACAACTAGTCAAGAGTAGTGAAATGTATCTCTAGGTTGGAGACAAAGTCTTGTCAGAGTTGATTCTCAACTTGGATCAGTGGGATAGTGCCGATATAACTGTTACTTCACATTTACGTCATTGTAAGTGGGGAAGAAATTGGATGTTATCTTTCTTTAGGAAAGTCTTTTTAAAGCTGTGGTCACAATACAGAAGTGCAAAGCTCTGAGCACTGTGCAGGTGGGGAGGAGTTACTAAGGATGATGGTGAAATTTAGATGATGTGTGTCTGAGGGTAACACACAGTCACATGTTTAAAATCTTGATATCCAACTTAACAATAATAATCCCTAGATGCATCTTCAACCTACAGTAAATCTCGCTCTCGCCAAAATAATGAACAGTGCGTAGATAGGAAAATCCTTATAAATAAATTAATCCTGCCATTCATAAAAACGCACTCTCCCAGAATGGTGCTGCTCAGTTGTACTGTGGAAAGTGTGAATGTTAAAGGGTGCATCTACATCAGCATTTCAGAGTCAGGAGTACCCTCCTGAGTGAATTTCCTGGTCAAAATCACTTACCCGTACTTTGTTTCACATTGTAGAGTGGTCTCAAAGCACATGAATGAATATCTTCTGGATGAAATTAAGTCAGAGGACGTTCTTATAAGGTGCTCCAAAAGCTAACGGGTATTCGGTGAGTGGGACCACATTAGCAAGCCCTCTGAAATATCTATAGCGGGAACCAACAGCACTGATGGTTTCACTCTACGTGTCCTCCTCTACTGGTCTGCACTACTTGCTAACATAGACAGAGCTGTAGAGCACCCAGACAAGGCAGCTACTGCCTCAGAGACTTAAAAAGAAAATCTAACCAGGTGAAATTTCATCTTGCTATATTATAGAGAGGAGGAGATGTCTTTCATCAGTCTTACCTCTCTGTCTGGTGTTTAAAGAGCCTCACCCTTGCCGCAGACACAGAGGTGGAAATGTAATGCTCCAGACTGTAACAGAGGAGTAACTTTATCATCTTCTCCAGTGAGTTCTTGCTCAAAGTTCAAATGGGTCTCATGCTTGCATCTTTAGGCAATGAATCCATGCCCAAAGGGAATAAATCAGTGTGCGGGGCACATCTCCTGTCAGAGTCACCCAGTACAAGTGCATTCCATCTACTCCAAGCTCCGTTTATAGGAGTGAGAACACAATTTATGATGTGCCAAATTGTCCACAACCCTCATATCCATTGTGTTTTTGCTCCTACATCTTAAATCCCTGACAGCTGAACTTCAATTTTTCTCTGACATTTCTGATCAGTTATAATCTAAGAATATAGCACCATGGGAGTAATTCAGCTGAGGAGCCTCTGACACCAGGTAAGTTATGTTGGTTTTTAACTCTGATATTTTCAATGACGTTAACAACATTAATTCCAGCACTGACAGGCTCCCTCTGAAGTCCTGAAACTTTATTTTTGTTTAGCTGGAGTGAGAAAATGAGAAATAAACTTGCAACTCATTTGAAGGTCTCAAACAGTTCATAGGCCTTGAACAGCCCTTCAGTGTTGTGATGAATTTGATGCTATATAACTCCACGACGTACATGTCCTTCTACAATCATCTAAGCACAGCATGGACAGCTGGTTCAAAGGTTGCAGATGGGTTTTTACTGCTGTGTGCCATAAAATGCACAGTATTTTCTCTTCCAGATGGAAAAATACAGGTTGTATTAGATCTATTCTGCACTTCTACTGCATAATGCCTTTACCCAATAAAAGACCTGTTAGGAGATCAAACTGTCATCACAGTGAAAATGTAGATCAAACTCTGCTGACCTTACACGGAGAAGTTGTTGGCTGTGCTGAAGTCAAGACAGATGGTCACTTCAGGGAATGTTTCTTTTATGGCAAGTGCTCATTTGAGTAGGAATATTTCTAGCTGGATGAGTCACCTCTTTCTCAATTTGCTGCATGACATACCAAAAAGCGATTTTTACTTAGGGGTATTCAAAGATATGGCAGAGGCTGAAAGATAGGTCTTCAAAGCATCTTGTGGTGGTTTCATTCTCCAGTGGGAGCATTATATGGCATGTGTAGATTGATTAAATAAAAAATATCCTCCATTGTTTTCTTTTTGCTGAAAACTGTGATGAAATGTCTTTTCTTTTTCTTTTTTTTTTTTTTACAAAATCGTGTGGTACTTGATATACAAAATCAGTCCCACAACAGCAAAATGCACTAAATTATAATAAAATTGCTCTGTTTAATGTAAAAAGTAAGAAACTTAGAGTAAACTGCAAAAATTAGAGCGAACATTTCTAATCTGTGACTCTTCAGTAGCAGGTTTGACTCTTCCCTGGTTTAGAGGACAAGGACCATCATCTGCATGCTGGTTGCCATGGAGACTCCCATCGCTTTTGGAATCATAAGTTTTGCCTGAAAGGAAACACTCCTTCAGCGTGAGTTTTTAATGACTGTAGGGGTTTCTGTTTGTCAGCACACCATATACTAGATTAACTACCACGTCTAAGCAGGTGGGAGGGAAGGGAGTAAAATATTTTCTAGTAATCAGTGACAACATATTTAGTCTGTATAAAATCCACAAAATGTAAATAGAATTACAAGACTTGCTGCATTAGATTAGGCTGTTATGGCATCAAATCCATTATCTCTCTTTCAGTATCAGCTACTTCAAAGGAGAATGAACTTTGGTCGCAGAACACGGGCATGGTAATAAATCCTTCTAACCCCTGCAGGAGACTGGCTTGAGGACCGACAGGCTGCATAGCCAGTGAGGTTTCTCTTTCTCAGGTTTGAGTTGATAAGGGCTTCCCCATAACTGCAAATAATAACGGCAGCTTTTCTCGGAAAAGATGTTGTATTAGATTTGTGAGACAAGGTTTTGGTACAGATGTGTGCATGAACAATCAGGGTCTGCCCATGTGAAGAGCGGTCTACCATTTATCCGTTCTGTTTGCACTACCAGGACTCTGGGCTTTGACAGCTATGTCAGCTTCTTTCTCCCTAGTGCACAATTAACACCTGGGATTGCTCTGCAGGTGGATTTGTTTGGCCCTAAACGGTGTGCAGAATGGTTAGGTTCACCAACATGGATACGTTGGCGTGAATTTCTGGCTTGAGTAAAACAATGATTATTCAGAAGAGGAATATAACAAAGCTACAAGATTAAGCCTCAGTTACTTCCTAGTTCTGTTGTCTTTGCTAGATGGTAACTAAATAACTACCTCTTAAATCTGTCATTTTCGCTTGATTTCTTCTTTTGAAGCTGTTTTGTGCATCTGTGGGGCCATCACTATACTTCATTGCAATAGCTGGGGTCTGGTCCTTCTCGAGCTGAGTCTGAGTAACTGAAAGAAGAACAGAAAAGGATACTTAATTGAGTTGTATTAACGTTCATTTGTTCAAGGAGGGAAAGATATGTGGAGCTGACTCTACCTGGCTGATGACAACTTGGTATTTCAGTCCTGCCTTCTTGAAAGGACTGAACAAATTCATGGCCAGAATCTATGCCTTTCATTGGCCTTCCCATTATCTCATTCTCAGTTGCAGTTTTATTTCTAACGAGGAAGTATGTGTGCATTTTCCCTTTGCCTTTTACTTCTATTTCTCCTCTTTCGGTCATCTCAAAATTCTTGTATTTTAGGCATCTAAAATATCAGAAGCAAAATGACACATGAAAATTCAAGATTAGCAAAAATGACACTGATGTTTTAGAAAAGCTATTGTAATCTAAGTAATCAAATCGCAACAGTCTGGGAAAAACAGTATTTATCCGTGAACAACTGAGGGTTTTTTTCAACTGTTTATTCAAGCCTGCTGTGCTTTTATAGCTTTACACGTACAGCCTGATCAAAAATCAATGGATCACATAGTCAAAGACTTCAGTATGGTGGAGGGTTCTTATTGACCAGTAAATAGAACTTAAGAAATGAGGCCGCCAATACCAGTTAGACAGATTTCCAGTCATTTCATCAGAGAAGGCGATCAGGTTCGTCAAGCATGATTTACTCCTCATAAATCCACACTGGCTATTCCCAATCGCCACCTTCATGTATCCAAAAATGGCTTCCAAGAGGACTTAATTTTTACTGGGACTGACAAGAAGCTGACCAGCCTATAGTTCCTCAGCCTGTCTTCCTTGCCATTTTTCAGTATAGGTGTAACATCTGGCTTTCTTCACTTGCTATGGTGCTGATCTTCATGACCTTCCAAAGATGACAGTCAGCAGCACCGTAACGCTCTCTCATTACCATTGGAGGCATCCCATCTGCTCCCATACACTTCTATAGACTGAGATTTCTCAAAAGACCCCTGATCCGATCCTCTTCCAATAGCGGTACTTCACCTACTCCTTGAACCCTGACTCTAGGTGCAGGGACCTCAAAGACCTTGTCAGAGAAGACTGAGGTAAGGGAAGCCTTGAGCCTTTATTCAGGGCAGTGTCACTAAATCACCTGCCACAGCAAGACACTTCTATTTAGACTATTCTGCTAACATAGCAGAAGCTCCTCTTACTGCCTTTGAACATCCTTTGCCCATTTGAATTATAGTTGAGCTCTGGCTTTCCTAATATCGTTCCTATGTGCCCAGACAATGTTTTTGTACTCCTCCTTTGTAGCTTGTCTTCACTTGTACCTCTTGCAAACATATTTTATGCACAGATAAAATTCTTGAAAATGTAGTATTTAATTTTTAGTGACATGAGTTTTAGGAAAGTAGATTACTCATTGCATGAATAGGATAGAGGTTTATGCAGTTAATCCTTAGTAAGTGCAAATAAAACTGTTTTGCCACAACATGTTGTGCTCAATCAGAGAGATTTTAAAGCTTTTGTTATGCAGGTTGTCAAATTAAATGTTCTGACTGTCTTTCTAGCATCTAGATCACTCTACCGGTATTTCCAAATAAGGTATCACAATTATTTTTTCCCCGTATTTTACTCTCTAGGATTGAGACTCTCAAACCTCTGTCTTCATGTACAAGTGCATTTGAAATAATCAAAATAAATAAAACTTTTTGCAAGCAGTGATTTTTCTTTATAAGTAAGCTGCATAAATCAGTGACTAAAGACAGCATCATCTACATCTGAAAGCTGCAGCTGTCAAGGCACTGGTTTTTAGCACAGGTTTTAATAGGAAAAGTTTCCATCATAGTTACTCACTGATAGGCACTGGAGCTTAGATGAATTTTACTTGGGACACCATGACTCTCCATCCGGGAAGCTATATTCACCGTGTCTCCAAACAAGCAATAACGAGGCATCTTTTCTCCAACAACTCCAGCCAAGACAGGACCTGTATGGATCCCAACTCTAATCTTTACAAAGACATAAAACACCCCCCAAAAATGTCACTTATTATTTAACATCTTTCTTAATGCTTTCTTAATGCCACCTAAAAGTTCATCCTAACACAACACTGGACACCAGTAAAATATCAAATATCCACAGGGAGAGGCTCTTCGTGAAAAACGTACCCATGTGGACATTGCCCATAAGTCACAGAGGAGTCGGAAGAAGCTCTTTGATGTCATACTGCAATACATTAACCAGAAGCCAAACCCAAGAAAAAGACAGACACACATGCATATTTGCATTAACAACTTACTTGGATAGGATTTCCAGAAACTGGGTTCTGTACTCCTTTAGCTGCTATTATCATCCCCAAGGCAAAGTTAGCAACTCGCTCAGCATGAGTGGGTACAGGCACAGGGACCCCACCTACTACCATATAGGCATCTCCAATCGTCTCCACCTTTAATAGAGAGGGACACACATATGAGCATGCCATCTTGCTCAGGTTAGTGCTTTGCTGTTTGGGGCTCTTCTTACCTGCACCAACTCCCCCTTTCTTCTAAAAGATATTTCCAGTCACTAAAAATCTCCAGCACATGTGAGTTTCCTTGAGATGGGAATCCTTTCCTTGACTCTACACTAAAAGAAATCAGTGCATTCTATCCCTGCTTACTTGACCCAATTTAGGTATCAGTGTGAGAGACCCTAAAGAGTAAGGGATGCTGTGAAAGTGTCAAACTTCTTGCCTCTCTCTTACCCAGGGCAGACCTATATGCAAAGAGCTATCCCCAGGCACGGACTCCTGAGCCAGGAGGTTATCTGATAGCTGAATGCTATTAATTAGCTCTAATTCACAATTGGTGTTACAAGAGTATTTCTTTTTTGAAAGATATCTCTTTTTTAAAAAGTCACAAAAAGCAAGGGAATCTGTTCACTGGTGATTATTATTAAGGGGTTCACATGAAATTAAGAAACCTCCAGTCCCCAGGATGTCAGAGAATGCAAAGCATGAACTAAGCAGTTCGGAAGCATCCTTCCTTACAACCTGCTGTTTTCCCACAACATGCTGCAGCCTGTGAGACAAACGCTGAAGGGCTTGTCCTCCTTCAGGCATTCAGTCTCCTTGGAGTGTGTGATAAGGTGCCTGAGAAATATTTGGGGTTTGTCCCTGTACCAGAGATTTCACTGGGAATAGAATAGGCCTGTTTGAAACAGAGAATTTGTAAATGTTTAAAATTCATTGTAAAAGACTGTTAGACAGTAAGGAAATTTTCTAAACTGCTCTTATGAGACTTTATTGTTACATTTACCATCACTAAATAGGAGATGAGTTTAAGTTAGATTAATTGGTTTTCTTAAAAATGAACACCAATAGGAGACCGAGAACATAATTTCATCTATGGGTTTGTTCATTAACATAATGACTTAAAACTGTTCAGCACATTAGTCTTGAAAAATATGTTCCTGTACATGCGTTACATTAGATAGCCAACCCCATAGTAATGCCAGTAATTTCCTGTAACAAATTAAAAACAACTGTAAAAAGCTACTAATGCAAATAGATACCCTAATTACTTTTCAGCCGTGGTAGGAGATTTAATTTAACAAGATTTATTCATAACTTCAGATGTTTATAAGCTTGGGCCAAGTTTCTTTGATCAATTTCAGTATTTCATTTCTTTCTCAATTCCCTGAAATAGTAATCTCATCCTCCCTCTCTGTACCCTAGTAACCTTCTTCAATATTAATAGGAGTTATATACAGGCGTCAAAAGGAGATTATTATAGTGACAGATAATTTACTCATGATGTATGATTTAGATAGAATATGATGTTAATTTATCCTAAAATCTGTGGGCTATATCCTGGATGCTTCAATTATTGAATACAGTTTCCTTGCCAAAGCAGAAATGCTTCTGATTTCCCAGTACAATTTATTGTGGGATGAACTGCATGCCTTGCCTGAGCAAGGAATGAATGAGATCTGGATTTCACTCTTTACTATTTCTGCCTTCCTAAATATTTAATGTGCTGGGGACAGACAGAAACTTAGGACTTGCTCAAGCTCGTCAAATCTCAGTAGCTCTGGAAATGTTAATAACACTACTATTATATGTCAACCAGGGCTCTGATCCTTCCAGCATGGTTTGGAGACAACACATACATGACAGTCTAGATCTAATCAATGCTCTTTGGGACCAGCAGGAGATCTGTACCATTGCCTAAGATCTCCATGTAGCAAAACAAAGTCTAGGTATTATCTGGGTATTGTTTATAATGTTATTTCCCACCAAAGGAGACACTTAATGATACAGTGGCCTATTTACAACAGGTTGGAATAAAAGAACTAGGAAAATGATTCAAATCAGTCCATAAACTAGGCTATCCTGTCATGTTGGATAGGCATTTGAGAAGAGGAGAGAGAGAGAACAGCCATTCTGGTGTCAGCATTGTGGAAAGAGACTCTAGCCTGTTATAGACGTTACATTCCTGACCAAAGATTTTAAACATATTTAATCACACCTCTGCCTGTTTTTTAGTTTCTCTGTGTGGCCACTAGAAATATGCAATATTTTATGGTTTATCAAAAATTCGTGCCGGGGGGAAGAGCATTTAAGTGCATTTAAAAAAAAAAAAAAAAAAAACCAAACCAACAACAAAATCTTTTTCTAGACTATTTCTACAGCCTTTATCGATCAGTACATACCTTGTACACATCATGCACTGTGGTCAGTCTGTCAAATCTCAGGTACATTGTATTTAACATGAGAACTATCTGAATAGGTTCACATTGGGCACAAATGTTGGTAAAAGTCACAACATCGCTGAACAATATAGTGCACTCCTTGAACTCTCCTGTGAGCAGAAAGACCAGTAGTAAGTACTTGTAATGGCTGGACAATCATGACATCTCTTTGAGACCTGTTTGCTAAGATTACTTTCTCGTCATTCTTTTAGGATGTATGACCTATTAGTTGTAATACTCGTATACAGGTGCTGATATGAAAGAGAGATGTCAGTATAAGAGTATATCAAATATAAGAATCATCAGACATCTCAAACAATCCAGACATCTGAATGCATCCCTCTGTCCATCCATATTCAGGATATACTTAGCTCTTTACCCCTAACTTCATGTAGGTGCTTATTAAAGGGAATTTAAGCATATTCTTACTTGCTGTCCTTAATAACAGTAGGAATCATGATGATTCTAGGTTTATACATACCATAGAGGAACTAAGAGAATTTTCTATGAAAGACCAATCTCTTTATTCCCTTCATTTTTGAGCCCTCATTTCCCTGTATACCCACGTTAAAAACAAAAACTCAGTTTATTGTTGAAACACTGACTTTTGTTCCCTGAACGGGCAGCTGCCACCACCTTTCACCTCCTAAGGAACAATTTTGGCAAATAGCTTCCAAAGCTTTGTCTGAAAGAATAGTCTAAGCTTTGTTATCAGTGAGATGAAGGATCTGTGGTCCTCCTCCTACCCATGAACCTCACCAAGCAGAGAATGTACTCCACGACAGCGGCAGTAGGGCTGTGCCAGCACCCCAGTCTCTCTATTACCATCATCTGGTGCACGAATCATGCATCACAAATTCATCCTACTCATTCACCTGCCTCAACTCGCTTCCCCTCTTTCAGCTGGTTGGCCACATGCTCAGGAAGCATGGCGTAGAGCAGAGCTTCAGTCTTTTTCTTCTCTTCCTCTAGGTGCTTTGACAGTATCCGCAGTTCTTCCTTCTTCCTCTCCAGCTGGTTAGAAAGCTCCATCTCTGCCAGTCGCTGCTGATTGAGAAGAATCAAATCCCTGGTCACGTCGTGAGGTGCAATGTCTGCAATATGCATCTGTCGCTCCTCCAGTTCATGCAAAGTGCGAAGCAAAGGTGAGCAGAGATAGAGCATGCACTGCAGGGACTCCATCCAGATCATCTGGCCTGTTTGAAACAAGTGTCGGTGAGTATCAGCAGTCTTGGATTTCCATGTGATGCTCAGTATTACTGATACTAATTTTAGGGGATGTGTTCTAAGGATAGTGGCTTTTTGTAGGGTCTGGGTCACCACAGGAATTACTCTACTTGTTTGGAGGAGGTACACGAGGCAAATAAAAAAATTTCAGGACCCAGAAAGCAGTCACTCACTCATTGCAACTGCTAGGCAGAGGCCAACCATGCTTCAGGGCCCTCCTCTTCACGAGGAACCCCAGTGCTGCCAACATCTCTCCTCTCCTCTCCTCTGCTCTGCTACCAGTTCTTGAGCTGTTTCTGAAGCCAGTGAGTCAGCATCATGCACAGGGGAACTGAGACCCACAAAGATTAAGTAAAACATTTAAAGTTTAATTTCACAGTGGGTAAAATGTAGTCCTTATAAAGTCAATGGAGCCACCCTGCCTGGAACCTGGAGCTTTCAGTCACTATGATCATCTAAATAAGCAGGTACAAAAATGCCTGAAAGGTAGAAGGGATTTTAGGTAGGGGATTGAGTTTTTGTTTTCTTTGTTGAGATCTGATTATGGGTTTGATTTTTTTTATATTTTGCTGCTGCTGTTGTTGTTATTGTTGTTGTTATTATTATTAATTTGCTTCATAAGTATCCTTGGTTTCTGAACAGCAATCTAGGAATTCCTATTTATTTCTTTCTCTCTCACTGCATCCCCAGGGCAACTGGATAAACAGCTTGAAAACTACCAGGATTGGGATATCAGAGATACCATGTGAATTAACCCTGACAGCACAAAAGGAACTAAGACTGTACCTGTGACTAGTTAAAGTTCCTTGTTTTGGTAACATCACTTTTTTCAAGGTCTCCCTAAACTCTTAATTTTTTCTGAATCTCAGGAATACCAGATTTGAAACTCATTATGTAAAGGTGAAAGGAGAGAAGGGAAAATTAGGTCATATTATACAGTTCAGAGAAGCAAAATTGAGGTCACAGAACACTTAAACCAAATGTCATTATAGTTAATTACAGGAAGCAGAGAATCATTCCATACTCATTCTTCTCAGTAAAAATAAAGCAAATAAAATATGTTTTTCACTTAAGTAATTTTAACTGGTAAACTCTTATGTAACATTGGGGGGGGAGGGTGAAGACAGAAATCAGAATCTGAAAATGTGACTACAAAAAAATAAAAGCACAGCTAACGGATCTATTTTTATCCACATTTGAAACCCAGCCAGCAGCAAATAACTCCCCTCAAAGGCATAAATTAAGAATGAATCACGTATTCGCATTTTAGGAATCAAAATGAATGGAGGTGCAGAGGAAGCCATTTCTTTCCTCCAGCTGTACCCACGTTACCAGGACTTTGCCGCTAAGCGCTCCCCCCATCCCCTGCCCCTTCCCGCCCCTCGCCTGGCAGACGGGCAGTGGGCGCTGTCAGGAGCCATCCTTGCGGTGTATTACTGCGGGAATGCTCACCCCGCGTTTCACCATCCACTGTACCCGCCAAAGATGCAATCCAAGATCTGTGCTGGGTGGCTGGGTGTAAAATGGTGTTCCACGTACAAAGCCGTAATTGCTTTGGCAAAGACAATTCTTAGCAGGACAAAGCGATTCTGTCGGGTGCACAGGCTGACATGTAGAGCTCTGGGGAGGCAAGACCTGGACAGTTACTTTTACACAGCTCAGTGCATCTCCATGATGAGCCTGGTGGCTCCAAGAGCAGAAGCTGGCTCTGAGGGCTGGCATTGTGTCCCTTCCACAGGTCCCCAGCGAAGCAGAAGGCCGTAGCTGAGGGCTGGGGAGATTCACAGGGCAACTGGCACTGAATCCCAACCAAAACCAAGAGTGACAATACAACCACGTTGCAGGAATCGCCCCAGAGTAATGCCTTGCATTATAGATTTGATTTTAACCTCTGCAAAGAAAAACACACAGGGCAGCATTATGGGGGAAATTCTCGTACCTTTTCTGGGAAATGGGCACAACTGGGCACCTCTCTGAGGTGCCTGTACACAAATGTGCACAGCATGGGGAAAAATCAGGAGGAACTAGAGATCTGTGTGCAGGTTCAGGGCTACCACATCATTTGGGTCATGGAGGCTTGGTGGGGCAGTTCACACACCTGGAGTACTGCAAAAGGTGAGTGCAGACTCTCTAGAAACAACAGGCAGGCAAGGAGGGGGAGCTGCCTTTTGCATGAGAGAGCAAGGGAAATGCAAGGAGCTTCGCCTAGGGCCAGACAATGAGACAGCTGAGAGCTTCTAGATAAGAATTAGAGGGCAGACCAGTGCGGGTGACGTCGAGATGGGTGTCTGCTACAGGTGCCCGCTACAGGTGCCCTGCTCAGGAAGAAAAAGTAGATGAGACCTTCTTAAGACAAGTAGAGGAAGTTTTATGGTAGACTTTAGCTACTTTGATATCTGCTAGACAGATAACACAAGCAATTCAGGAGGTTTCTGGAGTGCACTGAGGCACTGACAGGTGAGCTTCCCGACACAAGCAACTGATGAGCCGATGAGGGGAGGTGCCCTGCTAGACCTGATGCTTACAGTGAAGAACTACGGATGTGAAAGCTGGGCGCAGCCTTGGCTGCAATGACTACGCGATGGTGGAGTGCAGGAACCTGAGAGGAGTGAACAAGGTGAAAAAGCAAGATCGCAGGCCCTGGACTTGGGGACACTGGACTTTGTCCTATTCAGGGATCTGCTTAGAAGAATCCCACAGGATACAGTCTTGGAAAGAAGAAGGGTCCAGAAGAGCTGGTTGTTTTCCAAGGATCTCCTCTTCCAAGTTCAGGAGTGGTCTATCCTGATATGCAGTAAGTCAAGCAAACATGGCAGGGGCATGCATGGATGAACAAGGAGCTCCTGACTAAACTCAAACATAAAAAAGAAAGAAATACAAGAGGTGAAAGGTGGGTTGAGGTCACCCCAGAGGAAAAGAGGGGGTTGAAAAAGCCAAAACCCACTTGGAGCTGTACCTATTGAAGAACAAGAAGGGCTTCTACAGGTATATGAGCAGCAAAAGGAAGACTAGTGAAAATGTGGGTCTGCTGCTGCATGGGGCAAGGGATCTGCTGAGAAAGGATATGGAAAAGTCCAAGGTATTCAGCGCCTTCTTTGCTTCAGTCTCTGCTGGTAAGAAGCACCCTTCAGTAATCTCAGGGCCCTGAGACCAGTGGGAAATTCTGGAGTGATGAAGACCTACCATCGGCACAGGAGGTTCAGGTTAGTAAACATTTACACAAATTGGATATACAGAAGTCCACGAGACTTGATGCGATGCATCCAGGAGTGCTGAGGGAGCTGGCCAGTGTCATTGTGAGGCCACTCTCCATTAGTTTTGAAAGTCATGGTGACAGGGCGAGGTTCCTGAGGACTGGAAGAAAGTAAATGTCACTATTTTCAAGAAGTAAAGGATGGAGGACCTGGGAAGGCTTGGAGCATCTGTCATATAAGGCGAAGTTAAGAGAGCTGGGGTTGTTCAGCCTAGAGAAGACAAGCCTCAGGGGGAGCTTATCAATATGTATAAATACCTGACAGGAGGAAGTAAAAAATACTTTTCTCAGTGGTATCCAATGAAAGAACAAGTGACAATGGGCACTAATTGAAATGCAGGAATTCCATTTAAACACAAGAAAAAAACGTTTTACTGTAAAGGTGGTTTAACACTGGAATGAGTCACCCAAGGAGGTTGGGGAGTCTCCATCCTTGAACATATTCAAAATCCAACTAGCCATGGTCCTGAGTAACCTGCTGTAGTTGAGCCTGCTTTGAGCGGGGATCTGCAGAGGTCCCTTCCAAACTCAACTGGAGTTGTGTCAACTCTGTGACTCGGAATAACTGAGACTAGAGGTCGTTCAGAAAACAATCTAATCCTCCCTTGGCTTTGCCCCTGTTAGTCAGGAAACCTGCAAAGATGTGGGTTTTGCGGCATTAGAAAAACACTGTCTTTCTAAGCCTTTCAAATGGGAGCACAGTTGTTATTTCTGACTGAAAGCCTTCAAAATCTGGTGAGGTAATAGCAGAATTTGTCTACAAGCATCTTAAAGTACTGATTCTCTTAACAGAACCATCTAATCCTCTTCTCACTGCACAAAGGCGAGCCCATTTATAGGACTTACATGAAGCCAGGAGTCCGCAGAAAGGCATTAGTTCAATTCCAGCATAATTCCTGATTTAATATGAACACTTATGCTATTGAAAACAGGGAAGTACCTCTCAGCTCTAGCATTGGCCGTTGTTTCCATGACTCTGGCATCATCTCTCTTCTAGTCTGGAAAACAAATTGGCTGTTGATGAATTTCTGAATGCTAGAGATGGTGAAGGGTACTTCTGGGTGAACGATACTGAAATAGTGATCCAAGCAGATGCCCATGGTCTGAAGGCCAGGTACTATCTTTTGAATGCTCACCCCAGCTTGCTTCACTCTGAGCTTAAAAAGAAAATATGGACAATGTGTTATAATTCATATCCTGTTTGGCTGCAGGCCAAGCTATAGCTACTCACTTACACCGCTTATTTCTGAGCAAAGTTGCTATCTTATTAGTGTATTACTGCAAAGCTCTGAGTGAGTGTCCTTCATAGCAAAACAAAGCCCCCAGAAAGGAATGTTGTTATCCAAATGGTCTTGCCTATCAATGGTTAGAAACAAAACAAAACTATCTGCTATTATCCTTGCTTGCATTTGTGTAGGCCTAACAAAGGCCTACTTAGCCTTACAGGTAGCTGCAAGAGAAGATTAGAGATACCAGAGCACATCCTGCATTCCAAAAAGAAAATAACTGTGGCATAAAATGTCTTGGCAAATCTTAATTTTCTGATGGATGCCATGGGTTACCTTCTCTTAACTATTGCTGTGGAAAGGTTTAGTCACCCTCTTTTAGCCAATCCATGAGCTCTTAACTCCTGCATAAATGTCTACCCTGCCTTCACTGCTTGTCATCAGAGTTAGTGAAGCTCTGACCAAGCTACCAATAATGGGTGCAGGACTTGCCCTTTTTCCACACTAGTAATTTTATCAAATTATGCAGACTGGATGTCTTGAATGGTTTAAAATGCTGAACTTTGGCTAATGTGGACGGTGGCATCAAGCAGACTACATGCTCTGGAATCTTTATCATCATGATGCCAAAACGTGTTCCCTGAGTGGCTGTATTCAGCTTTCTTCTGCTTTCCTATTCTCAGCTTCTCCTTTCTTTGCTCCTGTCTTAAGCCAATATTCTCTGCACGGAATTGAGAGCAAGAGGAACTGTAGCTCAGTGGGAAGCCAGGCTGGCTGGAAACCAGCCACAGGGCAGTCCCTGCCAAGGGAAAGGCAATTCCACTGCTGCAGAGTATGTGTGCACAGGAGAGGAGACTCGATCCTCCCCCAGAAGATAAAGAGCTTTTTGGGTCCAGTTCCTACTAGATGGGGTTGCATACTGCCCGATTTAGTAGGTAGCTGGGTTTTCCCAGGAGAAGCCTGTCGGAGTAGACTCAGGAAGCATGTCGAGCCTCAGTCGCCAGCAAAGCCTTACAAAAGTCTTCGGACAGATTAGTAACTGGGAGGGGAGACTAGCTAGACTTGGGTGACCAGCTGTAAGTACAAAGCCATTTTAAAGGATGGGTCGTGTCTCTGGCACGTCCAAGGACAGGAAGGCGGCCAGAAACCTCAGAAAATTCTGTTCAGTGTTTGGTAACGGATAGACGGCTGCAATACACCTTGTTGGCATATCTGCAGCTGTTTCAGACATGGTAATCTCACTAAATTCAAAGGAGATTCCTATCTGAAATGATCCAGATCCTGTTGTTATGAGGGACTTCTATTGCATGGCTCTGTACAGAGCACTTCTGCGAACCCCACAAACGAGCGTGCCCTGTATACACAGCACACAGCCCTCGCTACAGTGAACTGCAGGACAGGCAAAACAGATGCTTTACACAAACTAAAGGCCCTTACCACAGGCTTGTCCTACCTCTTTGTCAAAAACCATATGAAAAGGAAGTCCATTGCAAAATGTTTTTGTGTCAATCCAGAGGCTCTTGGGATAAACAGGATCAAATCCTCTCAGGAGCTTACCTGTGGTAAGATATATATGGAGTTTTTAATCGGGTTGCACCTCATAAAAGCAGTTAGCGTTACTTTTTAGATGGGACCCTGTATCATAATGAATGAAGACAAAGTAAACAGTGTTGGGTCCAGAAACGTGCATACATCTTGCTAAATGCTCTGCAGTTTAATATACAGCTGATTAGCAACTAATCTGAGTTGGCTGAGAGTTTAAAACTTAACCACACAAAAAGCGCAGAGCATTAGATGCATGAAATTATCTGGAAAAAATAAGAATAGATGAACAACTGTAGATGTTGCTGCTCTATGAATTTACAGGTATCACAGCAATGTAACACAGCTATATCCCACAAAAATGTACGCAGAAGTGGATTTAATATACTTTGCTAGCTACTAAGGAACGCTTATGGAGAAAAAGCCCAGCATGATCTGGGTTTCAGTCTCCTATATAAAGAACTCTAGTCTGCAGCACAAAGACCAAATTACTGTTTCATTTCTCTTTTACTTACCCTGAGGGTTTGTTTTTTTTTTCAAAATGGTCACAAATCTACAGAGAAGGTTGTGCTTGCTAGTGAACAGATATTTTTGTAAAATGAATAAAATGGGTAAAAGTAGTCAAAAGTGCTCATTTGACTGAAGCACCCAAAGCCTTTGATCTTCACAGTATGAACTTGGATTCTCCAGTAACCCACAATAATCAAAAGGATGATTATTTCAAGCAATCTGTTTCCCCCAGAAGGTGGCTATGACAGTTATTCTAGTAAATTCTGTTGGATAACAAATGCTCAAGTCACTTTAGAGACCGGCAAAAAAGATTACAAAGTTAGGACCGAACTTTTAGACCTCTTACTGCTTCAGGGGAAGTCAGTGTGGGTTTTTAATTTTTCCAGGTCTGGCTTTTGATAACATTTGCATTTATTGCTAAAGGATTATTTTTTTTTAAGTAATAATGCTACTCACAAATTTTATTTTGAATATATATTAATTTCTTACTCAAGATATCTGCTTTTGTAATGCATACAGCATTGCACCAGATGATATCAGGTTCAATTTTTCATTCCGCCCAGAATCCAGACAGCTTGGCGATACTAAGCTGGATTCTCATTCCTCTTGAGGAATCAAAAGATCCTCACTGAAAAAATCCTTCAGATTTATAAACATATACAAACATATAATATATACGTAAACAGAGATTACTAGATTAGCAGTAGATTTTTGGCAGCGGAGGGTGTAATTTGGCTTTCAGAATTTACTACAGTTGATAACTTTGGAAAAGTTAGTAGCTTTGTGGAGTAGCAGCTACCAAGTTAAAAACCAGTCTTTTAAATTCATCATCTTAGACCAAGTGACATGAGAAGGAAATATCAATTGTACCACAATGACATTTTACAGAAGAATACTTTTCAGAAAAAAACCCTGTTTGAGACAAAAGTGACAAGTCATATTCCATTTAAGTATCTGTCATCACTAAGCATGCTTATTATCTGCAATTTTTCTTTGATTACCGATGTCTAACTGAAAGAAACTTAACCAGAAACATTTTGAAAAGACGCGAAGGAAATATGAATGGTAACTTCAAAATGGATGGGTGGGTGGGAATAGGGAGGCTTACTGACTTTCTTACTGAAGAGGCTCAGAAATGATGACAAGCTCCCTCTGAATGATCTCTCACCTTTTCCTAATGTGATTATTCCTCTTAATGTTTTCCAGTGACTTTTCTTGACAGGACAAACAGAGCTTCCTCTGTCTCTAATTGTATTCTTGGCTTTTTCAATGTCCTGTTGAAATAAAGCCCAAGGGAAATTCAAGGGTGTTTTTATTTTAATCCTATTTTAATAATATAGTGATAATGAATATTAAAATACCTCTTTATTCAGTTGGTTCTCAATTTGTTTTTCAGAGTCAGCAAGATACTGAGATGAGGAAGAAAAATCATTTCTTTCCTTGTACGAAAATACAGGGGTTTGAGTGACAAGAAAAACAATATGTTCTTTTTTCCCAGTTCTTTCTTCTTCTTCCGTTTGATTGACTATTTCCATTGAAATCTCAATGTTAAAAAAATCCAGGGCTGCTGCACCGATGATTCCTGAAGGGGAAACAAAAGACAAGGTGTTGCCAAGAACAAACCCTTTCCATTTTCCCTTTTAGAGGGCCCACAGTGGAATTTCACTGTTTCAGAAATCACTTTTCCAAAGGACTCTGGAAGAAGAAAGCAACCTATGTCTTTCTTACTACCGTTGCCGTGATAAGAATAAGCGCATAGGAGATAAGGTTTAAAGTTACTGTTTCTTTTGTCTTGTCTGATGACAAATGCCTATTTTCACTAGAAGAAGCTCAGCGGGATATCCAAAGAATGTGTCCAACTAGTCACACATAGCAATAATATGAATTCCCATTAACCCCAAAAATGCACAGGGTCTAAAGAGATTCTGCTGTAACAATCTATTTCAGTTGTTGCAGAGTATTTTCTTTTTAAAGGAAGGAAATATCTTTCATGAAGATGCACAATCAGTCCTCTCATTTCTGTTTAGCTATTAGGCGAGATACTGGACAATGAGATGAAAAGCTCTGTCTGAAATTCCAAATAGTTCTGTGCTTTGATAGGAATACGAAATGAGTTTTGACAAAGGGGGAACTTCTGATAACTGATAAACTTCTAAATTCAGCAGCGTCTATGAAAGAAAGGAATATGATAATCTCTTACAGACTTACAGCTGTTTAACCCTCGCTCAAGTACAACTGTGGAGATTCCTATAAATGCCTGGAAAAGATTCGGTTTTCAACAGGGTTCAATAGTGCCTTTACAGATTGCGTATACTGCACGAGTATTCATTACAGGACAGATGGATGTCTTCAAATCAACTATAACTTGTACCTCACTGTAATTTAAGGAGCATGAGTCACTGAGAACTAATCAACAGTTAGACATAATACACACCATGAACTCCAATTTTTTCTTCCAGGAAGGGAATTCTGTAGGAGTTCTGTAGGAATTCTATAGCAGGAATGGACACTCATGGCCCGGGTTGTCATATCGTAAATCTTGTTGAAGCTACTGGGAGCTAGGAGCAATCAGGCAGTAGGGAAATACCAAGGTCAGACATCTGGTGACTGAACTCTACCAGGCTTCAATTCCATGGCCAGTGCTCCTCTGAAAAAAGATTCTGAAACCGGAGCAAAGTGTATCTGCAAATATATGATTACTGCATTACCAACTGATCTGTAATCTGCATTCTATCTGATTACCTGGCACAATATGGCACAGACCTCTTCTATCTGAATAGTAATGTAAATGCATCGACCCGTCTTCATTCTTTTCTACTCTAAAAGATGGAGCATTCATCTCCTGAGGAAAAACAAACAAAAACAAAACTTCAGTATATTTTGCTGGTGAATTCCACTTGTACAAAAGCATCCTGTGTCTTAATAAAATAAGCAGTAAGCTGAATAAGCTGAAATATAGAAAATTAAATATGCTCACCTGTGAAGGAAAATATACTATGCATTAGAGCCAATGTACTAAATAATATCTAATGTTGAGGAATACTTAGAAAAAAATTATTATAAAAAATTGTCCTAACATTTTGTAGTAATACATTTCAGAACATAGGAGAGCCTGTTATTGCATCTTTTTTCCATTATTTGTTCACACCTATGAGATATTGCTCCTGCAGTTGCAAACGCCAGCAGAGTCCACCCGTACCTGCTCAGTAATTGCTACTTGAACTTGCCTGGTAAGAAAGGGACAGGTAGCTGTGCAATGCATCCAGGTTCTCTATGAACTCGTAGAGATTTCCACCCAGTGTCCTCAGCATGTGGTCATAGCCTGAGCGTTTACAGAATTCAAAGAAATACTCTCCAAACTCTCTCAGAACCATGTCAGCAGGAACACCTGGCAAAATAAAGGTACCTTAACGGATATGAAAGGCTTAGAAGTTCTTGAAATGCTGTCAGGTGGATTAAGAGTGAATACAGAAAATCTGCAACATAGGGAGGGCGTTCCAAAGAGCACAGGAGACTAAAACCTGGGCTGCAGTCTCAGGCTTCACCTAGGATGGTTCATTTTTCAGGGACGGTGACACATACCTAATATTTTGCAGGCTTTGTCGACGAGCTGCATTGTGATCTCATCTTTGTAAACCTCAAAAGTCAAGAAAGAATCCTGGACTCCGGCCTGCAGTCTGCAACAGAGAAGACAATATTCTTGTCTCAGCAGTGCTGTATATATAACATGCTTGGGTGACCCAACTGGCATTCATTAAGCACTGTTTGCTGTTAACCCACTCCTTAACCACCTTCAAGCATTATATTGGAACACGTTACCTCCCCTAACGGTTTAAGAGTATTGTTTTAACATGGCTGAATGGTGGTGTCTAGCTTTCTTCTACTTCATGTTATGGTATTATGGTAAACTCTTTCAAGAATTAAGGCATCATACTGAGGGGCAGCTAGAGCGAGCCGAGTCTTAGTTTGTCTTCCGGTTTACTGGCTCGTTCAACGTGGCCACAATACCAAGCTCTTGGGTCTGCACAGACTTGACTGAAAACTTGCTCATTTTTTATACTGGCTTCAATTATAGGTATGTATCTAAGTATAATTTATATATCTTTATGTCTTGGAAAATACCATATAGCTCACAAAGTAAAGACAAAACCAGAGAAGATGATTATCTTTGGCTGCTTTTCTGAAAGTCCTGGAATTAAACGGACTTCATATCAAGGATGACATCTTTTCAGTGTAATTACTTTTCGATATTGTCACAGTGAGCCAGCGAGTCTATTGCACAATTGTCTATAAGAGTAAATGTCATCCTTAATTATCTGATAAAACAAATTAACTGGGACAAATTAGTATCAGAGTATGAAGTGTCACAAGGTAAGAAACTCCTGCTTTTGCCCCGCTATTTACATTTAAGAATTACTTGAGATACACATCAGCTGCTGTTTACCAGTGAGAAATTATAATCCTCTGCTGCTAAATTCCTGAGCATTTTCTTTCAATATTTATTGGGAACACATTACCTTAATTTTTCCCATGTTTCTTCACCATACTTTTCAACCACCAAAGACTTCAGGCATGTGTTTATAAATCCATACTGCAAAAGCAAATGCATGAACATGGAAAATACATACTGATTTTCAAAATGCAGCCCAAATGCCACCTTTTTGTATGCAAGATTCCACTGCTAATTTTATATTGCAAAAGAGGAAGTAACAGTGTTGGACAGCCATTATGTCTTTCAGTAAACAGCATAGCCTTTCTCTCAGCATTCCACAAGCGTTCAGAGAAACAGAGCCAACGTATCCCATCCTGTTTTGCAGGTACGGACGCAGAGACAGCAGGTCAGGGCTCTGTGGGGCCTGTGCGCGCAGCCTGGAGCACGAACCCTGCGGCAGCTGGAACAGCAGCCGCGCACAGCTGCAGCACCCGGAGGGAAGTTTGGCTTTGCCCTGGCTGCTGCTGTTGGCGTTAGTACCGACACACCGGGCACTGCAGATGGGGGGAAAAAATGTTGAAAGGATAACCGTAAGTAGCACCGGAGCTAAAGGATAACCCAAAGCAGCAGCAGCCTAAGGATGGCGCGGCACCAAAGCAGCGCGGGCTCGCATCGGCACGGCTCGCAGCCGGCTGGTCCCTCGGGCCGGCAGCTGTCTGTCCGTCCCGACAGGAGCTGTCTGTCCGGCCCCGACAGGACCGGTCTGTCCCGACTCGCCCCCGCTCCCCTCCCGCAGGCACCGCCCGGGGCTGGCGGAGGGTCCGAACCGCCTGCCTGCCCCTGCGGCTCCCCGCCGCCCGGCCTCGGGCAGCCCCCCCCGAGCCGCCCCCCCCCGCCCTCCGCCGCCCGCTCACCATCCTGCCGCCTCCGCCGCCGCCCGCGGGCTCCGGCCGCCACCGCCGCCGCCTCCCGCCGCGCCCGCCCCGCTGCCTGCCCGGGGGGCGGCGGCACGGCCAGGCCCGGCCCCGCCGCGCTCGCCCGCGGCTGCCAGCGCGGTGACAGCCGGTGGCCGCCGGCAGGGACGCGGTGCCGCGGCAGAGGGAGCTGCCCAGAAAGGCGCGGCTGGGGGCATCCGTCGCCCGCCTGGCCTGGCCGGTCTGGGGCGGGAAACGCGCGTTTTGTGTAGTTGCCGGGGTTGCAGGAATTCGGAGTGATGCCGAAGAGCATCTCTGTGAAATGGCATCGCCGCCACGTTTGCAGGTCACGGCAGGGTCCCGGTCCCCGTTGCGGCCTGGCCAGGTGGGACATAGCGTGGTGGGACCCAGCTGGATGCGGCAGGGTGCAGGCAGGCTCACCGGACCCACTGGGGCGAGCAGCCGGGAGGGTGACAAGAGGGGAGGGTGTCTCTTGCCAAGGGTTTCTTACAACTGCTCTTAGCAGCGCAGGAACAGTGATGGTGGAGTCAATAACCCCACTTGCCCAAGGACAGGTGGTTTGTAGGGAGCAGCAGTATCTTTCCTTCGTCTGGTGGATGCTGCTGAGCCGTGCGCTGCTGCCATAGGCCTGATGAGCAGCAGGAGGTGAAGCCACTTGCCCACGACTGCCCGTTGTCCAGGCTGCATCTGCAGCCACCCGGCCTGTCTGAGAGGAAAGGATGGCAGTAGGGATGTTAGGGAATACAATGATTTGGTTTAGATGCAATGAATTCACGGGGTTTAGTGTCTGGCAGAGTTCTCTCATTCCCTAGGTTTATTTTTGGAAGAATTATTTGTAGGTCACATTTGAGAGTGGATCCTGAGAGGACACGATGGAGAACCGTGTGGGGAAAAACACCCTTCCCCAGATGAAGATGAGTTTCTGTCCTCTGTCAGGCAAACACGCACAGGCAGCTCTGTGGGTGGTGAGAGCCCTGTTCCACCCACCTCGTTGCTGCTCTTTGGTGCAGGGGTTGCAGGACACTATCGGGGACCGCGTACTGAGTCAGCGCTCTGTGCCGGTCTGGCAGGGATGGTTTTGCTCGTGGTGTGATGATTCCAAGACGTTGTGTTTGTTGCTCTATCTCTGATTGCTCAGCCCTCTTCTCAGGTGCCGTACATGTCCAGCAGGCACACCAAAACCTGGTGGTAGCCCTGCACTGGGCACGGGTGCTGCTCTTTAAACCATCACAGCCCTCCCGCCAGCCCTGTGCTGGCCCTGTCCTCCCATAGGAAGGATCTCAAAATATACTCCCCTCATCCTTTCCATCCCACAGATGTTAGCGACTCTCATGAGACCTCACCGATCAAAAAAAAAACCTGTTGGTTTTTTTTTTCCCCTCAAAAGCTGTATTCTTAGCCAAATACTAGTTGGATGCTGGCTTAGGAGAAGAGAAATAATGAAAGCCCATACACCCACTGTATTCCTGCAGCTGCGCTGGGGAGGACTAGTGTAGCACAGAAATATATACGCAAACCCCTCTGTATTTCCTGGACAACATCAAATATTTATTTAAACATACACCTGTCGGAGCTGGCCTTAGCCCGTGCAACAGACGATTTGCTCTCCCTACTGCGCTTGTACGGAGCACCCATGCCCGCTGCTGAGCAAAAGGCAGTGTGGGATCCGCAGCCCCCAGCTCCCAGCCCCGCAGCCCCCTGCCCTGCAGCCCCCC
>RSEF01000009.1:10077626-10099259 GCA_003993805.1 Himantopus leucocephalus
CGCCCCCCCACCCCCCGAAGGGTGCAGACACTCTTATTTTGGTTACCTTAAAAATAGCGTGTGGGGCGCGCAGCCGGGCGCGCTGCTTCAGCGCAGGCTGCAAAGTAACTAAAAATAATCGGGTTTGGAGTTCATGACCGTCAGTGCCATCCATACCGATGTAACGCACTATGAGGAGACTGATTTTTTGTGTGTGCAAATTTTACCCGCATAAATGTGCTGTTGATATGAATGCAAACAGTTTGACGCTAGCAATGACAAATCGGGAAGGTAAAGCTAAAGTAAATGGAAGAGGAATAACCACCACATCATCCAAGAATTGTATGGGTTTGCTTATTGCCTTCAATTTATAAATTAATTTCTATTATACATCAATAAAACCAATTTTCAGGTTTATAAAACCTGAATCACTGGAGGGATTTGCAAATAAAGACGCACTTTAGTATCTTCTTTTTCTTATTGTATGTGCGACACCTAAATAAGCAAGCCAATGATTTTTAGTAGCAAAGATTAGGAACTATCAAAAAGGTTTGGAGGTGCAATTCAGATGAACTATCCAAAATTCAAATTAATACCCATATGCTAAATCTATATTACATAAGGTATTTCATACTGGAATTGAATTTATCATTCTAGGTTTAGCTCCTCTTTGGTTAGAGAATTGATCCTACTATTTTTTTCAGGTCTGTTTGTCGCTATGAGAAAAAATTGGATGAAGAATCTTCAAATCAGGATTGTTTGTGTGCAGGTCACTGGGCTGCTCGCCCTTCACAGTCCATGGCCCATGATGTGCTTTTGGCCGCTTCTATCATCTCTAACTAGATAACAGAAGCCTTTCAAGTAAGAGAACAGAAAGGAAGAGAGAACAATTTATAATACGCTTCTGGTGTGACTCTTTTTAAAATTTCTATATTCCTTTGGCACAACTTATTCAGTGCTTCCTAGAATTTTGAGATCAGCAGCTATTTCTGTGTGTAATCACCAGTCTTTAATCAAAGACGGAACACCCTACATGTTTCTGTGTCTCAGCCCACTCTGTGTAAAACGAAGACAACAATACTCCCCTTCCCAATCTGTCAGTGTGCTCCAGTGATGGTGATTATGGTCTCTCTTGGTGCAGTGTGTTCAGGTTTCTTAGTCTGTACCGGACCCCGTTGCAGTGCTCTGGCACCTGCTGCCACCCACTGCAGGGCCAGCGGAGCAGGTATATTTGGGGATGTAAAAGAGAGGTTAGAGCAGGGTGTCTTTAATTTCAGAGGGTTTCTTGCTTCTCAGAGCACATAGGGTGGATGGGTATAAGGTCAGACAGAACTGCGTATCGGTATTCTCCTGGCCTCTAACCTGCGGGGCTGCGCCTCGCTGCAAGGGCACAGGGTACCTTCAGTTGAAGTATGTGTGAAGGGTGGGCTTCACCTGCGCACAGCCTGTCCTTCCTCCCATAACCAGCTCGGTGTCCAGTGCTGAAGATGGGGTCAACTCCTGATCAAGTGCATCGGTCCCTTATAAAGAGCTAAAAGTGATGTGTCTGGAAGCCAAACAGCCGCCTAAGGACTGTGTTACTGGCCCTGTAAAATTCTGCAACATTCCCAGCAGTTTGTGAGCAAGCGTGTCTTATGTTTCTTCTGCCTTCGTGGCAAAAAATCCATTAATTTGGAAAGGGGGTGCTGTGGCCTTGCAAAAAAGACACTCATCCACAGCTGACAAAAAATAATTATGTCAAGAGCTAGTTTCCCCTGGCCTTTTGTTGTGCTTGTACCCAGCTAGTACTAAACAGCATCCTTGAGCGCTAGGTAGTTCAGCAAAATAAATGGGCTATCTGCAAAAGCTGTATATGGTTTTTTTTTCAATTAGATGAGAAGTGAAAATATGCAATATAGCACTTTATAACTTCTGGTTGCAGCCTTGGAGAATGCAGTCGTAGTCTTTCATAGCCTGTGTATTCAAGGACGTCCTCCTTTTGACTTCTTTTTCTTTCTGTTGTGTGATTATTAGCAACAATGCAAAGCCATATGGTAGTTGCCATGGTGGAGGGGCTGCTCCCATAACCGTCTGGGCAGAGCACATTCTAAACATTGCAGTCTGGAGCCCAAAATACCCCAGCAGTAACAGAATCCTTTCTCCAAGCGGTTGCCAGCACTCTCTCCTACTGAAGACCCCTAAGACGCAGTCCTTTTTAGCATACGTCCTTCAAACGCAGCCTCACATCCGTTGTTCAGCTATCATGTGCTCACATTTGGCTTGAATTAGCCTGCACAGTGACTTTTTAGTGACTCGGAGAGAAAAAGAATCTGTTCTTCTACCAGTGGAAACCAAAAAGGAAGTTTTATATATATGTATTGGTAGGCTTCCAGTACTTCACGCCACCAAACCATGAGGACAGCTGATGTAGAGCCTAGATTAGGAATAAAAATAAACACAGAAGATGCGCTGCCCTGCATAGTTTGGATGGCTCCAATTTTTGAAATATATATTTTAAAACCCCAACAGTTAGATTTGATTTCTTATTAAAGACCCTGGGCAAAATGTAAATGTCATTAATATAGGCTAACTGAACAGAAGAGAAATTGTACTAGTGCAGGCTTTACCCCCGAGAAGGCTTTCAAAACCCAGCTCCTCTGGTTAGCTGTTAAGCTGAGCTGGAGATGGGAGACTGAGTCAATCGTATTTAAATCAGCTGCACCAAATTGTCAGGAAAAGTTACCGGCCCAGGTCCACAACCTATTCACAAGCACCCTTCACCCCACTGATGGGGAGGGAGAGGAAGGAATGAATGATCCGGTGGGAGAGCTGGGTGGCCTTGGGCATTGTTCCCTCTGCCCTGGCTTTCCCCGAGTGCCGCCGTGGCGCTCCCCTCTCCCTGCGCGTGACCCACCTTCCCTTCCCGGGCACTCCGCTCCTCCGAGCCGGGGAAGTCAGGGCTGCATCTGTGAACGTACCTGTAACACAAAGGAGAAACAGGCCCTGCCGATACATTTGCTGCATGAAACCTTCCATTTAAAGTCTTCGTGCATGTTCCTCTGGGTATTTTCTTTAGCTTGCCTCTTGTATCGCTACTTACACTCAGGAGCTACCATCCAATAGCTTTGTTTTCCAAATAGAAAATAGCTCATTACTTGTATTTCTGCCTCTGATTGCTAGGTAATGAAATTTGTTCCAGCTTTTAACATCACTGCAACAAGCTACAAAGAATCATTTGTCTCAGCTGCCTGGGCCAGGCTCGTTTCTGCTGCAGCTCACAGACGGCGCAGTTATCCAGGAGACTGGAAGAATGCAGTCAAGAATAATGCAAAACTGGGTAAAAGCCAAGGCTCATCAATCTTGGGTGCTGTGCTATTACATCTGTTTTGCACTCCGAGCCACGCAGCTCAAACGTATTAGCATATGGAGCTGTTTGGTCGCTTTCTGGGGTCTTGTTCCTTTGGAAAAGTAACTACAAAGTTTTGGGTGCTTGTGTCACACGAAGGAATAGCACGATACTGGCCTGCGCACGCTGTGCTGTTCAACAAGGCTGAGTCTGAGGGGTCTGTGGTATATTTCTCTTCCACCCCACCAGCTTCCCTTCCCCGTGCTTTGGAAGGAGGGCCTTTTGGGTGCTATTTATGTCATCTATCATCTGCTACGTAATTCATACAACTCCAAGGGCACAGTTCAAGAACTCAAAGCAATTTTGCAGCACATCCCCAGTAACGTCAAACCAACAATGACCGGTAAATGTTGGCACTAGCTTTATTTGGCTTTAATATTGTGAGAAGTTGCTGCTTTACTTTTGGAAATGTTAATCTAGCTATCCTCCATTGTGGCATATAGAATATCTGGGGGTTTTCTTCTTAAGAGTTGCCCTCGGGTTTCCTGTGGCTGCGGGTCTTAATTACAGCTGTAACTGCTAAAGTGCAAATCTTTCTGAATACACTGGTTACCCAAATCCACTGATGGATTTACTTTCCTTTTGTTTGAGTTCTGCCCCAGATGTTCTCCATCACATCCAGTCTTGTTTCACATGAAACAGCTCTTTCTTCTAGTGAGCTTTCCTACTGAACCACCTACCACGGATGCTCTCTTGGTGCTTTAGATGTAACATGCAACGTCCTCGCTGCTTTTACTCCTCTGAGTAATATTTTGCAATAGTATTAATTATACAGCGTGCTTAGATTTCTCATACCATTATTAACAAATACATGTTTACTCTGGCTTTCCTCATTTGAACTGAACCTGTGAGCTATATCCCGTGTGCTGTCTTTGACTGAAAAATACTTGGATCCATTCTGTGCAAAGGTGAAGTTTAACATCCTTTTTTGTCGATAGGGACAAACTGTTCTACAGCTTTAGGAGGGGCACAAGCCCAGTGTGGTCTCAGTTTTCAGAGGACTATAGCTCCCATGATCCCCAAGAAGAATTGGACCTGAGCTTTGACAGTGATGCACTTGGGGAAAAGGAGGAGGTATAAAAAAAATCTTCCCTTGCTTAAGCAAGGGAAGTAAAGTTTGGAAGTAATTAGGGAGTGGTAAATAGAGAGTCATAAACTACCATGGAAAATCCAGTGGAAATCTGTGATGGTAATACAAGAGAAGCCCAAAGTGCAGAGAGAGGCAGCTAAGGAGCTCCAAGGAAACTGTAACGTTATCAAGTAGAAGGGCTATTAACCAGCAGTTTTTAAATGTCCAAGCAAGGATGGCTAACAAGTTAAAAGAGCGTAAGTTCTAAGGACCAAATACAGATTCTACAAAAGCGGAAGGAGAAGGAAGCCTGGAAGAACGCAGTGCTTGCCTCCGTGCCGGGTGCGTGCCTGTGGCTCTTTAAAAGCCCAGTGGGATGAAGGCTCCTGTTCCTCCTGCGCAGGGAGGAGTGAGGCAGGCGATAGGTGCTGGTTGGTTGTCAGGGCAGCTTTGTTTTTCGTAATGGGCTCTACAAGGGGTAACTGGAGAACTAAAGTGGCCCGCCTGGCCTGTGGTAGGGTGAGGTGGTGGGATAAGAAACTCAGATACGGACTAGCTGATAGCAAGTAATAAGAGGTAGTTGAAGGTAGCCTTGTGTTTTCTGCATCTCCACCTACAACTGTAATCTCCTTTTTGATCTCTCCTTTTCGAAACTGTAGGTGTTGGTGATGATCTAACCAGCACCTGACTCGCCAACCATTTGTCCTTGGAGGGCTGGGCAGGGACAAGGGCAGCAGCGTGGTGTGATGGGGGAGTGGCTGTCACCCTGGCGAATCCCTTTGGAGGATTACCCAAAAATCTCCATAAATTTCCTTTCAGCCTATAACCACCCACTTGCATCCAATCCATGATGAACAAACTTGAAAGGCACAGTCTGTTGAGAAGATATGCAGAGTGGAGAAGAGCTAAGCTCTACACTACAAACAAAACAAGAGAAAAGATCCCTGTGATGCACTTTCTGAGGTTTATTGTGTATTCCGTCTTCCCTGTGTATCTCTGTAAAATGAATATTGTAATGCAGGAAGGTCTTTCCCCCCCCAAATCAGAAAAATATAGCTGAAACAGCTACCATTAGGTGTTTAAAAAGATTCACCCTGAAGTTTAAATTGTTGGTCTGACTTCTACTGTGGCTGATTACACTAATCCTCAGTAACAGAAAGTACCTTTTTGTAAATTAGCAGTGGTAAAAAAAAAAAAAAAAATCAGCGCAGGCTAGTTACTGAAAATGCACTGCAGTGTTTTGGGCTGTTTGTAACGTACTGTGGGTGTCCAATAGCTCTTACGGATTAATTAGGGGACAATAGCAGACTTTGTCCTGGTTTTGGATTTGTGCTTGGCTTTGCACTGATATGAGTACTACATATAATACAACTGAGATTTTGAGAGTTTTAATATTAAATATGGAGCCACATATATCTAAGATCTCCAGCAATTCCCCTTGAGACTGATTTTTTCCTCTGAAAATTAGTTTTGCCAAAGTCAGTGTTTTCTATTCTTGACTTGGACCATCTTGGTTTCATCAAAAATGGTTCTATATAGCGTGTCTTTGAGTGAGGCTAGGGAATAAACGTCTCTCTCTCTTATTTTAAGATGAATCATTTTGTTGAAAGGCTGTTTTGTTTAGAATAAGAACGTGTATCTTTGCCTCTCTCGTGTATGCTTGAGCTAGTTCTGCCCTAGCTGGATGAAGCAGTTAAGCTGTAGCTACACGGAACCTGACAAAGACTGTAAAACTGTCTAAGAAGCAGGGTAAATAGCCTGAGCTCAGCTCTAGGCGGCTAGCAGGACCAGGACTGGCCAGTTAGTGCGCGTGTGTCCCATGTTCCAGTGTAGATTTGTCATACACTTTGGAAACTGGCAGTGTCCTCGCGATGGGCATAGCAGAAAGCTGCCCAAATCTGGAAAGGTCATTGGCCTTTAAAAAATACTGTTTGCAACTGCAGCTAACCCCTTACTGCAGCGTGTGTGACAGCTTTGCTCCTTCTTTTCCTGAGCAGGGCTGCTGCTCTCACTGTTGAAAGCAAGGGAAATCCAAGCCCTGGTCTTTCATGGAGGGGGGGACAAAAGCTAGGGTGGGACATGGCTGTGGAATTAGTCAAGTGGGACGATGTGTATTTGCACATGGAAACCAGGAGCTGTTCTGTAATATGAATTACAGCTCGGAGGTGCAATGCTAACTTTGGCTGCGTGGAATACTATGGAGACAGCATTGTATTTTGTTTGTGTGGCCAGCAAGCACGCTGTAATTTGTTTGTGTGCATGTAACTGTTTCAAATTGTGCAGCATCACACTGCTGTTGGAGTAATTTGTCCTCTCTGCTGCACGCACAGCAGCGCCTGCAGCCCCTCAAGGAGCGTGCTGTGGCTTTGCTCGCCTCCCGTGTTGCTGCTTGGCGAGTTTCCCCCTTTCTTTTCTCCCTTCTTTTTCCTGCTCTGACAGAATAGCCTTCTGGGAAAGGCAAAGCTGAGTACTTCTGAAGCGCTGCAAACAAAACAGCTCCAAATGAACCTCGACGGGGACGATCTGTGCCACACGGCAGAGCCATCACAGCGCGCAGGATGTGCAAGCTGCAGGGCTGGTGAGGAGCCCTACGGATCGGGCATCCTCACGCTCCTTTACCAGTAGCAGCGTTTGTGAGAAATAGATTAAAACTAGTTTGTTAATTTGTTTTAAAATGTTAATTGATTTTTGCTTGATGGGCCTGTACGCTGTGTAAAGTAAACATCAGTCACCATGTACCACCTCTTCAAAGCCTGGTACGAGTGATACCTGTAATGCAGGTGAATGGTGGTGTCCACATTTTCCTAAGGGAAAACAGAACAGCAGTGCAACCTGCACTGTGGTACAGGGGAGATGATCCAGCACATAGCTCCAGAGCTGCTGGCCATCAGATCTGTACTCTGGATCTTCTTTCGTTAGCTGAAATAAGCAAGTACACACGTAAAACTGGAGAGATGTGAGTTTCTGACTGAGAAGCAGAACCACCAAGCAGCTAATTGGGAGGAGGCTAGCTCCAACTTGTCCAGCTGTTCTGTCCCAACAGCTTGCCTGATGGTGTAATACATTAAAAACAACAGTAATCCTGCTGTCCAGTAACGTGTATAGGCTAGTTACTATAATCTTAACTACAGCTGAAAGCAGAAATGCAGGAAGGAATCTCACAGGTAAAGCCGACCCAAATCTATAGCAACGAGCTTTTCAAAGGATTGGCCATTGAGATGAGCTAAGTCACAGTGGCTTCCACTGCTCACCAGACTTCCTCTTGCTGCCCCTAAGCCAACAGGTTCATTCCTCGTTTTGCCCTGTGGCAAGAGCCAGCTACAAAAAATTGTAAAGCAGTTTTATGCATGGAACTCCCTGGAGCTTCTCGAGCAACAGGCACTACGTCTTCTCTCGCCTCACTGTAAGTATGGGCATTAAAGAGCAGATCTCATTGCTTGCTTCCAAATCTAGGGTGAGAGAATGGTTAATTGCATGACAAATACTAAAGTACCTTTTGAGGCTGTTTTTCTAATATAGGCTAACATCCTCAGCTATATGCCTTGGTTCCCGTCTTTGGGGATAAGAGATGGGAATAGCAACGGAATATCCTGATGCCAAAATAGTGCCTGGCCCTGAGCAGCAGGATCACCGCTGTTGTGCAGGCTGCCCCGGCTTTGGGCTTTTCTGACAAGTACTGCTTGTGGCATAACTGTCTGAAAAACTGTCCCGCGTTCAGGGTCATTCCTATGACCCCTGCATCTCCTGCATTGCAAGTATTTCCTTGCACAATGCTTAAACAAAGGGAAAATGAGGCAGAACTGTTTGACCAGTCATCCAGCACCAGAGCGCTTTGTGGTCAAAGTAATGCTGAAGAATCTTTCAAATCCACGCATGTCACCAAAATATAATTAAGACGCAGGGTTACCCAACAGAGCTCTTGATTCATAGGACTAGGACCGATGAGCACCAGGAAAGTAATAGATTTTATTGGGTAATCTGTGTGTTTGGATGCACAATCCTTCAAGCCAAGTCATTCTCACAGGCCTGGGAAATCCTTGAAGGACAATTTCTGCCATTACCAGAGGTCTTCCTTAAAAACACAGAGCAAAAGCCTCTGCATTTCACCCATCGTGTAATACCAAGGAGAAAACACTGTGAGTAAAATCCTGCTCTAGTGGTTGAATTCCTGCTAACTTCAAGTAGACATCTTTTTTCCTTCTGGCTGCAGAAACGAGCCCTTGGAGGAAGGTGTTCTCAGCAAGGAGCCTGACGAAGCACTGTGCGCGTCTGACGGCCAGCTTGGCACCGCCTCGCCATGTGCAGCACCTGGGCTCCGGTGGATGTTGGGCACACGTAGGCCTCAAAGGCTTATTAAGTTTTAAGCAAAGATTTAAGTTTGAAGTTTAGAAGGCCTCCATAAGATATGTGTCGGTAATATGTATGCTACTATGAATAAGGAGGTAGGTCTTGAGCAATGTATTATTGGTAAGCAAACTAAAACGCTCTACTGAGAATAAAAAAAAAATATATGTACATGTGTAAATATGTGACTACGTGCGTATATATATATAAGTATATTTTAAAGAAAGACATCTGGCACAAGTAACGCCTTTGCAGCAATGAGAGCCTCCTGCCTTGCTCCGGTTTGTGTCCAGCACTGCGGCAGTTGCACAGACCTTGGTGGCCGGGGCAGCTGCGCACAGGAGGAGGAGGTCACAAAGCTTAGTGCAAAGAGTTTCCATCAGGAGGGAAAATCCTAAAAATGATATCATAAGCTAACGCTGACACACATGGAAAGAGCTTGGCAGAGTTACGTAAAGGATTGGTTGGTATGGTGTAGATTTCTGTGCAGGGAAGGCTGGCTTGGATTGTTTTTTGGTGGCGAATATCTAGGAAAGAGAGGAGAAGTGGAAGAGGACATTGTCCCTGTGGCACAGCCTGGATGAGAGACGTGGGGGAGAGCATCTGTCGTTCGTCTCAGTGGCCAGGCCAGCCCAAACCACCACAGGCGTAAAGAGAGAGACAGAGAGTGTTAAGGTTTATGACTCTGGAGATATATGACTAGAAAATTAATTTTCCCTATGGGAAGAACTGCATCTATTTCACCGCATGATTTTTGCAGCTATTTAGCCCTCTTCAGACCACACTGGCCTCCTAGCGAGTTTTTTTAGGAGTTTGGCAGAAGGTATGCAGAGCCAGGCTTTGATGCTCCTCTCTCCTTTCTGGATGCTTTCCTACCAATACTAAAAAGCAACTCTGGAATATCATAGCATTTCTCCTCATAGGCATCTACACGTATTTGCTTGTTAGTAAGCACCATATGTCACTCTTTAAACAGCCCAGTACTGTATTTACTGGGACCTGAGTGTGTGTGATAAGTAACACCACAGCTCCTGTATATGATGTACCAGCTATACATTACACAAAACTTCAATAAACAAATAACTTCTAATCATTTCTCCCCCTTTCAGAAATACATTTATATATATGTTCTCTTACCCAGGTTGAAGAAGTGTTTGGATTGTTATTAAGGGCAACAGATGTATTTGAATAAGGGCTTTTTGGGATGTCTGACTGTTCATTGGAATAAGTCCTTGAAGTCAGGGCAGTTCTGAAAGGTGAAAGCAATATTAAATAAAAAAATTATTAAAAAAAAAAAACCTAACCAAACCCATGCTGCTCTCCTTGAGTGAAAATCTACAATGAAATGAATCACCCTTTTAACTAATTGAAAAATTCTTTAGACATGTTTCTCCTACAGCAACTGGGACAGCATTAGGCTGATTGATGGGGCCTGTGAAATGATCTTTAGGACTTTCCACACTGACCAAAAATCTTCCCGACTCCTAATAGTCCAGCTGGCCTGGAGACAGAGCGAGGGATGTCTTCGTAGATCCTTGGGATGCATTCAAAAATGCAGTTTTTCTTTCAGCAATGTAAGTATATATAAGTCTTTGGTACTTTTCCAGCCACTCACTTAAACTTGACCATGTATTGAGCACTAGGTGTGAAAGAAATATACATGTCTTTAAAAGTTAACAAGAAAAGGATTTTTGTTTGTTTAATTTAGAAGCTGGCATTCTGCCTCACGCTTTTTCTAGTTGCTAATAGCAGGCACCTTCAATCTCCGCCAGGTCCTGAGAACGGCTAGAGGCACCGAGTACACAAGAGGACAGGATTTACACCTTTCTGTTTGGCTGACTTCGCATAATTTGGCAGAAGAAAAATCTTTGGCATTCCTGGTTTTAAGAAATCTGCAAAGTAAGCGAGGTTTGCTGAGCTGTTGCCTGATGTCTAGGAGTTGCTAAACTGTGACAGCATTTCGACAATGAAATGGCTAAAATAGCACAAGTGTCGCTCCTGTTATTTCTAAAATACCTCGGGACTAGCCTAGAATTTACTTGCTTTTCTTTTCCTGAACAATCCAGTAGTAGAGACAAGGTTTGCAGTTAACATTCATCCCATGTGTATTTCATTAATGCACACATTTGTTAAACTCTTGTTCTGCTAAGATGCCTACTTGATTTAAAAAATAAAATAAAATTGGAAATCTTTGAGGAGGAGAATTGATGAACGTCTTTAGCTAAGGTGAACCCAAACCCTTGCAAGTTAATTAAGAGCCTTCTTAAAGGCAGGCAGATTGATGGCAAGGTCACAAAAGGACACTGGCCTTTTTGGGCAGAACTCTGGGTGCCTAGATCAAAGGTTATGTTCTAGGAAATGAAAGGGAAAAAAGAAAGAAATCCTGCTCAATACCTGTGTATACCTGGAAAGCGCTCGATGCCCAGATCTGGCACTGGACATGCTCAAAAATGCTCAGGTCTGAGACCTGGCTGCCAGGCTTGTAGGTCAGCCTGGTCTTGGTGGGACCCTCTAGAGAGCAGAGATGGTAGCAGACAACCCAGGCACTGGCACACCGTGGGCTGTCCCCGCCGGTGGCTGCTGCACGGGGCGATGGGAAGGCGGAGGTGGCCCTTCCTCTGCAACCCCGCTGCTGAGAGATGGGGGAGCTGGACCCCTCCGCTCAAGGGAGGACCCAAGTCTCCGGGGGGAGAAGGGTGTCAGGAGAGGAAGCCCTGCTGCCTCCCAGCGAGTCAGCCACCACGGGTGCCACCATCCCATTACTCCTCCAACAGCCCTCCCCACAGGGGACTGGTCCCGCTGCTGCACCTCTTGAACTTGGAGGAAATATTTGCTCAGTGACTCAGGGAACAGGGGCTGGAGCTTTAACGATAAACACTCTTTTTCATGGGCAAATGAGTGGGAAGAGTTTCTAATATATGTGTATACATACAGTTGTCCTGCATATTTGAGACGTCAGAAATATGCCTTACAAAGGCCTTTAGAGTAAAATTGAAGGAAATTGGTAAGTAATACTGATCAAAAAATGAAACTGTATCATTTTGAAAACGACAGAATATTGTGATTGGTTTGTATTTTCACCTCCTTTTTTTTTTTCATGCTACAGTCCTGCAACCAGTAGAAAGTAATGAAGCATATAACTGAACCCGTATTATTGGCTGAAAAAGGTTTCTGATGATAGCACATGCCTATGCCTCGTTGCTGTAACTTCTCAATTAGAAGAACCAGAAAAGTAGGTGAGGGAGAATATAGTTAAGCAATTTGCAGGATTTTTTTTATTCCTCAATTCCCATTTAGACATGATAGTATCCCATTGAACTGAGAGGGAGAAAATTATATTCCAGAAATAATTCTTGTTGCCTGTCTTAAATTTACTACTAGTATGCTCTCTCCATACCAAGACAGAAGTGTTTTACACATTCAGATTCTCTTTACCATGGTATCAAACTTGCTGTTTGCTCAAATTAAGGAATATCATGAGTGCGTGCATTAAAAAATGATTTTCAAGAGTGCTATGCACAATATACCTCATTTGAGGAATATTGCTTGGCTTATGCTATACGGGCAGAATCTGCAGACTCTCTAACAGCATTTTAAATCAAAGTAGTGATTTTAGTAATGACATGAATAAAACATCACCTAGGCAGGTAGCTGGAGCCAAATAAGCCTTGAGAACTGGCCACAAGTGATTTCAATCCCTAGAAAGAATTTGGGTCACAAAGAGATGCTAAGGAATGTGATTGCCAACCTGAGCATCACCTAGAAAAGCTGTTACTATTTGTTCAAATATCTTTATTTTTTTTATCAGCACAGCAAGCTTGTGTAAAGTACATCAGTAACAATGAACTTCTGTTGCTATACACTGCATTTATATTAGGAAGATTTTGCCATACATCTGATACACCCATCCCAGGAAAATGGTCTTGCAGATAGATTTTTATTCTAGTGTATGTAGCTTTTCATCCATTATGATCTTGTTTTTTTCTGCACTTTGTCTCTTAATGTCTTGAGAAACTGTAGCCACTTCACGGGAGTGGGTCTGTGCTACCAAGTATTAACATACCATGCCCTCTCACCAGGGTGTTATTTATTTAGGTATTTTCCATAGGTAAAAAAATAACTCATTGGCATCAAAAGCTTATTCTTACCTTGCGTCCACGTCATGACCGTTCAAAAAGGCAGGCTCAGCACACCTGGGCCTGATTTACCGAGCCCACTGGATGCTCTGCACGAGAGACACATGCATGCGTAGGTGATCTCATGCATGTTCACAGCAGGTTCAAGATATCTAGTATGTGATTATTTTTTTTTCTCATTCGCTTTAGGCCTCCTTTCAGCCTGAAAGGCTAAGAACCATAATCTCATTCCTGAAGACACACCTTGCTTCCAGCCACACCTTCCCCATAACCTGCCTTATCTACACCATTTGCGAGCTTTTTTGTAGAAGACTGTCTATTTTTTTGTGCTTGTCTAGTGCCGGATATGAGAACTGTTTGTTGGCCCTTTCGTAACAGTGTAGTAAAGATAGTAGCAATAATCTTATGGTTGAAAGAGGCATCTTGTATGAATTTATTGTCATGGTATAAAATTTGTTAAAAGATCCCTTTTTGCATTGAACTCAACCTTGTAAGTGGAGAGCTGTTTAACAGCTGAAGGACAGTTGTGTTTTTCACGGACGTTTCACGTTTTTTGCACAGAACTAAAAATGGACAGTTGTACCACGCAACGTGCTTAACTACTTGGTGGTCGTGTGCCATTACCATCTCACAAACACCTTTGCCTGCTGAAAGCCTTGCTCCCTCTACCTCCGCTTTTGCATTCTCACCATAGCCAGGGGTCACCCCCAGCACAACTCTGCCAAAAAGGTGTATGCAGGGGAAGAAATGCTCACTACTCTGCTTCGGGCAAGTTCCCCTGGGGTAGTTCAAACAGCTGACAAAGGCAGGCTTGCACTAACCAGCACGCTTTGTCTCGGGCAGATTAGGAAAACAGCAGCACAATGCCAATTTATGGAGCTATGGGAAGAGCCCTTGTTTCTGGGAATGCCCATTCCAGATGCTTGGCATCTTTAGCCTGCAGAGCCAGGTCTGGAAGAGGATGTTTACAGGCAGCCTCTAAAATAATGACTGTTTTCTGAGGCTACAGTCACAGGGTCATTGTAGAAATGGCTCTGTGGCACTTGAAGACGTCCATTCCCACCCATAAACTGGAAATTACCCTCTTCCTGGTACAGCTCAGATGTCAGAATAAATAACCCGGGCACTCCTCACGTGTTTCAGCGCAAAGGCCGTGTTAGTAAGTACTGGTTAGTAAGTGCTGGTAGGAGTGATGTGAGTTTACCCACCTGACTTTCCGCTGGAAATTAAACACCGTTTTTTTTACACAGTCTTTTATACTATGCGATAGGGCTGACTGTACAGCTGCTGCGGAGCGATGGCGAACACCTGGATGTCAGTCACATCTTAAACAGGCACAGCTGCTTCTCCAGTAAATACCTGATCCGAGACTGAAGATTAGTCACTTTGCTGGGCAAGGCTTTCTATGGCAGTGAAAGGGCCTGGAAAATATGCAAACTACAGCTGGCTACGGACTTCTTCTGTGCAGAAGTAACTTTTAAAACAATGCATGTATTTTAGGAGGAGGAAATTCCGATGTGGGAAACCTAGAGTTTTTACCTGAATATGAGAAGACCACAAATGTACGGGCATTTTAAGTATGCAAGGTGACCAATTCTCTGTCACTTAGCTAACAGGAAACGTCAAAATACCTGAGGCATGAAAGTTGGTAACAGTCACAAATAAAGTAATCTCTGGTGAGTGTAACCATGAAAACTTTGAAATGTGTTTCTCCCTCAACTTTGAAAGCAACTTCCTCCAGCCCCAGAGGAACTGAATTGGTACCAAGAAACCATAAGAATGAAGATTTGTCAGCCGTCTCAGAGCCGTCTCCACCACCATCATGTGTGCCACAGCAAAGTGGTGGGGGAATGCTACCAAATAACTACATTACCCACTGACATCTGCATACGTTGCCAGGAGCTGCTGACGGTATTACTACTGAAGTGAGTGCCTCAGTAAATCCTGAGCTTCTGTTTTGGAAGAAAGTGGCGTTGGCTAGTCCTGACAAAACTCGCCCCGTTTGGACTCTGACTTTGTATTTAGGAAGTTACTGAGCTTCATTGACTGGTTGAGTAATGAAGGATCTGTCGCATCTGTAGGTAAATAGTTTTACGGAATAATTACCTTTGCTGTTGCATTGGTTTTGATCGTGCCTCACTTTCCAAGCATTTTGTCAAGCTGTCTTTTCCTACTGGATTTAAATGGCAGTACTGTCAGAAACCACTTTCCCACATGGGTGCTTTATACACCAAGATCAGGTCACCCCTAACCTTTTGGCAGGTGTTTTTGTCGTATGATGGTACTGGGGCAAACTTTTAACTTTCACTTGGGTTTGTGCATAATATTTTCTTCCATGGTTTGTAACAGAAAGTTTTTTTCTGAAAATTTGCCTTGAGTGTTTTGAAGCGTTTCGCTCTTTCAGGCCATCTTCTGACACGTTATGTACATACTTGTTTGCCTTTAAGAGAAGATTGTTGTGGTAGGAAAGATTTCTGAACCTGAAACATTTGCCCAACCGCACCATTGCAGCTTTCACTGTTGGTTGCAACTGCTGTAGCATGGGGTTTTTTTTTGTTATGTGAGCATTGCACGAAAGGTTTGCTCTGACCAAATCTCCTGTCACACTACTGAAAGTCTGTAAAAACTCTCCACTTGCCAGGGAGGCAGTGGTCTCACAGAAAATGGGTCTGTAACATTAGGGTCTGCCTTTTCTCAATGTGACAGCATCCCCCATCTCAGCAGGAGCCGTGCAGTGAGGACACAGGGATTTACACAGCTACATTGTACTGCTGTAGTCCTTGTTTGACAGAGACCAAGGTAAGGTATGAAATAAGCCGATGGTACAGTACTTACAGCAATTGCTGCCATAAGAGAAGCCGCCGTGCTGGTGAATCACAGGCCATCAAGTTGCTGGTGTACTTTGCAGTCATATTGTGCAAGATGACTGTCAAAGGCATGTGTTAGACACACGAGTTTGCACTTAAACCGAGACTTGACTTAGTCTGTCAAGGACTTCATTATTATTCCATGTATTATTCCAACAATCTTGAAGTGGGTCAGGTACTGAAAGAGAAGCCAGTGCTTGTTGGACAGCATTAATTTTGGTTATTGTGTGCATTGTCTGGTTAGACCTGTTTTTAAAATGTGCCACTACATGATGTGCTTATTACAGCAACCTCACCATCTCTCCTGCCAGTCCTCAGCACGCTGCCTGTAAACAGTCCACTCCGAGTCCGCCGGCAGCAGGGGCAGATCTTGTGCAACAAGTTGGTGGTGGAGCCTGCTGCTGGGCTGGCTGATGGGACGGAGCGCGATACGCAGAGCTCTAAGGGAGAGCATGGCTTAAGCTGTGCCCATCAGCAAGGGTTCTGTCTGTTAAAGCAGGTCACCAATAGAGAAAATAGGGTTGAGATAGTACCTCAGCATCTCTTTTTCTTCCTTTTTGCAAGAATATTTGAAAGTACTTCAGTTTGTTTTAATTTTGAAACTGTTGAGTTGTTTGGACTGTCATATTTTAGCATTTACTCTATTTGTGGTGGCATTTACATGCAACAGAAATTAAATTTAAACACAGCCTGGCCAAACGTTCTAAGCAACGAGTTGCCATGAGGGAACAAGCAAATAACTATATGCTCCCTGTTTTCTATCTTGCCTTGCCCCTCTGCAGCCTTTCACTGCACCCCAGGCCTCTTGGCCACCCCCGCTGCCTCCACCATGTGAAAAAAACCAAACCCAAACAAACAATAGAACCCAACTGTCTTCCTTTTTAAAAAAAAAAAAAAAAAAAAAAAATTTGCATTATTTTTGTAGAAGGAAGAAAGGAGAGCAAAACCCCCTCCAAAATTACAGGTCTACCCGATACACTGGTAGCTTTATTATGTTGGATTATACCTCTCCCTAAAGTCCTCTGAAGCAGTGATGGAGGAAGATAAAACCAAGCTTTTTCTTTATCCAGGACACACAGGAAAGAAAAGAAAAAGTCCCAACTTGGATAGAAACGATGTGAAAGAGTGTGCCATGAAATTGTTCTGTTTCTTTGAACAGAAATGTAATAGCACCCTGGTAAATCATGTTTCTGAATATTTATCATGGTTTTACAGGACCCTGTTGTCCCTGTACCTATTGTAATCTACGAACCTTGTACACAAATCAGTCGGTTATTGTTTTGATTTGCAGGGGAGGGATTAAGGCACTAAAAGTATACATTTATCTGGTTGTCCTGAGCTTTGTTGTTCTTTCAGTGATTTGGAGTAAGATTCTGCTTTTGGCAAAACTACTTTTGGCAGAATCCTCAATATGATCTATTAAAAAGCACCCTGTGGTTCATTCATTGGACGCTTGTTTTGCTGGTGTGTATCTCTGTGTTGTTACAAAAAAAACCCCACATTTTTTTCCTCAGGTTGCAGCAATTGTGATGAAAAGAATGATTTGTTTACTGTATCTCCCACAACAGTAACACGGGAAAGTGAAGGAACTGTCTTATACATATGGTTACTGTGTCACATATCATTCATGCAAATCTGAAAGCAACCAGCATGTGCAGTGATGCAGGCACTTACCGAAAAGAAAAAAAATAAAAGCCCTCCCCCTGATTCTGGGCTTTAAAAAGAGAGAACTCACTGTTTTTCCCACCACAATATGCAAATACTATTTTGTTTCTTTTTTTCTGCAGTAGACCTCACAGTGAGGCCAAGCCCTGTGTTTGCAGTCAGGCCTTTAGGTGCTCTGCGGACCCCGATGCAGTCATTCTCTTTCCTGCTGAGATAGAAATACCTTTTTTTCTTTGTGCTTGTGTATTTCAATGGTCAAATATCACTGCTGGTTGCAGGGGTGAGGGAATACGTAAGGAAGACCTGAGCATATGTATATCCCTTGGAAGTGATGTTTACTTTCAACAAAAATCTTGGTTCCTGGCTTTGATGGAGCATGATCCAGCCTTACCAAGGAAGAAGTCACCATTTGAAATAAAGAAATCATATCCTCATAGGTATATAGAGGATATTTTTCTGTAATTTAAACAAGAGCCATGTTTTGCTTTTAAAGGCTTGATTATAAAAATATAAATTTAGATTGATTCTAATGTAATGTGCTCTTCACATTCTTCTAAAATTTCTGCCACCCTTCACGTGACTAAGGTAAGTGCTACATCAGATTCTAAAGATGGTGTTTAAATAATTAAAGATTTGTTGCCACCTTCAAGATACCCATCAATGAAAAGGGTCCTCCTTCTTGTTCTGACAGAAAGACAGCAACATGTCATTTAGGTGAAAATATTCTGTGTGGACTAGCAGGCACCTGGGCAACTTCCACTATTATTTAGTGATATCATCAGTATCTAAAATCAGAGGACTGATAGGACCTCAGAAAAAAAAACCAGTAAATGCTGCTTTGGATAATGCTGAGCTCTCCTCTGCACAGTGTAAGTTATTTTGGGGGCCTTCGTACCTCTCCATGTTGTTGCGGTTACTCTAAGATGCATTTAAGACTGCTGCAATGCACAGATGTGAACTTTTAACAAGGGTGCCCATTCTTCTGCGCCAGAACCGTTACTTCACTGCTGGACTAACAGAAGATACTTAAGATATGTATGTGCGATAGCTGAGATGACCCAGTTAAGCAATAGGGTGGCTAACTCTTCCTATGCTAATCTGTCCTTCTCCATCCGTCTGTCTTCCTTCTGGCTTTGACCCACCTAGAATTAACATTATAAGCACTTAACGAACCTCTAAATTAGTTCTTTGTGTAAGATCAAAGGCTAATTTTTAGCAAAACTTCGTTTTGTACACTATGTATGGAAATAGAAAATTTGCACTAAAAAAATAGTAATTGTCTCCACCTTGGACAGTCACAGAACAGACCTCAGACATGAAAGGAGGAGCTACGGGTGAATTTCTATACAGCAGATATCCCCACTGGCTCATAAATCTGCACAGAAAAGAAGGCACGGACTGCACATTCACCTTTTAGTAATAAGGTTAGAACTAGCAATATACTTATGCTAGTGTGTTGCAGCTAAAAGCTCACAATGTAAAATAAAGCTACTTGACTTGAGAATTGAGATCATTTGGCAGGAGAGTAATTTTATTTTTTGTTGCGCATACTGTGCCGGACTGAACAGCAACTAAGAGTGAGTCAGCACTTTTCAGACTTTTAGATAAAAAATGTGCATTGGTAGCAACTTGAACGAAAAGAAGGAAAGAGGCTGGTGGTCCCGGGCTGCTGTAAGAGTATCAGAGGAAGCACAAAAGCAGTAATTAGAGAAGTTAATCTACAATCTGCAGTAATGGATACAGTAAAAGTTGTTCTTTTTCTTCTTTCTTGAAAGAAGAAATGCCAGTTCCTCAAAAACAGTTTGTGGGGAAAGTTTTGTTTTTTGAAAACAGCACTAAATTTGTTGAAAATTACTCTTGTAGCATTTTCAAATGACTTGATCTTAACTGTCACAAAATGGAAAAAAACCCATATTAACGTAAGAGGTTGTCCTCATTTGGCAAAGCAAGGACTTAGGAGGAGAAGCAGGACTGAAATTGTACTGAAACAATGTGGAAGCCATATTCTTCCTATGAACAAATGGCAATCTTTCCCTTCTCATCTTTTGTTTCACCTGCATTTTGACTATGCTGTAATTTTGTAAAGGACTGGTTCCTATTGCATAGTCATGTTGCAATCATTGTTTATTGTGTTGCTGTTATATAACATCTTCTCTAGGCGTATATACTTAATTCTGATCAGGAGATTAAAAAATATGTTGAATATGAACATGCATAGTTCCAATGGGAAGTGGCTGTAAGGAACAGACAAAAGAAGAGAGCAAAAATGGTGAAATTACTATTACAGAAGGTAAACTAGCTCGGAGAAGGTATGTTGCTTCTGTGCCCCGGGGGCACGTGCTGCACAGAGGCACCTGTAGGAAACCAGTAATGATAGAGGTAAGTTGAGCTGGATGCAAAACGTACATCACAAGATGCCCTGGTATTCAGAGACCAGTTTGAGAGTCACCTAAAAGAAATTCTCTTCCTGGCTATGCCACATACTTCCCCGGGGGGATCTTGAGCGTGGCATGTTTTGACCCAGATTTCAATTTCATCCACTAACTTTTCAGCTAGTCCCCTGGTGACTGGGACCTAGATTTTCTTCTGGCTGACCAGCCTGACTTGCAGAGGTACTCCGCAGCCACGAACTTACAGAATCTGACATTTTCCAAACATTCTTCCCTTTCACAGCAACTGCCCTTTCCTGGATGACCCATATTTAACTCCGCGCTCATTTAAGTGCTGCCTCAGGTGGCACCCTCACTCCTCGGGCACGCGCTGTGACCAAAACACGAAACACCACCACAAACGCCTCGCATGGTGCCGCGCCGTCAGCCGCCGCCGAGGGACACGCCCACCGCTGACAGGATTCAGAGGGGCAGAACTGACATCCGGGAGACTTCAAAGGGTGAAGAATAGGAGAAGGAAGAAACTGCCTTTCCTTTTCCAGCTGTGCATAGCAAGGTTAATTCCGGGTGCGCAAAGCACGCAGGGGCAGGTGCTGTCGCTGTGGGGACCGGGCCGGGCCGATGCCCCGTTTCCCACAGGCCCGAGGGGCTGCAGCGGCGCCCAAGCCACGCTTAACGCATGGGAACCTGCACTTTAACCCTAATGAAACATCTGCCACGAGCCCAAGATGTGGGATATCGGCGTGTGTGTGGGGGGGTACACGGCCTAAAGACGCCCACACAACCAGCCCGGGTACCGCCCGCACGCCGCGCCCGCCGGCCGGCCCCGCCGCCCCTGACCGGACGTGCCGCCCGCTGGCCTTGGCCCCGCCCCGCCGCCCCGCTCTCCGCCAATCAGCGCCGCCCTTCCCTCCCGCGCGCCTTCCCCGCCCTCCCCGACGGTGACAGCTCGCAGCCGGAGAGGGGCCGGCCGGCTCGTCTCGCGAGAGCGGCCTGCAGTCTCGCGAGAGCGGCGAGGCGCCCCTCCCGCCCCCCGCCGGCGGCGCTCCGCCCCGCGGCCCTCCCGCCGCCGCCGCCCCCGCCCGCCGCCGCGGCCGGATCTGTCTCTCGCTGGGCGGTGGGAAGGGAAGGGAGAGGAAGGGGGGGGGCGCTCGGCCCTGCGCACTGAGCGATGTTTGTCCGCCATCGCGGCGGAGGAGGAGGGTGAAGGAAGCGCCGCCACCGGAGCGGGGGGCCTGCGCCGCCGCCTCGCCCCTCGCCGCCGCCTCCCCAGCCCGCTGCCCCCCTCGGCCCGACCCGACCCGGCTCGGCCCGGCCCTCCCGCCCTCCGCGCAGCACCGGGGGCCGCAGTCCGGAGTGAAGGTCGCCAGCGGCCTCCCCCGCCCGGCCCCCGGCCCCGCTCCCGGGGTCTGCCGCCCCGCCGCGCGTCCCCCGGCGCCCCTCCGGACGGGAGGCGCCGCCGCCGCCGGGCCCGAAGATGTCGAACCTGAGCAAGGGGACGGGCAGCCGGAAGGACACCAAGATGCGGATCCGAGCCTTCCCTGTGAGTACCGGGCCTAGGCCGGGCTGAGCGGCCGCGCCAGGCCCCGGCCTCCGCCTGCCCGCAGGCCCCGCGGCCTCGCCGCCCTGTCAGCCGCGCCGTGTGCCCGGGGCCGCGGGGCGGCGAGCCGGGCCGGCCCCGGGCAGAGGCGGCCTCGGAGGGGGCGACGGGGGCGAGCGGTGCGGGGTGAGCTGTCAGCCGGCCGGCGGCCTCGGGCACCCCCCTGCGAGTTGCCGGGGGCGGGGGGGGGGGGGGGGG
>RSEF01000009.1:10099304-10119419 GCA_003993805.1 Himantopus leucocephalus
CTCGGGGGAGCAGTGCTCCGGCGAGGGAGAGGTGGAGGAACTGGTCCCCGCGATTATCGTCTCCCTCGTCAGTCAAACAAATCAATTATGAAAATTCCACGTACGGCATTGGCGGGGGGCGGGGGGGCTGGTTTCTTTGTTTTCAAGGAAAAGGCCTCAAAGAAAGAGTCGAAGGTGATACGCCTCCATCAACAAAATTAGTTAACCCCGGAAGGGGGGTGGGGTGGTATTTATTTATGTCTTCTGGAGAGTTTCCTCTTGGTCAATGTATTTCACTCTCCGCTCTGTAAAAGCGCCTATAAGTCGTATGATTATGAGATTTAGGTGGCACAATGCCAGCTTTTCAGGAGATGTTACTATAAACATCTAGGCATAGGTAACTTTCATGCGTGTTCGGTAGAGCCGTGAGCATGCCAACCCTTTGACTTACAGAGGGGAATGAGGCAGATTATTAATTTATACTGCCATAAAGCTTGCTGTGTTTTGACAGTTGGTTCAATTAAAGCTTACAACAGAATAACAACTACAGTACTATTAATGGCGTTGGGGAACGAGAGAAATAGAAAAGCTTCAGTCTGCCAGAGGATGGCCAGGAAGTGTGTATGTGTTCATTGGTGTATACGTTAAAAAGAAGATACTTAGTTGAGTCACTGGCTTTTAAGGTTTAGCGTTAACTTTTTGATGCTACATCTGATCCCAGTAGGCAGTAGTGTAGAACTAATGCGCCTTGCCCTTACAGAGAAACTGGACATACCTGTTTATCTTATTTCACTGGCAAAGAATATATCAATATATTTGCTTCATCAAAACTGGCTGATGAAATTAGAGAATTCTTTATATTGTCAGCAGCTGGCTTAATCATAGCAATCTGATTTATGCTGTTTTACTCTTTTCGCTACTTTTAATCGTTGACAGTTGCATTTAGTGGTAAAAGTCAAAATGAAAAAATGGGCTATGAAATTATGAATTTTAGCTGATGAAAGGTTTTTGATCTCCAAATTGCATTTATTTCTTTAAACAGCCTTTTTCAAGAATGTCGATTTTGTTAGGATGTGTAGGATTACAGGTATAAGGAAAAAAACTTACTGCAACATGGCCAGGGCTTTACTAACAAGTAGTAGGAAAACCTGTACAAAAATAAACCATGACAGAAACAATATGTATGTTTTGTAACAAACTACACTAAAAATATAGCAGTCTTTTAATTTGATAAACAGTCATGTATTCCAACCAATAATATGTAGATATGGGTCATCCAACAAAGGCAGACTTAACAATGTGATAAACTTTAGTTTGTGTTTTACTTTTTTCACCACTTTTGTAAATGAGCATATGAAATTAGTTTGGGGGGTGAAGAATGCTCCCACAGAGCCCTGCTCTTACATAAAGTTAAATGTTGTCATCAGTTTTTTTTTGTCTGAAACTGTTTTTGCTAGCATTGTCTTTGTCTTTCTTTTCAGTTGCTTAAAGAATGTCTAGGTTAAAAATTTTTTAAAAAAAACCCTTCTCCCTAAAATAATTCAGTAAGTAAATAGGCATCGAGGCCTACAGATCTTAAATGTTTGGTGACATCTGTTGACAGCAATTTTTCACGTGTTCCCTTCAATAAATTTTTCTTTTCTAAGATATTTTCTTGACAATCGTGTTGGTAAAGCGTTGATAGAAAATAAGCATGTACCATGTACTTGGTTGAGAGATTTGGAGGGGTTTCTCTTTCATAACTGCAGAACGCAATAGGTGTAGTTCATGTAAAAATCTTAACGCAAATTTTATGGAGATCCAAGTGGTTGTATAGCTTTGGTCCTGCAAATAGTGCCAGTGACTGCAGTGGGATTATTCATGTCAATGAGGTTGCATTTGTGTGTGGGATAGAGTCTATATTTAGAAAGTGTACTATTTGTACTTCAGCTACTGATCTTCACTCTTTTATCTTGAATTTGGTGGTTCTGCTCTTCAGTTCTGAATTGAGTGCTTCCAGAGGTGACTTTGTAGGCTGCTTCGACTTGTCGTCTTATTGATCATCTTTCCTCAGCAGGTCTACCTGTTTTAGATTAGTTCGCTTCTTGCATGGAGGTAGCTATTTACTATTATATTAAACTGGAAGTAGCCAAATTGGAGAGGTAAGGTTCCTGGAACATAGCAACGTTATGATAACTCCCTCCATGTAAGTTCTGTCTCTTTAATATTTTCTATTTTTCTTAATATTTTTGATATTTCTGTTATTGTTATATTTTATAGTAGCTAAAGGAAAGGAGAAGTAGTAATTTGCAAAATATTACTAGTCCAAAGTTTTCTTTTTCTACCGTACTAGAAATTAATTAGAAATTGACCAAAACATTTGAAAACCACCAGTGTTGTACCTAGAGATCTTAACGTTTTGGAATTAGTTTTATACTAGATTCCTTCTTTATTATTTCTTGTAATTGGTGGCAGATTATCTGTAATCCCAAGTGTCTGTTAATATTTGCTAGCTCCTGGTATGTGCTCTGGTGTGCTTTTTCTTACCTCAAGGGCAATGACTTTGAGTATGGGGCGTACTGTTTTGCTGAAGTAGGTTGTAGAGTAATCAGAAGTAGTTGAGGAAAATAGTTTTCTATACATTTAACCATTTTTTTTTGGTTAAATAGAAAAAACATGCATTTCCTAATTTAAAAACTAACTTATTAAAAAGAAGTTTCTTGTGTTCTCTTGTTGGGCTTGACTTTAAGACAGTGAGAATGTTTGCATTAGAAGTAGTCCAGATGAGGATGCATTCTTTTTTGAGACTTCAGACTTGGGCATTTTTTTTAAATCTAGAAAGAGTAATAGAAATAACTTTTTATGAAAGTTTACTGTATATTTAGTAGAGCAAACTGATGAGGTTAAGCTCGTGCAGTTAAGTAACCTTATGTACTACTGTAGACAACTTCCGTTGTGCTACTTTGAATAACTGCTTATGGTACTTTTAACACCTTCATAATATATAGCTGTTCTATATTTGTATAAGGTCTATCCAGATAGCATTCAGAGTAGCATTAAAGCAAGAGATGGAATAGTTTAAGAGGGCTTTTGAGTTGAGTGTAAGTTCTTGTGTTTGGTTTTTTTTAAGCAATGTTTAAACTTTCTTGTTACAAATTCATACACACTGCAACAAATAGGAATATGTTATGGTTGGACACTAAAAATAACAAAATAATTTCTGAAATGTCAAGTAATTTTCAGTGATATAATTTCAATGTAGTTTCAAGTATTTTTTTTTAATTATTTGGAGGAGTGCAGTAGTATTTTTGCTGAGTACACAGTATGTGCATTATGCAAAAATGCAGGTTTAATACTCCTGCAAAACATGAATTCATTGCACCTGTTTTGGAGAAGTGTTGAGGGTTGTTTTCTTCCCTTCCCTGGTTTAGTTTAAAGTATACTCAGGGTCTCAAATTGGCTGTCGTTGCCTGACTCTCAGTGAGCCCGTTACTGCTGGCTAAAGGAATATTTAAAAAGCTCTCAAGCTTGCAGCAAATCTAATCTTAAGATGATTTTGTTGATCTGTGAAAAGTGGTGCCAAAGAATGCTAGATTTGCACTTAAAACTTTTGGAGAGATGTGATGTCTGTAACAGAGATGTAGCATGTATAAATTATGTTTCCTGCAAGTGTATTTGAGCTGCTCTGCTGTGACTGTTTAGCTAGCGGAAATAGTACCCTTAAATGTGTTTTGATGGAAAGTTGTACAAAGTAAAAAATGCACATTTCTTACAGAAATAAACAGTATGTGAGTATTCGGAAAACATTTTGGGAATTCATTTATGTAAGTAACATTAAGCTGTGTTGAATGAACTTTTTTTGCAAGAACTCATCCTTCTCTCGGTGCAGTATGTCAGTTGTCACTGTAAAATTGGTTGGACAGATCTTTCTGAAAAACAGCATGATGTGATGTAGGTTATTGGGATGGATCGTTATAGTTGGGGGTGTGTGTGTGTTTGAGTGCTTTTAATCATTTTCATTTCCTGCAGAGCTATCTTTCCTCTCTAGATCAAGGCTATGAAATAGTTTTTTGCCAGTTCTCAGAACTATTCCGGTGGATCACTGTTACATAGTTACATTATGAATTTAGGAAAGCATTTAGAGAGATCCTATGCATGCACTTGCGGTAGAATGAGTCTTTCAAGAGTGTGCATGTGTATATCTCTCTCTCTAAGCTTCACTGATTCATTTTATTTGAAATACTTATGGCCAAGAAAATTCTCATTTCACCTGGTCGCGTGCAAAAAAGCAGACAGCCTTTTGTTTCTTTCAACCCCATTTATCAATTGATGTTACTTCTTCCTCAAAGAAAATTCTGTAAACTTAGAAGTAAGTGGCTTCAGGTCTTCCATGAGAAAGCATTAAGGCTCATATCTTCATTGCCACTGCTCCTTTCTCTTCAGATCTAACAGCCACTTCTTTTAGGCTTTGTGTAGGCAGAAGGCCTTTTTTTTTTTTTTTTTTTTTTNTTTTCTCTCTCAGGGAATGCTGACCGCCTCTGTGGCTTGTTTTGGATCTTGGGGAATTGATGATGCAAGTTGAGATGAGGTTTGTTAAATTATTCTTCAACCTATAATGTGTAGACCTGTCAGTTCCAGAAGCTGATGTAAATTTTGTGTCTGTTTTGAGCACCTTGCAGCAGATAGACCATAGAAAACCTGTCGAACTGCCGTTAAACTTTAAAGTGTTCATATTATATAAGTAATATGTGTATTTCTGCTTTGGCTTATAACCCTTGGAGCACACATGCTGTATTGGTGAGTGGATGGAGAGGCCTGGAGGATGGGATGAGGACAGAATTGGAGGATGCTTTACTGCAGGCAGCTTCATGTCGGATTAAAATAACATAAACCCACTGAGTGCTGCAAGACCGTCTAGTTAACTTAATGTTTTACATTGGTGGCTTTGTGAGTCTTGATTGCTTTATATTCTCAAACATATTTATAAAAGCATCTTAGCTAATAACCCATATAGTGTATACAGTAGTAATAAATTAATGTTCACAACTAAAATCTTAATAGGTTTAAAACCTAGAGATAAAACAGACTGAAAAACTAAACCCCTGTTTTTCTTACTCAAATGAAAAAGATGTTGTTTTGATGTAAATTAAGAAAAATACAGAAATATGCTGTTTACTGGACATTTAATCTTATGAAGGCCTCCCAGTTCTCACAGACTTATTTTTTTTTTGTGAAATGTGATGAGCAGACTGAATGCCCTAATACTACATTTAGAATTTTTAAGAGATGGTAACACTAATTCCAGGGTAGACTTTGAGTGGTTGTAGGTGGGTGTATGTTTGTTTGTGTTGGGTTTTTTTTAACATGCTATACATATTATCTTTTAGTTGTGGTCTAACCTAACCTCATTAGAATTCCTGAGTTCTGTAGGTGTTTGGGGTTCAGTTGCAAATTTACTTGTTTTTCCTTGTTAGTTGGGTCTTAAGTTCTGAGCAGTCATCATTCCAGTTGGTCTGAGTTTTGAGTAAGTGCCTCAGCATGGCATTGGGAGAGAGTACTGCTGTTTATGGATCTTGCCTGTATTTGAAATTTGCTTGACTTTCATGCAAAAGTATAAAGTAACACCACTAGCGTTCTGTTAAGATTTTAAACTGGCTCATTCAATCTGAGTTTTTTCAAGTGGCTTGGTAGGTTTCTCCACTCCCTCATTCTTGTGTTGTATAGTAGTGTGTTATTAAACAGGAACTACTATTTTGCTGTGGTAGTGGTAGGTAAAAGGGCTTTATGAGAGTTGCTGTAAAGCTGATCAAGAGTCTTTGGTATTCTACATGAAGAGTTACAATAATAGTAACATAAAAATAGAAGTGTTTTTCTTTAAAAATTGTTACACTTTTTCAAAATGTTTCTTTTTTCAGTCTCTTCTGGGCAGGTGTACATAGCATAAGTGGTAACACTTTTCAGAATTTCAAGTATGTATTCTGAAGTCTTTGGCTTTGATCTGTAGGACAGGCAGTCGTAGTGCAGGTGCTTTTAAATTTTCATCACCATCACTGATCTGCAGTGTCTGATAATCTTTCTGTATGTGGTGAAAACATTTTGTGATAGACTGGGACAGGTTTTCTTAAGATAGTTTGATTGAGTCCATTCATAAAATGCACAGTGATTCCGTTACAGTCCAAAATAGGTTCTTGACCTTGTACGTATGATCAGTGGATGTTATCTTTGGTTTCTAGTAGCTATACACGTGGAAAAACAACTCTTGAGAAGTGACCTCGTATTTCTCATTCCGAGGCAGGTTTTATGGAAACAAGGAGTAGGAAATACTGTAGCAGAAAACTATAGCGTGGTCCAGCTTACTTTTTATCATATGATTATTTTTCTGAAGTTCAGTTAAAGCTGGTAGAATTTTTAAATCACTAATGGTTCTTTTGTGAAGGTGCAAGTACTGGTATATCAGTAGAAGTAAATACTGTTAGATGACTTAACAAAAGCACTTCCATATTGACATTTTTAGCATATGCATTTTAGGGAAGGAAAAAAATGAGTGTAATAGCTGAGTACAGAAAGGAGGACAAAACTGTAATAAACATTTACATTTGGATGGTGCTTGCTGTGGAGTTGCCTAGATTCTTTAATTAGCCATGCTTAAAATTAGTGTTTGAGGGCTGAAGCTGTCTTGCTGTAGTTTAAATAAGGTATAATAGTATGCAGAATGTACGCAGATAACTTGCTTTATTTGTTTATGGTTATGGATGAAGTGCATTTGTGGAAATGCCAATTTTTGGTTTAATGCTAATCGGAATAAACATAAATGAAGACAATGATAATTTAAATTATACATGTGAATGAGATCAAATTGGACTAATCAAAAATTAGCATAGCATTAGTTTTTTATACTACATGTAATCTGAGTACAGGCTGTGTGTGTCTGTTTCATATTTTTTGATGTGTAGAGTCTTTACTGAAAAATACTTTCTTGTTACTTTCACACTACTTTTGTTTTTAAAGTGTTGGTAGCATCTGAATGGACCTATTTTTTGATATTATATACATGGATGTAATTTCCATGTGTAGCTCTGGATTTGTTTTTGTGTTGCACTCATTTCAGTGTTAGTCCTGCTCTTCCAGCAGGCACTACTGATCTGTGGATCCGATCGTGGTGCACGCACTATATGTTGCAAAAACCCCCCAGAGAAGGGTTATTGTCAGCATGCAGCAGTATTGATTATCTGTAAATGTATAAGTGATTTATTAAGTGTATCTTCCTTCCCCTCCCTGAAGTAAGCTGAGAAAAAAAATTATCCTCTGTTGGCCTCTGTCTACCATAAAATTTTATCTTGTATTTACTATGAAAGTTCTCAAATTGTTATGTTGTTATCATTATGGAGGAGGAGTTGTCATCAAGCCCCAAAAGCCTCTAAAGGCCTTCTCTCCCCACCCCCCCACCCCTCTTTTCTTTCTTCATCCCTGTCAAGTCTTTCATTGTGTTCCTTGTTTTGAAATGGCCTCAGGAAATAAGTCTACAATCCGTATAAATTGGTATGTATTTCGCAGATTTCCTCTTTAAATAGTGTTGATTTTTGAACAGTTGTAAAATTGAACTATGTGTAGGTTAATTGAAAAACCCTAGAAATAATTCTTGTGGGATTTGCATTGAAGTTGAGCGGGCAAGGAATGGGCCATTTGTGGTTCAGGGGAGCTTTCTGAATCCAGGTCATCAAGGCTGGGAAGTTAATGAACTAATGGATTTTTTTTCACTTGGAGAGATGATACCCCTGAGGAGACTTGGTGCCTTCCATGGGAGGTGTGGATGTGCAGAACAGCATTGCTCTTTCCCCTGGCAGTTCTTAACTGGGAGTGAGGCACACAGTGTCTCTGTTACGCTTTAAAGTCATTATAATGTTAATATTATACAAGTCATCAATACAAAAGTTTTACCACCCCCCACCCCCGAATTTGCTTCTTATTAAATTAATGCTATTTACGTCTACTTTGTAGTGTTGGGATGATGGTCGTAAACCTAATAGAAGTATGATCACATGCTGAATCAAAGTTTTAAACCATTTTGCCTAAGGTTTAAAAAAAAGAATTTTTTCTGTTGGTTTAGAGTTAGGAGTAGCAAACTGGGGTTTAACAGTGCTGCTTCTGTGGACAGTGACCTGTCATCTGTTAGGCCAGTTTCAACCTACTGCGTGTTACCTGGGATGTTGCAGTCCCACCCCTGGGTTTTAAAAGGAGATGAAGAGAGTCAGGGACGTAAATCCCATTGAAATTTGAGAGTTCCAGCAATTTTTTATCTTTGACAGTAAACCTTGTTAGGTTATAGGTAGGTAAACAACTTTCCTTTCTGCTCTTAAGTCTTTCATAAATTGGAAGTAATTCCAGTGGAAAAGGAATGAGCCACCTTCCTTCTACTGCAGCGTAAGAGCCTGCACATGGCCAGTTATCCTAAGTAATCTGCTTTGAGGAAATTTGCAATTGAACTTACTTTGTGGTAGTTTGCTTGTAGTCATATAGTCCTCAGATTTTGAAAAGCATGTTCCTGGCCGTTCTAAGATTTTATTGCAGAGTTTTTAGGATCTGGCCCTTGTTTGTAAATGGGGAAAGGCATGCCCAGTAGTTCATAAAATTTTGTGCCACTGTTGCCACTGTCTGTCGTTTCACCTTTAACAAGAGCCTGTTTGGCAGCTACGGACACACAGCTGAGCTCTTGGAGTGCAGAATTACCTGTCTCTTCCAGCGCCTTCTAGACCTTCAGGATCCTGCTGGCAGATACAAGGGGTGACTCATTTGCAGAATTTCAGCTCTTCTTCACTCCATTTCTGCTGTTCTAATTAGGTTCAAATATTTTCTTTAACACCAACATTCTGTAGGATAGAAACCTTAAAGCTATTGTATTTCTTTCATGAACATATTTCTCGCTGTTACACAAGCCTTTCGGATTTTTTTTTTTCCATAACTTTAATTTGAGGAAACGTGACTTAGGATTGCTACTTCTGAAGTGAGTCAAGAGGACTCTGAACTTCTCATTAGTCTTCAAAATATTGGTATTTGGTTTTATTCTTTTGCGCAGGAGAGAGGAAGTAGGCAGATTTTTTGTGTCAAAGCTTTGTATTTATTCCTCTGTTTCATTCAGAATGGATTTATATATATTTTTTTTTTTCAGTTAAGCAATCCTGACTTGATAGTCACCCCCCCACCCCGGATGTTATTTGCACCTTAAGTAATTAATACAACTACTGAAATAAGCCAAAAACTTATTTCATGTCTGAAAATGCTTCTGTTACCTTGCAAAGTTAATCATGAAACATCAGAGTTTTTGAAGTGTAAACTTAGATCTAGACTTCAGCTCTAACAGTTTCCAAATTAGTAAGAGAAGTTTCAGAAGTATAGACAGTTCTTCCTTACTATTGTTAGGTTGAAGTGTTCTTAGGAAATAAGTAGTTTCATTATAGGTGTTTTATAATCCTCCTCCATTTTCAGGCACTATAGTAATGAGTGCTGTAGAAATGTCACTGAATGTTTTTAAAAGAACCTTGGTTAATAATACAGGCAATGTCATTATTTTGGCTGTATAAGCACTTCCATTCTATAGCAGTGACAACTATCTTTTGAACTAGAACTTCCTATATTTAGCCCCTTACCGATTGAGTTCTAGAAGCTTGAACAAAACCAGTTAATTGTTTTCTTTTAAATGCAACTTTTTTTTTGAAAACAAGTTTCATAACCTGATGGTAGGTGGACAGAAGCTTGCACTGCAGCAGGGGGAGATTTTTTACAGATAATGGCTTTTGGGCATTTATATTTGTCTGCAGATGCTGGGTGGGTGGGGGAGGTAACTTGAAAACTTGGATGTCTGTATTTTTAATTAAATACTATTCTGCTATCCTCTTTGGGCAAAGCATGTTATTCTAGAATAAATTCCCTAGTGTAATTAGTAGCATCTTTGAAAGTTTATGTTGAAAAGAATTTGCTTTTGTTCTGTTTTCTTTGTTTTTTTCCCAGTATCCAACCCTGCTGGAGGACACCATCCTTCAGACCTTGCTGACTAAAGCATATGTATATTTCAAGGGGTTTGGGTCTCGTGGACAATAAATAGTAAGACAGATGATTGTAAAAGAGGTGGAGTTAAGCTTTGGATAAGTGATCTTAGATGCAATTTTTACTGACTTTAATTATCCTGTGTTGTTACTTAACTCACTGATGTAGATCTTACACAGAACATTAAAGACTGGTCTATATGAATCCATATACACCAATAAGTGAACGAAAAATGAGGCTGGTGAGCTATCATTCATTTTTCATTGACACACTCAGACAAGTAATATTCTGTTTTTATCTTTATTAATGAGAGTGACTGTTTGAAGGTGCATTTTGTAAGTTGAGTATCATAAATTGCAAATTGAATCCATAGGTCGATTTTTTTAAACAGTATAACATAGTTTGTGGGCTACCCTTAATGGACCTGCAGGAGAGGAAAAAGATAAATCTTGTCTATGGACTTAGATGTGTTGTGCAAGAGTCTGCATCTCTAATATGAAAACTGAAAGAATTAGCAAATTGGAGAATCTCAATGGTATTTGTCACGGATGGAAGTATTTGACACAGTTATGATTTAGCAGCAATTCAAAATTTATTAGTGATTTGAGGTAGATCACAAGGTTGAATTTTAGCAGCACATAATTGTTAACTGATTTAAAGGTTTACAAAGTGATTTAACAATAACTAAACAGCAACTTAATTACACATTCAAAGATGGCAAGATTCACACTAACTCACTATTAAGTATCCCAAATCAATACATATACATATGAGAAAAAGCACAGGTCTCAAATTAATATGTATACATATAAGCAAAATGTGTAAGTGCATCTGCACACACATGCACACACACACCGGTTTATAACCGCTGAGATCAGGGATCTCTTAATGTCGCACAACTCTTAATGAGCTGGTGGGTACCCCTTCTAACTCCTTTGTGTGCATGGACAAATGGAAGAACATCCACATCCTTAAAGCTAATGTATACTTATCATAAACATATAAGTGGAGCGGTGGATGAAAGAGAGGCTAGCCTATAGGTAAAATTTCCCTTTCCTTGAGTTTGAGTAAATACATCGGCATTCCTCAACAGGCGATAACTGAGGCTTGAGAGGGGTTGTCTCACCCTGGCCTTCTAGTCCTCGAGTGTCAGCCCAAGTGGCATCCCAACTCAGGAGATACTGGCCACAGACCGCTGTGATCCAGAAGAGCTCAAAAGGGTCTTTACTAGAATTGCTACTTACAGGATCAGAGATAATTGACTTTCGTCAGGTACTTTTCCACTCCGGCCCAGCTTGGACAATGGAATGTTCCGGTACTTTCCATGGTTACACAAGCCCAGGACTTGCTAGGACTTGTGGTCCTGGTACCCCTCTCTCCGTGGCCACGATCCATATGTTGTCAGGAGGAATCAGCTACAGTTACTATCTTCAAACGGTAGGAACGGTAGGAACCAGGCACACTGGGGAGTTGCCATAGTGTTCTAGTCCGTTAGTCCCCACCTTCAAACGGTAGGAGCCATGAGAACCAGATACACTAAGGTGTTGCAGTAGTGTTCTCGTATGTTGCTCTTTACCCTTCTTTCCTTCATGTTAGACCATTATGTATCGTTCTGGTCACTGTAGTATCATGTGGCCTGGGTGGGGAGGAAATTGTGCCAAGTACTGAGAGGCCTAAGGTGGGGGGCGGGGGGAGGAGATTGCTCCACCGCAGTGTTAGAGAGTAGTGAATACGCATAGGGTTTGTTTTGAATGAAATAGGTGCTGTTACATACTACACTTCTGCTATTTACTGCTGACTAAATATGTTGTCTTTTACAGTTGGGATATACTGTGAAACCGTTTTATGAAAGGCTGACCTTAGTCTTTGTGTATATGATGCGTTCTTATGCTCATTAGTAGTTACAAACATTTACTATGAGTTAGTGATGGGAAAGCATGTGAAGATCTGTAAATGGAAAGATATCTATGATCACAGAATCAGCGCTGTGTAACTTTGTGTTTCAGTTTATATTTAGTTGTCTGCCTCTCCAGATTGTCTGCATTGCTGTTGCACTTTTTAAAGAAACGAAACAAACTTTTAGATTATCTTTTGCCTTATGTTTATTCAGTAACTGCTGGCTGCTCAAATTTACATAGTTCATAGTCACAGTTCAGATGAGACAGGTGTTTGGGAGGAGTTGTTTTTCTCATTTTTTGCCCTTTCCTCCAGGATATTCTGTTCCACAGATTTGCAAGACTGAAGTTGAGGAGGGACATTTGGGAAAAATGAAGAAATTGTATTAAATAAAAGTTAAAATCTAGAATAACTGAGGTATGTTGGCGGTTCAGAATTAGTCTCATTCTTCTGAATCGATCCCTAAAATGTGAAAGAGAAATGAGTCTCTGATCTATCTTTAAATTTGTTCAGTCTCCTAAACATGTCAAAACTGTTGCTGCAGTATGACATTTTCTATTAAAGACTTGTTTTAAACTTTTCATATAGAGTGTTAAATTGCTATTGTGTGGTGAAGCTCCTGTCAGGTCTACCTATAATGCAGACAAATGTTACTTTTTGAGAGGAGGAGCAAATCTTTTTTCCTGGGCTTTAGGTTTACTAGAAGAAGGAAGTTCGTGGAGGATATTACAGTTTGCTGTAAAGCTTATCAAAACCAACTAACCAAACCCCTTCCTCTTCAAGCCCCCACCCCAAAGCAGCACCTATTTTGTGATGAGACCAGCAGTGCTCTGAGACAATGCCTTGGAGGTAGACCAAATCTGTCAGTCGCTACGCAGGAGGTACGACTCCATCTTTTAAGGAACGATCACTTTTCAATCTACTTACCTCTTCTGCTCCATGCTGGCAGAATAGCTTTTCATTGCTGCAGAACCCATTTAAGCAAAGTGGAGAAGGAAAGGGTTTTGCCTAAAGTCCTACCCCTCTTGGGTGTTTCAATTGACAAAGAGGATTCCTTTTTTGACTTAATTACCCGTTCTGCTTGCTTCTGCTGAGTAAAGCCTGACAGAGCTGGGAAGGAGAGGTGGATATTGCGATTCCTGCACTTCTGCTAGTGATTAGAGTTGATTTTTCTCTTGGCCTTCATGGGATTTCTCTCAGCACTGGTTGCTCAGCTCATCTTCTGACCCTAGAATGGAGCATGGTGCAGGCCATGAATATTCCTTGCAGGAGGAATCTGGAGAAGTTTAGTGTAGAGATTGCCCACCCAAACAAGGGTAAGGCTTGAATGTCAAGGGATGCATGAAGAACAAAACACAGATATTAAAAATGGTGTCAGTATTTAATGTTGTAAATTATAACTGGCAGATGCCATAAGCAAACTATAGGCATATATTCCCCACCACCACACACACCCTCGGAGGGAGTATAATAGCGTAGTAGGCATTTCCTGACACTCCTGGGACATATGGATAATACTGGATTGTCATCTCTACTTCTTGTTATAGGTCACCTAGGAGCAAAAGCCTAGTTATTAGGACCAGTTTTGGTAGCACATTTCTATGACTTCTGTGTGACTTTTTCAGCAGATGGCCAGAGCGGAGTAGTAGCCCAGATGCAGGAGAACAGCAGTAGGTCAGGGTGCCCCTTAATTTCTTCATGCTCCTTCTCTTCGCTTCCAGTCACATTGTTTGGTGTGTGACAGTCAACCTATTCAGATAACATTATTGAGGAATTTGGTGTCTGGTGTTCTTGGTTGTTCAGAGAGTAATTGTTTTTATTTGTGAGTGTGTGTGTTACGGAGTTGTTAGCTTCTTCACATGCTGATGTTTCTTAGGCAATGAGGTGTAGCCACTGTATCCTCTTCCAGATATGCTCATTGCTACACAGTGATGAAAACTTCAAAACTAGGGAAGTGTGAATACTGAGCTCTCCATTTGTAATTAATGGGAGTACATTTTATCTGCTCTGTAGTTGAAGAATGTGTAGTTCCATATCTTAATATGCCATTTTCCAGACATACTCTTGGAGCAAACACTAGACAATATATCTCTGTCATTGTAAATTCTTGTCTTTTAAATTAACAATATTGGAAGGGTTTATAAAAATTCAAGTAGTGATTAGGTTCTGAGGCAGGAAATATGCTGCTCTTGCACTTTTCTGGATAACCTCAGCCAAGCTTCATCCAGAATGAAGGATCCAGGCTAAGGATGCTGAGTTATGGTGTAACAGACTATTTAATATCATCTCGATGAATGCCCTGTCTTTAAATGGAAGCGAAGACTGTTAGTTTTGATAGCCTCACTTGCCTCTAGGACTGTGGGTCAGGACCTCTGTGGTGGCAGTTTTAGATGGCAGCAATCAGCCCCTGCTCATTTTGTCTGCTGAGGGATAGGAAATGGTGGCGTGAGAACAGGCTGCAATTACTAGGCAGATGTTTACTCCCAGAGCTGCTAACTATAAATGTCAGCATCCACTCACTTCCGTCAAGGTAGAGAGTGTAAACACTTGCATTCTGTAATTTCAGTTGGTTCTCACTCCAGTGCACTGAGGTGTTAGATGTAATTAGAGGATGTCATGGAAAGGAATGAGGCAGGTGATAGTTGTATTTTTTGAGAATTTTGAGAAACAGTGCTCTGCAGTAATGGTTGTCAGATTGATCTGTTTCACCTGGTAGTGTGTAGAATCGCGATAACCACTCTGCGGCTAGTCTGTAGAAAAATTGAGTATTAATGTTTGCAACGTTTTTAAAGTAAAAATGTTCTGCAAGTGTGTTTACAGTCTGTTAAAACTGAGAATTAACAGTGGCCTGTTTTGTCTGAGATCTTTGTGAGAACTTTATAGAACTTGTCTAGAAACATATTCTGCAAGAAGGATGAGCAAATGTGTCTAGTCACTAGTCTTGTGAGGAGTAGTTCGTGTGCCTCCTGTTTCTGCTCATTGGTAAACTTCTGTGGATACTCCTACCGAGATTCTGTAGGATATAAATTACCTCTTCCTCACTTCTTTCTTAGCCACCTCTTGTTCAAGAAGACTGGAGTAGCTACTTCCATTAAAAGTAAGCTGGTGTAAACCGTCAAGAATTCAGCGGGTTCTTAACAGTTTACTTCTGTAACTGCCTTTCCTGACAATTCACAGCACTTCAAGCATGCTTGTATAAGAGGAGCAAGTTCTGTAGTGTTAAGGGCAAAATGACCAACTGACAAGAATATGAAATGAAGTTGCATTCAGAGGGAACAGTGTTCTAAAAGTTAAATTTTATAGAATGGAAGCTACACCACAAAGCATTTATTTTGATACAGAGTAGTCTGGATTTCCAGCAGTAGATCTGTTCGATGTTCTGTGTGAATCTGGGAGCTTTAGTGTTGTTCTTTGACTGTATTTGGTGTAAGCTAGGGAACAAATGTCTGGTTCCAGTGGTGACCGCAAGCATTTTGTTGCTCACCTTTGTTATCCTGTGACGCATTTCAGTTGGAAGACTGATACTGGCAGTTTTAACAGATAGCACTTACTCAGGGAGCTCTGGTTTTCTGGTTTCCTCAGCATACAGCTGTAAGGTGTATCACCAAATCACAGAATGGTTGAGGTTGGAAGGCACCTGTGGAGGTCATCTTGTCCAACCCCCCTGCTCAAGCAGAGTACCTAGAGCCAGTTGCTCAGGACAATATCCAGATGGCTTTTGAGTATCTCCAAGGATGGAGACTCCACAACCTCTCTGGGCAACCTGTGCCAGTGCTTGGTAAAAAAAGTTTTCCTGATATTCAGAGGGACTCTCCTGTGGTTCAGTTTGTGCCCATTGCCACTGGTCCTGTCACTGGGCGCCACTGAAAAGAGCCTGGTTCTCTCTTCTGTACACCCTCCCTTTGGGTATTTATATACATTGATTTGATCCCTCTGAGGCTTCTCTAAGCTAAATGAACCTGACTCTCAGCCTTTCCTCATATGGGAGGTGCTCCAGTCAGTTATCTTAGTGGCCCTTCGCTGGGCTCTCTCCAGTACGTCCATGTTTCTCTTGCACTGGGGAGCCCAGAGCTGGACACAGTACCCTACATGTGTCTCACCAGTGCTTAGTAGAGCCCTCGACCTGCTGGTAACACTCCTCCAAATGCAGCCCGGGATACCATTAACCTTCTTTGCCTCAAGGGCCCATTGGTTTGTGGTCAGTTTGCTGTCCACCAAGAGCCCCAGCTGCTTTTCTGCCAAGTTGCTTTCCAGCCAGTTGGCCCCAGCATGTGTTAATGCATGGGGTTGGTCCTCCCCAGGGACAGGATGTTGCACTTCCCTTTGAACTACATGACTTGAGGGAGATGATAATATTTTGTATGCAGTTACGTGTTAATACCAAAACTGCTGGAGTTTAGCTCTTTGCCCTTTTTAATTTAAGGAATGCTGATAAAGTTATTCAAAAGAGGTTGTGTCTGTAGTGTTAGCTTCTAGGAGGGAGACACTGAGAGGTATATTCATGACTGTTACTAGCTTTGTGTGCTGGTGGTGTGCACTTCAGGTGGTAACGGCAACAGATTGCTGACAGTGCTTGTTTATTCAGTCTTGGAGATTTTAATAGGATAGACAAAGATTGTTAAAAAAAGAACTAGCATGTATCTGATTCTGCACTGTGGCAGTACTGTGGAATAAAGGACCTTTTGAGTCCTTTGCAGACTTTTTTTTCCTTTTTTTTCCTTTTTTTGTGTGAAATGATTGTACTTTCGTGTACTGATATTTTAGTCTAATTTCCTCAAGATGTACTTCTGCTACGCTTTGAGTTCAGATGTTTGTGTTCAAGCTGCATCTTTGAATCCTTAGCATTTGGGCAGTGGTTTGTGGAAGTTTTCCAACTAGCGGCTTCTTATAAACAGCTATCTCTCCTGCCAATAACAGACTTGATCTCTCTCCCATTCCCCAAGAAAGGTAATGTTCAGATAAACTGGAGTACATTAATGCATTTCCTCTCCTTGGACACTGGCTTCTTACTATCTTGGTGAATCTGGGTGTAAACACCTCTGAAATTACTGGGATTTTGCTTCTGAAAGCTTTTCTGAACCTGGGCGGGTTTTGTTCAAAGCACCAATAGAAGCAGTAATCTCTAGCTTCTGTTTAAATCTGCAAGACTATAAGGCACAAGCAAGGCAACTGTATTAGAACTGTGGAGTTCACTTTGAAAATGTAACCATCAGAAGAAATCTGGAAATGAGCGTGGAAGAACATTTGGGCTCTGATCCTGTATTCATATTTGTGGAACTGGATCACTTACAGGTTTTGTTGTTGATAGGGATCTAGAGAGCTGCAAACGTCTTCAGTCTTGGGTTGGACTGGGGGGATTAGGATGCCAGTTCTCTAATAGTGTTTTTAGAGATGGTTTTGTCCAGAATTCTGCAAGATGCCAAAATGTCCTAGTAGCATCACACACTTATTTATTGCTTAGTTGTTTGCTTTTAAAAAAATAATCTGTGTACAAGCCTGATTTAGGGAAAGGGGATGAAAAGTGACAAACCTGTGAGTTAAATAATCCAAGGGTAGATGTAGTCATTGCAATTCTTACATAACTGTGAGGATAATGATACAGGAAGACCTCTTCTGCTCAAAAGCTGAACAACTTTTCAGCAGTGGAGAGGAAATAATAATTTTTTGCTAAATCTATACTGCAGTGACTTACTACCTGATACAGTGGAGTTGTTTAAAGTATTAGGAGTCTTTGCTTTGTTAGAAAACAGTGCTGCAAACAAGCTAGCTACGCTAGATCATTTTTGGAAGACAGTGCTCTTCTAACTTGATATCCTAGCACTTTAGCAAACCTGTTCCCACAAAACCTCACAGTTTGTAATCTAAAGTAACTCAGTAGCAGAATAGGAAGCTGCACTGAGAAGCAGAGTCGTTCATGCTTAATCTTAAAAGGTAATAAGATAAGTTTATAATACTATTTCAGATATTTGTGTATTTATCCCATGGAGATGTGTAATTCTTAAAATTATCTTTTATGGATCTTTCTTGTGCTTCCAGAGCCGCCTGTGGTGCATCAAGTGGCAGAAAGCTCTGTGTTCATGTTTGTATTCAGTGAATTTGGAGCAAATAATGTTACGATCATTCCTTCATCTTTTATAGCATTTGGATTACAAGTAGAAGAATTAAACAGTTCAATTTTAGCTTTTTCTTGAACAGATCCAAATTATATATGTGCTGCTTATCTGTAACATACAGAAATGTGTATCATCTGACCAAGCCAGAAACAGCAGTGCTGTAATACCTCTTCAAACTAGTGGCTGGGGCCTGTTTACACAGATCATACTCTTTCTTTTTAAATACAGTGAGCAATTAAATTGCAGTTGATAAAAAGTTTGTCATGTTGACTGGGAGATTTTTGATTAGCAAGTGGAGAAAATGTCACTGGGAAGTGTTGGTTTGAGTCTATGCTTTGTTTGAAAACAAAACCTCTTTTTTTTTTTTAAGGAAAACTGAAAAGCTTTTACTTGGATTGCTGTCTGCAATTCTAAATGGTTGCCTTCATTATTAGTACTTGTAAATTTGCTTGTTCAGGAAAGCTTTAGAAAATAATTTCCCTGAAGAGGCACCAATGTAGCAAATGCAAATTAAAAAGAAAATAACTGACCTTTCAATATTATACATAGCAGAGTAAGCAAAAAGCAGGGGGGAGGACAACATTCCACCATTTCTTTGTTACTTTGAGATTTTGGGAGATAAGGAGCTAAGAATTTTTGAATGTGTTTGTGGTTTCTTGGTTTTAGATATACAATGACATATCTCTTAAGTTTTGGGTACATACAGATCAGTGGACTAGTGGATCTGGCATCAGGAGAGTGGAAAAACTAGCAATAGGATTATTTTTATCATGAAAATCTTCGTATTTAACCAAAACTCCAAAAGATGAGGAGGATGGAGGAGTATGTGTATTGTTTTGATTTTGTTCAGCAGCCCGTTCCCTCCCAAGGCAGTGAATAGCTTATCCTTATTCTGAGCTGTACTTTATTTATAACGCCTAGAAGACTTGATATTTTGAAAATTACTTTTAATGAAGAAAGCTCTGCTAATTTGTTAAATTGTGCTTGATTACAAATAAAGGCAAATCTAGTCTTCCATGCCTTTCCTCTCTGCACTTAGTGTTTTTTGGGTGGAAGGGGAGGCAGAAGAGAGGTAGACCAGGGCTGGTCATGATTTTCCTCTGTAATGTCATACCATTATTCTTTACTCTTGTACGACTTTCACCTCTTATTTTCAGGGCTGCTTTGACAGTATTCATAGACTTGGGGTTATTTTATTTCTCCACAGTAATTCTGGGAATAGTGGCTTTTTTCTTCTCTTCAGCCTTTTTCTTTATATGTAAAATCGTAGATCAGTTCCTTTTTGTATAAACTAAACCAAACTTAACTTTGAACATTGCATTTTAAATTTGGTTCAATTAAAAAGTAGTGTTTTTTTCAATTGAGTGGTGAAACTTGGCTAAATCGCAAACTTTAGGCAATACTTACATCTAATATTTTGTTGCTACATTTATTTGTCATCCCGGATACTGCTTTATCTACAAAGCATCATATTTTGAAGCACCTTTGCCTTGGTAAAGCATAATTGTAAACTGATTCACACTAAGATAGTAGAGGACAGAAGTTGGTTTGCTGTTATATTGAGACTATTTCTTATAAGAGTTTCTTTCTTACTCTGAACTTTTCTTTATTGCTGTAGTCTTTATTTGGTGTATTTACTGAAGTCGATAGTGTCTGAATAATAGATCAAGTGGGTGCGTATTCTGCTTAGTGCTTGATGCACAACCTTAGCAAGTTATTTAACCATATTTGTGCAATGGAAATATGTTCAATACTAATGTTAATTTTGGACATTTGTCGGCTTTTTCAAAACCACCTGTAAGTATTAAATTGTAGGCATAATATTGTAGGCATGTAATTCTTTGGCCATTAGTACATTGCTGTAAATAGCGAATACCTAGTTAGCTCAAGCAGGTGACTAAGTAAGTTTGCTAATTGTGTCAGACATTATTATCTTTTATTGTACAAGTTGATTTGGGGTCCGGTTTAAGCAGATCAGTGTTGCAGTATGATTTATGAGGTGCCAAGTAGCATGTTAGTCAACTATTCTCCCATACTATCATTGTTAACACTGTGGAGGAATACAATAGTTTGGGTTGGAAGGGACCTTTGAAGGTCATCTAGTCCA
>RSEF01000009.1:10119519-10135732 GCA_003993805.1 Himantopus leucocephalus
CTCCAGGCTGAACAACCCCAACTCTCTCAGCCTGTCCTCAAAGCAATGGAGTAGGGAAGAGACTCATGCCCACGATTACCTGCCTTCCCACCTGCACAGGCTCTGGAGTTGGTTTCTGTGGATTTGCAGATTTTTTGTGGATCTGAAGGGAAAAATCATTAAACTTTTACAAATTATAATTTTCATGACTGTTTCTTGTAATCCCTAGTAGTTTCATAAACACTGGGGGTATTTCTGGTAAACTTTGAGAAACCTTGTGATAAGGGAATCGACAAAATGTGGCAGAAGCCATTACTGCTCCTGGAGTTACAACTTCTAAAGATAACATTTTGTAGTGATCTTTCTTGATTCTAAACAATAATGTATTGCTTTATCTTTACAGATGACTATGGATGAGAAATATGTGAACAGCATTTGGGATCTTCTAAAAAATGCAATCCAAGAGATCCAGCGTAAGAACAATAGTGGTCTCAGTTTTGAGGAGCTGTATAGGAATGCATATACAATGGTGTTGCATAAACATGGTGAAAAACTCTACACTGGACTAAGAGAAGTGGTCACTGAGCATCTAATAAACAAGGTATGTCATTTTATGAATTAAAAGTGGAAGTGTCTTGTATGAAAGAATTCTGAACAGTTATTTAAATGACAAAAAAAATGTAACTTTTACTATGTTGCCTTCTGTTGAAATGGTATTGCTACCCTCAAAAATGGTAGCTTAGAACTATCATCAAGCTTAAATGACTTCATATTCCAGATACTGTTTGTTCTAAGTTGCTAATGGGGGGCGGACCATAGGAAGTGTATGATAGTGTATAACAGGAAGCAACTTTAGCTGAAGCATAACTGTTGAGAGCTGGGAATTTTTTTTAAAAAAGGTTTGCGGCCTTTTGGTGACATTTTGTGACTTTCTCAGAACAAATTTTGGTTTGTTTTCCTGTCAGTTTTTTCATCTGTGGAACAAAATAAATACCAATGTAAGAACCTGTTTGTTATGGGCTAATGAACTAATTCACGAGTTAATGAGAGAGTTGTGCTAGGATTACACTATTTAAAGAGACGGTAGGCAATCTAGAAAAACATCAGCTCAGCAACAACAAAAGTCCTGAGTAGTCTGCATTCTATCATTTCAGCCTTTTCAAAACCATGTAATTCAGTCAAAATGACATGCAGAAACTTCTTGTTTCTGAAGATGTATCATCTGAGAAAAGGGCTCTTCACATCTTGTGTTAAACCATGGAACCACCTCTTTGGTCTTTGTGAGGAAAGTTTAGGGTTGATTAATAAGTATGTCATTGAAAAAAGAAGTTCAAACTCACTTTTTATGCGTCCAGATAATATTTAGTGGTAATAGGATCCTAAGTCTAGGGAAGATGCCCGCCTTACTACTTGCGGTAATATCCATAGCTGCCTATCTTTGAAAAGAGACGTGTCCACTTTTATCCCATATACTGGCTGCAGGTCCAGATGGAGTATCAGATTTTTGTCCTGTTATTACAACATTTGAAAAGGAAAGTCATACACCATCATGTGTCTTGAGTGATTACTTCTGGCTGAATTACAGAGAGTGAATGGGAGGTTTGTGTCTAAATAACGCATAATGCTTAGGGAGCTTTTTGTGTGTTCTAACTGGAGTTACTGCTGTGGCGGAGAAGTGTGTTGTTTCATTTTGTAACTGTTAGTTTTCGAAGGTATGGTCCAGACAAGTATAGTTTAAAACTGCTTTGAATATGGGACTTTTTTACTGTTTGCACAAGAGGAAACATCCTGTATGAAGTGGCTAAATAATTTATGGCTCTATTCTATAATTGTAGCACATCTGTGACTCTCAAACACTTCTGTTTTCATCATCTGTGCATTCATAATCTGTACTATTCATATAAAATGTGGCAAATGGCTGAGGCTTTTTGTGCCTTGTTCTTGTATATGCCTATGTTTACAGTCTATACTTAATAACAATCATGACACTAAACTCTTATTCTTCCTAGGCTTTAGTTTATCCTGGTTTAATTTTAGGAAAGCTTTTTATCTTTGTTCCTAGCTATTCTGCGTATTAAAAATTACCTGTATGCAAAGTTGATTATTTTGAAGTGCTGATTGTGGCAAACTGTCAAAAGAGCAGAAGATCCTGTGAGTTTGTAATGTCACTGCACTGGGTGAGAGGGTTGTAGAGATAGCAGTGTAGAGAAATGCTGTTCTGACACTTAATGCTATTATATCTGATGCTTTAAAAAAAAAAAAATCTTCTCCAATGATCTGGTATTCTGATCTTTAACATGATTAATCAAAGTATATCTATGTGTATGGGTAAAATAAAAAAGATGAGCAAAAGTTTTTTTTTAAATAAAAAGGCTAACTGCTGGGGTTTAGTACTTAAATGCTGTAACACTAAAAGGCTAAATTATGCAGATGTCTGATGCCCCCCTAGAAATCAAATCCCAGAAAAAGATTAAAAAAAAAAAAGAAAATAGGACTTCTGTCAAAAAGTTCTGAACAATAAAAAAAAATTCTGTAGGCTCAAAACTACTCCTTGTCCTTTTTCGTGGTTTGCTTAAGGATGTTATGCTGAGGCAGTTATAGATGGAAGTATGGAAAAAATAGTGCATTGTTTATTAAGAACAGGATCAGTTCTATGATGGAATCTTGGGATTGTGCCATTTGTACTTGTTGTAAGATAGATAAAAAGAAGTTTTTGTTTAACCTCACACTTTATGTAACAACCTTTAGAGGAATCTTGTATTTTCAGAGTCTCTTTCTAAGAGCAGTTCTCTGTTAAATGTTAAGTAGCTAATTAACAATGAATGCTCTCATCACAAGTCTTTAAACTTCTATTCAGAGAATCAATGGTGGATGCTAGAGTTTAGAAGAGGGGGTTTTGCCAACTGAAATGTAGCACATGTAATCTGTTAACTTTTATCAAAATGAAAATGTGCAGAAATGAATAAATTTTAGGAAAGGACTACACTCAGTTCAGGGGGTGCTCCTGAGGAGCCAAACCCAATTTTCGAATTGCTACAATCCTTGAAACAGAATTGCCGTTTGCTGTCACATCTGCTGGTTATCTTTCTACAAAAAAGTTACCTTCCTGGAGTATTCCAGTCATGCTGGTTAATTCAGAATAGATGAAGAGACTAGGTAGAGGCGATGGTTTTGTTCAGATGTTTTACAAATAGTTTTCAAGCTTGGAAAGTGAAAGGTGTTTTTTTTAATTTTATTTTTGGTGTGGCTTGGTTAAAAACTATATTTATGCTTATTTAATTGCTAGATGAAAGTTGTGCTTACTCAGCATTTTAGTAGAAAGAAACCAAACACTTTAAAGAAGAAAATTATTTAACTTCTCAACAAGAAAACAATACCGTGTATTGTCTTTACAGCCTGTTTAATTGTAAATAAAATGATAGGTGCAAACATGATCGATACAAGCACGCAAGCAAGTCGCTATGAAATATGCTTAGTTTTGAGTTTCAGACCCGAATGGCTTGCAGTTACAGTTGCCAGGTGCTGGCTGCTTGATGAAGGCAGTAGTAAGCCAGGTAGCTTACTCTACACCATTGACAGGAGTCAGCTGTCTTGAACTACCTTGTTTTTACTACAGGGTAAGGACATGCTAAAACTCGTCTTTGCCTGTGTATTGATGTCATTATTAAAGTGTAGTACATGTAGAATTGAATTTAAAAATACCATTGAATAAAAAGTACTGAAACCTTTCATCTTAATTCAAGCATTTAATTCTTGTGCATCTGGTACTTCATTGATTTCTCAGTTTCTTGTCCTCCAGCAATCTTGTAGCTTGATGTAGATGCTCTTCCTTCACACTTCTTGAGCCTAGTCAGTTACTTCTTCACACAAATGTTGTAAAAGTGTTTTTAAAAAACAAATACACAAAGCTTAGTTTACAGCTCTCTAAATCATTTGATGATAAACATTACTTGTGTAAGAATAAAAAAAATCTTGACGTTAAAAAGTTTGCAGGATAATATTTTTAAAGTTCTCTTCATTTTTATGAACAATTCATAGTCCAGTGAAATCTAAACCCATGACATGCAATGTATCATATACATTCTGTAAATTGCGTGTGTGACAAAGGAATTGATTGATTTCTTGGCTGAGCCCAGTACAGTTTCGTTGGTTTTTCTGTGCAGTGTATGTCAGATCCAGAGATGTAAAGGACTGGCCTAAACTTAAATGGGCTGAAACGTCCTGCTTTGGGGAGATACTGGAGCATTACTGAAAAGGAAGATATGCTTGGGGTATTCTTATCTCCTATAAGATTTCTTGATCTTAACAAACATTTCTGTTACTGTCTGTTGCTGGCGTGCCAGAATGCCTTATGACATGGTGGTCTTTGCTGATGCAAGTGGTGGAGATCGGTAGTGACAGTGCATGCTATTTCAGAATAATAATAAAGGCAGGCATGCAAGAAAGAAAACCTCCTGAAAGGAGGTTGTAGAGAGATGGGAACTGACCTCTTCTCCGTAGTGTCAAGTGATAAGACGAGAGGTAATGGGTTCAAGTTAAGCCAGGGGAGGTTTAGGTTGGATATTAGAAAAAAATTTTTCACTGAAAGGGTTATTCAACATTTGGAATAGGCTGCCCAGGGAGGTGGTGGAGTCGCCATCCCTGGAGGTGTTTAAAAAAAGGGTAGACAAGGTACTTGGGGATATGGTTTAGATGTGGTTTTGTCAGGTTAGGTTAATGGTTGGACTAGATGATCTGAAAGGTCCCTTCCAACCTTAACGATTCTATGATTCTATGAAAGCCTTCGGTAAGGGGGGCGCAGAGCCAGTCATTGTGGCAGTGTTGTTGAGTGCAGAAGGAATTGCATGAGGTGCTAGTGCAGAAGGTATGGGGTGAAGGAAGCATGTCTTACTCTGGGGCTTATAAAGTTATGTCCTTGGAAAGCTTTAAAATTTGCTATCATGGTGTCATGGACAGAAGGGGAGAGAGAAGATAGGAATCTCCTACAGGGAGTTTGAAATTATTTCCATAACATCTATGAAGTAGGGGAGGAGCAACGTGAGGAGTCATGTAGGAGCCATATGAATTAGTGACCATTAGGGTGTACTGTAAGCCTGGCTGGCAACGTATGTTATCTGCCTTTATCTTTCCTTAATGATGTTTTAAGATGATCTTGTGCAAATCTGCGATTATATGGAGGGCAAAGGATGTGAGGGAGTTGCCGGAAAGTAAATGCAATTCAGAATCATCAATATTCTTCAGAGGTTTTTTTCTTTCAGCAAAAGGATGGCAGCTGCAGGGGTGAACAGACATTTCTGGTAAAGTCATAGTTAATCTGTTAACTTAGTTGGAACTCAGATTTTAGAATATTATCTTTTAGACTACTTGGACTTTTGCAGAAGATGAAGAAACTCCTTAATAACAGTTCTGAGACCTTGAGGCCTTAGTTCAGAAAGTGCCGTTCTATACGGCTGCTCCCCACCGAAGGTTCTGGCTGTCCTTACAGTAGTGGAAATCACATAATGGAACTATTCGTGCTGCTGCGTCAGGCCAGGCACTGTATGAGAGAAAATACTAGGCCGTAAGTCTGCTTTGTGTACTCTTAATAGAAAGTTATTTAAAGGTATTGAAAGCTTATGCCAACAAACTATTCTTAAGAGATTGACGGGGGAGGGTGCTATATTTCCTTAACAACTATCCAGTATAAAGTACAGTTGAGCCTGAAGTTATATACAAGATCTCATCCTTGCAAATGTAAGAAGATCTTATGTAGGTTTTGAAGCTGCTGATTTATTTTTGAGACTTTATATGGACAGTTCTATTTAAGCTGGGTATGCCTGCCAATTTACTGCATAACTGCAAAGATTGTCATAGAAATCACTACAAGCTCAGCTAATTGAAGTAACATTCTGCTGATAAAAATCTTTGAGATGGAAATTTTCTTACGGCTTTGGAAGAGCAGCAGCTGTGTCTCACAAGGGTTTCCTTCTCTGTAGAAGAGTGTGGATATCCAGATTTCCTTACTACAAGTCATTTATTCCACCAAAATGGTTTGACTCTGTGTCTTTGCATGGCTAACATGTTTTGTGCATTATAGTAGTTTTCCTGTAATATTGTTGTATTCGTGGCCCATACAAGGAATGTGTTTGGTGCTTATTAACTAGACAGCTGTTGTGAGGAATAATCTGGTTGGCTTTTGTAGCAGCTAAAAGAACGGCTTCCCAAACCTGTCTGCAGCTTAAAATAAACCTAGGAGAATGTCATTGAGAAGCTTCACAGAGAGGCTCTTTGAGTAATTTTGTTGTATAGCACCCATTCCTGGATTTAAAACACATTTCCAGAAAGCTACGTGGCATACTGTGTGGAGCAGAGGTGGCACAGACCTGAGCGTTTCCATGTCTGCTTGGAAGCAAGTTTTCATTGCTACCTGATGGCAAGCACCCCCTTTTGCCACTAGTTGGTATGTAATTTGGCACTGGCTGGTCTAGTAGGATTATTGTGATAGATGTGCGTAATTATAAAGGCACACTGCCTCTGTAGTGTTTAAAAAAAAAAAAATAAAAAAAATCATTGATCCTTGAAGAGTTCTACGATGGCGTCGTACACTTGGGTAAAATTGATCAATCCCTACCTTGGTTGCCTGTGCCTGTGAACTAATCTTGTTTCTGGTTCTGTTTTGGTGAATTTTACTAGTGTGGGTGATATACCAAATAATGTTTCCAATGTTTTTTCCATATTGACTAAAGAAGTGAAAGCAACCACGTCATGTTTGTTTCTCCTGTTCTGGGAGATTCTGTGTATTCTTTATGAACATGGCTGGTGAAGTTTTTAATGCATATTTACATTTTAGCTAAAAACTATGTAGATTGGATGACAACAGGGAACACATTGGGGAGACCAAAGGGTAAATGATGATCCCTCTCAGAAAGAATGAGGCAGCTAAGCGGTGCTGGTTGTGACTGATGACTGCATATTGTGTTTTCCAAAAGCGAGGAGGAGAGGCCTTACTCAGGTCTGGGGAGTAGGTGTTTGAAGATTTCAGAAAACTTTGAACAACATTCAAGCATACCTATTTTACCTAGATTCAATAACAAGGTGAATATTATAAGTTTCCACAGGTTCCCAAGAAGAGACCGTTGTGTCTGTACGCTGTGCCATGGTGTGTTTCTGGTTTGCTCATCTAAGTTTAAGGAGTATATATATAGTAGTGTGGCAGACTGAATTTTTTGTTATGCTGGTTTTGCTTAATAACTTCATAAAACTTAAATGACAGAATGAAGTGTGTCAGGTGGTTGCATCCGACGTTGGTGCAGCTTGTGGCTGCTTGTCATGTGTGTTTTGTTTTCCTGTTTGAATTCTCTATACTGAAGTTTATATTATTTCACAAGTATGAATGCAAATCTATAAATGTAAAAATACATTTTGTTCGGTTACAACAGAGGGCAGAATGTATTCTGCATGTTATGTCAAATGTCAATTCGCATGTTTTGTTAACTCCGGAATAATTCTTTTACATTCCCTCAGGTTTGTCTTTTACATGAGTTTAAAGCTTGAGCACTGTAGTATATGCCTACTGCATGAAAATCAAAATACAAAACTGGATGTTCTTTTTTATTAGTAGGGAGTAATAGTGTCAATAAGAAATAAAACCTGGAGTTAGTTGGACAAATGAATCAACTAGCAAATAGGTTTGTGAAAACAATGATGACTTTCTTTTGTTCTCTGAAGTCTTGTTGTTGGCAATTATGGACTATTAGTATAAGAGTCTGGTCTTTACCAAGTGATTGTTTCCTTTCAGAACTGTTGTTTGCTGTAACTTTATGCTGTTTTGGCATGTTTTTCTAAATGTCATGGTCAATTTTCCACCAGTACTTTTTCCTGTTCGTAACATTTACCGGTACTACCCAATACTCTGAAATTAGTTGTGATAGTAAAGTTAACATTAATTGAAACACTATAGCATAGGAAATGAAACCTTTGAGGAGTTGTAAAAAAAAACAAAATATTTTTAACATTTGAGATTTCAGGTATTCCTTTGAAACTTATGTTTATTTTCTTGCTCTTGTTTCTAGCCTGATTTTTCTTACTTGTGTGAAGTCTTATTTTTCCGCAGAAGTGAAATACAAGGTAGGGATGGTCAGCACTCAGGAAAAACAAGAACTTGTTCATAATATTCGTGTTTGTAGAGGACCAAGAGATTTTTTTTTTTTTAAGCAAAGCTTCTTAAGGGTTCAGTGATGCAGGAGAAACTGACTTGGATTTATGACAATATATTATTGTTTTGTTTCAGGTGCGAGAAGATGTGTTAAACTCCTTAAATAACAACTTTCTACAAACACTAAACCAAGCATGGAATGATCATCAGACAGCTATGGTGATGATTAGAGACATTCTGATGTATATGGTGGGTGTTCTTTTTCACACATTTAACTTGATATAGTAAATTGTCTTTTGACAAATGTAAACTAATGAGCTGGAGGGGTAAAAAGCAAGGTGTCCTTACTAGTTGTCTTCCTAAGTGTACTGTCTGTCCCGTGTTTTGAATTCACTCTGTGTATGCAAGGCTACTACTGGTGTGTGACATTATAACTGGATTGTTCTTTCAGGTTATCTCGTTGTCACTTGAAAAATGCATCTGAAAAATGGCTGAATTTTGCAATTAAAAAATAAGCTAGTCAGACCCATTCTGACAGATTATAGATGTTACTTGCATGTTTTAGTCCATGTTGTGATGGCTTCTTACTGTGGAAAGCATGATGGTGTAAAACCTCCTCAAACTTCCAATGTAGTCGTCATTCTTTAAGCTTAAGGGTTTGAAGAGGATAACTTTGCTAAGGTACACTCTGTGTCTTTGAAAGTTAAATTCTAATTGAATCCTTTGCTGTTCATACAGAGCTTGGGTACAAATTAAGCAATGCACATAAAAGAGAATGTGATCTTTGGTTACATGGTTGTAATTTCAAAAGAAAAAACAAAAGTATTCTTTACCTGATAGCTAACAGAAAAGGCCTTTTTTGAAGAGAGCGAGCCTTATATTTGTGTGTCTAGATTGTGTTATGCTGTAGGTAGTTGGTATATGTTTAAATTCCCAGAATGGTGGAGGTGCTCTGAGAATGCAGGAGAGTGTATTTTTGCATAGCTTCTGGCCAAAGGCTTTAACTTCAGAAGGAAAAGAAATATGTGTTGAGACACTGTGGTTTCTTTATGTAGAATCTTTTTTTTCCAAAATATCATCTTGAAGATAGTACTTCAGGAAGTACTAGATAGCGAAGGACAGACAGTGATATTGCTTTTTTTGGTTTTTTTTTGGTCAAAAACGATGATTAGCTGAGATGGTTCTTGATCTGCTGAACAACTGGAGTTAAGATCATATGTTGTAGTTGCTAAATATCTCATGCCATGAAATTGAACCTGTTTGTATTAGCTGTGAAGAAATCCTACTTGGTTAATAAGCTACTAAGAGTTAAAGAATTTTGAGTAATTATTGTAGCTACATAGCTTAATTTTTTGTTATTTGTTTAAATGGATTTACTGGCTTTCACGTTGTGGGTTTTGAGTGGTTTTGGGTTTTTTTGTTTGTTGGGTGTTTTTTTTTTTTCTTTTTGTTTGGGTGGTTTTTTTGAGCTGGGAGAAGACCACATATCTAAAGATAGAGGGCTGGATAAAATGCCTTCAATGACACTTAATGATCTGTGTATCTTATCTTGCCAAAAGGAAGATTGAGAACTTATTTTGAAGATGCACTATCTTCGCTGTGAGAAATCGTGGAATCTTTAATGTGCTTGTGAAGGACATACAAATCAATTGCTGCTTGCTGCATCTGGGCAAATTCAAGAGTAGTTAACAATTAGAATAATCTACCAAAGCTAGTGGTGAATTTTCAGAAACATTAGAAGATGGAATCCAGAGCTTTCTAGGGGAGTCTCTTAGCCAAGTACTGTGTGTTATTTCAGTACAGGAGGTGCTGGACACTCCGAGGTACATAGGTGGTCAGAGTGGATAACGCAATGTTATATGCTGCTCTTAAATTCAATAAATTTTTGATCCCTCAAACAGTATCGGAGAAAGCTGGCTTATCAGCTGTTCCTGTTTTAGTGTATTGACCAGTATATTGAGGACCAAGAAGTCCCCTCTTTGAGGAAGGGTTACATGCTTCAGTTAGCATTTTTGGGGGGAGATGAGAGCTGTTTCCTACGTATTTCTCCGCGCTTAGGAGCGCGATGCCTTGGTTTTTGTTTGAAGTTTGAGAGTGCTGTTAGAACAGCCAGCCAGCCTTCTCTTTTCCACCAAAACTCCAGAAGATGGAGACAGGCAGCAACTTGGACTTAATTGGGTTATATTTTAGATTCAGAACAGAATAATAAACAAATAACTTAAATACCTCTGGAATATGTAGTCTTTCATGTGCTGTTTGATTCTTCATTATTTCAAGTTGGTGTTCAGTTGAGGCCTCCACTTGACTAATTATTTCCCTCCCATAGGTTTTTTAGCTTGTATCGAAACAAGACCCAAAGAATCAGAAAAGACACATCTACAGTAAAATATATTTATAATATAGTAGTAAAGATATAATGGATTTTTTCAAAAGTTTTTTATATAAGCTTGTCAAACCTTAGGAGCAGTGATGTCTGTCTGTTAAACATCTATAATGTAACATGGTATTTATGATTATAAATTTAATCTTTATTAGAACTATCTAATGCAGGGAGCTGATACAATGGGCGGGCTCCCTCTTCTCTGACTTGGAGGGGCATAAGACAAATTGTCATTAGAAAATACATGCTTTGCTTACATATTAAGGTATAAGCAGTGGTTTAAAACAGGACTTGTCTCAAAAGCTTTGCACTTTCACTTTTGTCACTGGGATGTCCTGTTGAGTCAAGCATAATTCTGTTCGTTGGAAGCAGACTAAGGGCAGGAAACTTCTGGTCTTGAGTATGTGTTCATTCAAAAAGCTTGAAAAAGCTGCTAGTACCACAGAAGTATGAAGCAGAGGAGCATCTGTCAAAGACGAGACCAGACTGCTCTTCAAAGAAACAATTTTCAAGAACTTTATAAAATAAGGAATGATTTATTCTTCTTTTCTGACGTTGAGTAGTTTTATAGTGATACACTTACATCAGAAGTTGTTTCTACCTTTTTGTTCAAGAACAGCTAATATAATTTACACTAAAATATTTTGTCTTAAAAAGAACACTGTATAAACTCAGTCACCAGGCATTGTTAATTGATATGCTTGTGTTATACCAGCAGAAATATTTGAAATTATATGTTTATAAATAAAGGATAACTCAATCCTTCTCTTATTTTGTAGGCCGTCCCAATTACTTACCTATCAGTTTCATGAAATGTACCTATTGGTACCCAACAAGCCACAGTCTGACGTCAGTGAAAGTAGAACATTTAACACCCTCTTGAATTCTGATCTTACTCTATTAAATTCTTGTTTCAGCCTAGTGATTGTACATCTTAAACTAAACTGTATCTGTTTTAATGCCATGTTTGTTTTCCAGCTTATTGGGAGCTTTTCACCCGTTAGCTCCCATAGATCAAAACAAGCACTCTCCAACCCACCTTAATCTCTTTCCTCTGTTTAAATTTGCCACTTCTAAAATAAAAAATAATTAAAATCAATCTTTCTTAGAAATATATGTATCTTGTACAATGAGGTTTGTGCATTATGATACTTAATGACTAGAATACTTGCTGTTTGAGGTTTATGGCAGGATTTCATTTTATGTGAAGAACCTCTTGCACAAGACACTTGTAAAGCTTGCTTTATAGTTGCATTTCAAAAAAAGTGTATTGCCTTGTCTCTTGTGCCTGTCTGGTAAAAGTCTGCTTGGTTTCAGCTCTGTTGTATAATGTAGTTCTAGTGTGAGGTTTTGCAACCTGAAATTGCACAATAAAGGCAAATCTAAACTTTCTTGAGATATTCCAGTTTCCACAATTAAATTTCAAGCTTACATAGTTCCAGTGTATTTTGTAGTATATGTGCACTCACTCTCCTTCTGTTTTACATGTTTGGGCTACAGTAATCAGTGCCAGTATAGACGTAATACTCTCTGTAAATTCATGGCACTGTCTGCAGCAAGCAGTGAGGTACCGAAGCGATGAAGTCATGTCCTAAGTAGCGTCTCCACTAAGTCAAGTCATGTACTAAGACATGTTGAAGTAGTGAAGTAATGTACCGCACTTGAGCATATCTGAAATTCAGTCTCGCTTATGGCTGGAGCGTAGGTAAGTGTACCTACAACAGTTTTTATTTAGCTACTGTATGTAACAGTAGCAGCGGAGGTGCAGTTGCTCGGTCTTCTCTGTCCGCAGCAGTCACCCCCTGGCTGCGTTATAGGCATATGGGTAGTGCCAGTTAAACACTTGTGAATATAGCTGTGTGTTTTGCAGAGGGCAGAGCCTTCCGTCCCTTCTCATCTGTGCGGTGCACAAAGGTGGTGCCTTGATTTGGGCCAGCACTGACAGATTGGCTGTCTGAGTTTTGGCCTCGGGGCGTATGACTGTCATTGCTCATGGCTTACGCACAAGGTAGTAGGGAGAAGTGGTGTTTTTATTTTCAGAACTAGGATCAAAGACACTTGCTATATATATACACAACAGTGTTTGAAGGCTACATGGTCCAGGTATTGCATCTATGCAGACACGGGCAAAATGTGGCTGTTCATATTTTACAGTAGGTAACTTGCTTTAGTTGAGCTCAGAATTATTCTGCAGTGTAAGCAGCACTGTATTTTATGAATAATTGCTGTCTGAAACTCCACCCTTGTCTCCTGAGAGTTACTCGTACCTCTAAGCACCTGCTGCTTCTCCCCGTGGGAAGCGATTGCTGTTCGGTAGTGTGTAGCCTTGTCAGTCAAACCTGTTCCCAAATNCTCAAAATTTTTTTTTTTTTTTTTTTTAGATTGGGAGACTCCAGTAAACAGTAAAAGTGATCTGTTACCAGTACCAGAAACATCAATGCTGCTACTCTAATTTGGGTATAGTGAAGTGGTCTGGCTTACTAAAGAGGCATTGCTGTTACACTGAGAAGAGTTTCTAGTGCAGTTACTATTTAATTTCATAATGGCAGTGTTTAGCACTGCCACAACAGCAGCTACGCAGATGAGTCAGGACCGTGGCTTTAATCCATTTTGATACGTTGCTGCCTGTGCTTCAGAGGCCTGACTGTTCTTTGGAAATAATATACATGTTCTTTTCTCCTCAGGTTATATAGTATATTAGACACTACTTCATAATTTTCTCTTCCATCTCTTTGAAAGTGCATTTTAAGTTTGTCTTACTTTAGAATCATATTTACTTCTGTTCTTGATGCAAGCGTGTAAATAAAGGAGTGAAATAAATAACCCTGTTTCTAAATAACAAAAAAAAAAATAGAATAACATATTCCAAAGATCTAGACCACCATGTGTTGCTAAACTGACTTCACGAGACCAATTAGTAAACTTTTTGCTTTGAGGCAGAACTGAGCTTGCTTCATGAGCCACAGAGTAGGCATATCTGACCTGTGCCCATCTNTTTTTTTTTTTTTTTTTTTTTTTTGTTTCATTTAAATAAAGTGCTGCCTGTCTGAAGGGAGTGAATGGGAAATCATTTGTGAATTGTGGCACCCAGTGTTTCGCTTTCCTTTGCCACTTGATGACCAATCTGGCATATAATTAGTATATGAATAATTTTGCCATGTAAATTCAGCTGCTAAAATACTAAAGGGTGTGGTGGCTGTTCCTTCTGATATTTTCTAATTGCGGAATTTATGTAAACTTATAATTTTCTAGTCTTTTTCCATAGTGTAAAGCAGGTTGTTTGGGTTTTTTTTGTTTTTTTTTTTTGACAGGTGAGTTTTCTAGGTGTTTGAGTAACTTTACACTTCAATTTTGAGTGTGGTATAGCACTTTAGATAATTGATGGAACCAGTGGAGAAGCTAATCTTATACTCATTCAAACGTTGACTTTCATCCTTCACAGAATTTATTTTTTTTATTTTGTTACAGCTATGTGAACTTTCAGAAAACCTTATCACAATCAGATTTGTGAGTGGGTACAAAACTCTTAACTTTTTCTAATATCATCATCCTGAGGCTTAAATGGTAGTAAAGCAGTATTTTTCATAATTACCCAAGCTATTACTTTAGAGGAATGGATTATGGCCTGGCAGAAATGGAAAAAAAAAAAAAAAAATCATTGTCCATCTCAGAAATAGTTTGTAAAAATGCACTATTTTTCTATTCTTAATGTTGTTTTAAATGGTCTGACCCCGTACAGCACTGCTGGTTGTTAAGTAAATATACTTCTTTTCTGTCTGCTAGTAACTTTATTAATAGTCTTCCTTTTCTAGGGAGCTGTTAAGTTGGGAGAGAGGAATAGAAAAGGGAAGAAAAATTTTTGGAGCGTTTCTGCGGGTAGCAGTAAAGAAACTCGGGGTGTCTGCTCAGCTGTGTCCCAGTCAACTGTGATGGTGTTTGGGCTATATGGACTTAGAATACTGTTCTGAGGATTAGCCTTGATTTGTAAACATAGGTAGTATAGGGCTAGTGGATAGCGGAGGAGCTTGATCCTTCCTATAGGCTGAGATTACATAGGGAGATAAAATTTTAACCCATATTGAAACATCAAAATTACTTTTCTTCTCTACCCTTTCTTTTCTTTTTTTGAGGGGTGTGTGCATGTGTGAGATTTTCATGAAACATAACAAGGTTTCAAGAAGTCTGAAGCTGAAGGAAAGTGAATTGGGGGGGGGTGGGGGTGGGGCGCGGTTCAACAGATGTCCTTATATACAATTTTGCATTACCAATCCATAAATGTTCTGATCACAACTATTCTCATTTTGTCTTCACTTTTTCTTCTGTTCATCTAATGATGCTATTTCAGGAAATTTCACTGAATATTGAGGGGGAACTGTCTGCCTAAAAGGAGTGGTAGGAAGATGCATGGGAGACAGGGAAAAATCAACTAATTTTTCTTGAAAAATAAAAAAGGATGTATGTAAGGGGTTTGAGAAGATAATAAAACCTCTTTCAAATTGTGCCATGGATTTTGTCAACATTTGGAGATTCCCCTGCCCCCAAACTAAAGTTTTGCAAAATGAGACTGATTTTGAATTTTGAGGGTGTTCATGATTTCTTTTTATGAAGAAAGGAGAGACTATTAATTTGATTATTTCTGTACCGTGGAAATATGACCTATCTCTTGCAATTTTGAAGAGGATGGGTTTACTGAATTTAAAACTTCAATGTTGTGTATGCCTTCGTTGTAGGACCGTGTGTATGTGCAACAAAACAATGTGGAGAATGTCTACAATTTGGGCTTGATTATTTTTCGAGATCAAGTTGTACGCTATGGGTGTATTAGGGATCACCTGCGGCAAACTCTGCTGGATATGATTGCAAGAGAAAGGAAAGGAGAAGTTGTAGACAGGTAAGATGTTTGTAAGTGACTGTCTTTTGTTGTAAATAATACTTGTCGATTTTTGAGTGAATCAAGAACATACACAAATCATTACTTAAGGCCGCATTTCTGATGACAAGTAAAATTTCTCCATAATCTGCGATAATATATTGCTTTGTCCATTAAGGTTTAACATAATGGTAAATGGGGAAGCTTGTTAATATATTTATTTAATATCTATCTTGTATTTTTATTAAAACTCTGGTTAAATCTCTCCATTACTGCCTTGTGCCAGAGCATTTGATTGTAAAGTGGAGTTTTGACAATTCTCTGCCTCTTGTTACCCTGTATTACCTCTGTACTGACAGGTTGTTTAATTTTCTTGTACCGGTTCTTTTATTATTTTTGAAGTTTTCTTTTTTAATTCTATTTCCCTTCCTTGTGTTTTGATCTGTTTTTTGGTAGCTCATTGCATCTCCGAGCTTTTAAATCTGTTCCTCGTGTTCTCCGGCCAGTTAGTAGATGCGGAGTTTTGTGCCACACACTGCAGATATTGCAGCTGAAGTAACTTCAGATTTGCAATTTGCAAGTTTTCTTGTGCTTCTCCACTTTCAGAGCAGCTGTTGGGTGTGGAGATGTGTAAACTCCATGCTACTTTGGCTGCAGTTCTGTGATTGAGATTGCCCAACACGCAATTTATGAAGAGAAAAATACTCCCTGGCAACAGCTGTGTATTGTCCCCTACTGCCAGAAAGTGGAATTTTTTCCTGGATGCGGTTCTTTTGTTTTCACATTTTATTGATGTGTTTCTGTGCCTAACCAAATGCTTAACTTGCCAATAGATTTTCATTTTGTGTTG